>CM067504.1:3499335-3824335 GCA_034509495.1 Acestrorhynchus altus | reverse complement strand
GGTGAGCGAGGAGCGAGTCAGGAAACTTGTATATGTCATTCCCAAGACATATTGGCACTGTATTAGCTGGAAAAGGAGGCCCTAGTACACCATAATAATACATGATTGTGGTCTAAAACCAGGTGTTTCAGTTTCATTGTCCAACCCCTGTATTTGCAGTAAACATTTGGTTTTCTAATAGGTGTAAAGGCTGCCTCTACTGGCCTCAGATATGATAGCACATGCAGGAACCATGCACTCCACTGGGCTTGAGCCCCAGCTCATTACCACAGCTGCAACTCATGCAACAACTGATTGTGACTCTTCTTAGGCTTATTTGTCTCTGAGTCTCTGTCGGTTCTGTGTGTTTCTCTGCTTGTTTGACCTTTTGTTATGTTACTGATCTGGTAATATTGGCTTCGCCTTCATTGCACCGGTCTGTTTCTTGACCCCTGCCTGTCCTGATGATGAAAATTGCTGCCTGCCTCAGCCCCTTCGTTATGGCATATCAGTTCATTTACAGTATTCTGTTTCCCAGTTGATTGGTTGTCTGTGCCTGTTCTCTAATTCCTAAGTTCGCTCTCTCTCTCTCTCTCTCTCTCTCTCTCTCTCTCTCTCTCTCTCTCTCTCTCACTCTCATATATATATATATACAGAGAGAGAGAGAGAGAGAGAGAGAGAGAGAGAGAGAGAGAGAGCACATAAATAAATAAATAAATAAATAATAAATACATGGATAAATAATACAAGAGTAAAAATATATGAGAATAAAATAAAATGATAAAAATGTATCCATCCATCCATTTTCTGTACCATTTATTCCTGAATAGGGTCACAGGGGAGCCGGTGCCCAGCCAGCAACTCTGAGCGCAGGGGTGGGAAACAACCCTAGACAGGGTGCTAGTCCATCGTAGGGCACACACACACACACACACACACACTAAGGGTCACTTTTAGAGTCACCAATTCACCTACCGCGCATGTCTTTGGACTGTGGGGGAAACCGGAGTACCCGGAGGAAACCCACGCGAACACAAGGAGAACATACACACTCCACACAGAAACTTCCAGGTCGCCTCACCCGGGGACCGAACCCAGGTCCTTCTTGCTGTGAATGCCGCCCATGATAAAAATTATATAGCCATTATTGTGTTTTATCTACTCTGGACAATCAAAGTTAAGCATATTATGTGTAATAAGCCTAAATGCATTGCTTGCTTACAATACAAACATGTTAGTACTTTCAGACCTTACTGAGAAACTGCACTAATACTTCCAAAGATGTCCAGCTCTTAAGATTACAAATATTGGGTCATGTCTGCAGCTTCTCAGCTCTTTGTATATGTGGTCCCTCTAAATTCATTTAGGCTTCTCACAAATCCATATGAACATGTCTTTCTATCTCCCATTGTTTCTGTTTGGAATCGTTGTGTTTCCTACAGTGCTCCGGATTTTACTTTGGTCTGCTTGCTTTCCGAGTGCTTGTGGATTACCCTCTGCTTACCCTGACCGTCTGTGTAGTGACCTCTATGTCTGGTCTTCAGGATGATAATTGAAAAATTCCAAAAAAAAAAAAACAAGCAATGCACATATACCCAACCGGCCTCTGGCTGTTCCAGCCTCCTCACTGCTCAGCTCAGGTTTGCTGGGCTCTGGGCTGCAGTTCTGAAGCTAAATAAACAAGATTTGTTCCTGTTTGTTTGTTTATGCCTGTGTTTTTCTTCTGTACAAAGCTGGGAAGGGAGGGGGGTGCTGTGCTCATTATGTCAGATATCCTGATAAAGAACTAAATCTACAACAATCCAACAAAATCCTTTTATTAAAATACCATCTATTTACCAACAGATGGTTAAAGAACGCTGTTGTAGTTGTAAGATTTCCATCAAGATTGGAGGTGGAATTATATTGGAACAAAAATGCTTTATTTTAAATTAAACAACAACAACAAACAAACTGTTAATTCCATCCTTAAGTAGAAGTAGGTGTTACTGGTGATTCGATATCATGGTACTTGATACAAAATGCATATATGTATATATGTGTGTGTGTGTGTGTGTGTGTGTGTGTGTGTGTGTGTGTGTGTGTGTTTGTGTGTGTGTATTAATACTATGAACAACGTTTTTGATAGTTTAAATGTTTTATAGTTTGAATTAGTTTGAAACAATTGAATTAAAATTGTCTTATTTTGAGATTCTGGATTTCTGGTTTTCATGATCTATAAGTCAAACTGATTAACAATAAAATAACAACAACAACAACAACAACCTTTTTGAAAGAAATAGTGATCATGACTTTTTATTATTGGTTAGTCCTGCTGCAACTTTTGTCCATTTTCATCCATCCCCAAATGACCTGAATTGGATTAAGATCAGGGGAACACACAGGATGGTCCAAAAGAGTGGTGTTATTCTCCTGGAAGAAGTTCTTTGTCAGGCAGGCATTGTGAACAGCAGCATTGTCCTGTTGACAAACCCAGATATTACCACACAGACGAGGACCCTCAGTCATGAGGGATGCCCACTGCAGCATCTCCACATAGCCAGCTGCACTGTCACAACCTGAATCTCCATTATTCCATTGATGGAAAAAGCATCATTCCATTGTGGGTCAAGGATCATCTTGATGGATCAACCATAACACTGGTGTTATGTGGGTGGTGGGTCATTCTCAGCACTGCAGTGACACGGACCTGGGGGTGGTGTGTTAATGTGTGTTGTGCTGGTAAGAGTGGATCAGACACAGCAGTGCTGCTGGAGTGTTTAAACACTGTGTCCACTCACTGTCCACTCTATCAGACACTCCTACCTAGTTGCTCCACCCTGTAGATGTAGTCAGAGACAGAAGCTCATCTGCTTATCTGTTTATGGCTGAATATTTCTGGGTGGTGGACTGTTCTCAGTCCAGCAGTGACACTGAGGGGCTTGTGAATTGTGAAAATTAGTTATCATGGTAGCACAATGTACACAATCTTTGGTATATTTAACATTTCTTGTACTGGATTGATTTGGACGATGCAGTTAAAATTCTATAACCGTTAGACTGAATTGGCTGATCAAGCAAAAAGACCTTCATAGTTGTAATGCATTAAAGAACAGTTCCAAAAAGGCTGCATATTCATTTGTGACCAATATTTGGAGGCCTGTGAAGTGCCAAACTGGCGAATCATTGTTGGTGTTCCAGAAAATGTTCAATCTGGTCAATCATCTGGTCTGATCTACCATTGCCATAAGGACTCTACACATGCTCTACTCATACTAAGTGTAATTACACTGACGCAGATGTCTGAAAAACACAACGTTCCAGCAATCGCCCATGTAGGGACATATCCCAACCTCAGAATAAACAAAACGATGTAAATTTAATACAAACTCCTATTTCATCTGTGGATATGTACACACTTCTGCATGTCCTACATTACTTACATGCTTGGACCTGCTTACATTCACCATGTCCTCCCGCCCACTGGAGGTGCTCTTTTGCCAAGTACATGTAATCCATCCTTTTGGGCAGCAGATGCAGAATGTTGAAAATCATGCAATCACACCTTATAATATAGAAACTCATGTGCACTGAGTCCGAGTTAGGCTGAGGTTATGGTACTGTTAGATCAGAGATCACCAACTCATGGGGCGCAACCCTCCGGGATGTTTGACTTACAAGCCAAATCTAACACACCGCATTCAGCCAATCAAAAAGTCTAAAGGCAGTAATTAATTGGATGAGGTGGATGGATTATGATAGGATAGGATATGATAGAACTTTATTGATCCCTTGGGAGGGTTCCCTCAGGGAAATTAAGGTTCCAGCAGCAGCATCAGTACAGTACAGAAAAAAAAGTAGAGAGATAATAAATGAATGAAGAAAAACACTATATAAATATAAAGAATATATAATAGAGACTATATTACAATATACAATATATGTGAATATTGCATGAAAAAAGAGCGTATGTAGAGTGTGACTGGCATTGTCCATAATGTCCAGCAGTTTTTTCAGAGTCCTCTTCTCTGCCACTGACACCAGAGAGTCCAGCTTTTTGTCAACCACCTGATCAATTTTCCAGCCTGTATGTGTCCTACTTAGATATGCTGCCCCCCCAGCACACCACAGTGTAGAAGGGGACACTGGTGACCACGAACTGATGAAACATCCACAGGAGTTTCCTGCAAATGTTGAAGGACCGTAGCCTCCTCAGAAAGTACAGCCTGCTCTGTCCCTTTCTGTACAGGTGGTTGATGTTACATGACCACTCCAACTTGCTGTCCAGCCACAGCCCCAGGTACTTGCAGGAGTCCGCAGCCTCCACCTCATCTCCCTCAATCAGAACTGGTTGTGACTTTGGTCTGGACCTCCCAAAGTCAATGACCAGCTCCTTGGTCTTTGAGGTGTTGAGCTGCAGATGATTCCTGTGGCACCAGGCTGCAAAGTCCATCACCAGGCTGAGGATTAGAGTTGAATCTAAAGTCTGCAGAAAGGTAGATCTTCAGGAGCAGAGGTGGTGACCCCTTGGTTAGGATAAGGGTTAGGTTTAGGTTAGGTTCAGGTGGAGGTTCAGGTCATTTAATATGCACTGGTTTTGCCTGGAACTGCAGCCTGCCTTGCTTAATTGATTGATTGATTGATTGATTGATTGATTGATTGATTGATTGATTGATTGATTGATTGGACAATTTGGTCTTAGCAAAGACCAGGGATATTTGTTTCAACAGTTGAATCTAAAGTCTGCATGAAGGTAGTTCTTCAGGAGAAGGGTTAGTGACCCCTGGGTTAGGATAAGGTTTAAGTTAGGTTAGGTTTAGGTATAGGTGTAGGTTCAGACCTTTGCTCTGCTGAGCTCTTTAGCTCATTTGTCTGGACATACAAATTACACGACTCCTGAAATAATCTCCTCTTATAGTCTCATATGTGCAAATTCTCTTTAACTCTAAAAAGGGCCATAGATCCTCACGGTGAGGGCAAAATCACATTTGTCATGGTAATGATCCCTCTAATTATCATTGAAATATTTCGATTCTCAACTGACAAACACCCAGTTTTATCCATTTTGAAAAGATATTTAAGGTATAATTTATGTTTCGAGGCTGTACATTCAAAACTGAGTTAAAAAAATCAGGCACTTGGTAGAATTTTGACCCAAAACTTGGCCACGTTCACTGAGATATTAAGCATCTGTTAATATTTACATCTCAAGTCATTACATATGTTAGAATCCAAAGGTCTTCTGTAAAAATATCAACATATGGCATTTGACTGTCTCATATAATTACTGTTATTACAAATAAAAAATGCCAAGAAACAGGAAAATACACATCAAATAGTTCCACCTCATGCTGGCCTGGAACTACAGCCCACCTTGCAGGATCATACACATTTCCACGTACGCTACAGGCGACCTAGGAACATATTCTTAAAAATTGGTCCACAGAAGCTGCTGGACATCACAAGGACCACATAAGATCACGTGAAATATGCTTATGTCACTGTTATTTTAGTGTTGTTACTAATATTGTTTGCTCAGAAAGTTGTTCCTCTTGAAACCTCCGAACTGCTTTGATATTTTTTTTCTTATTTATGTTTATTATATTTGTTTGAATTTTTGTTCCGGTTGATACCGTCCGAGTTCACAGAGTAGGACTCACTTTAAAGGCCTAGATTTTGACTTCAATAGTACCTCGTAATTGCAAATATGCAGAGAACCACAAAACAAACAAACACAATCCTGCTCATGAGACCAAACTGACCTGATTCTACCGCTTTCAAAAGAAACAATAACGCATGGCTCACAAATTCACTTTCAAGAGCAAACCCTGTTTCTCAGAAGCGCTGCATTCTGCTCTCTTTTTCATTTGGCTCAGTGAGCGAAGTCCCTTGCTGTGTAACCGTACGAAATATATTGATTTGTTCGGGCTATTTTACATACAGCGTTACACCTGGACGTTATTCACTCTCCTGTGGGGATGAGGGGGTAATTACTCAAGTGGCCACATTGAGGCTTGACTTTGTAGCATTCCGCTTCATAATCATTGAGGACCACTGTACATGTGCTGAGGGAGAAAAGCGTAATATCGGGCCAATTTTGAGATGATTTACCTGCGAGGGAAGTAAACAATTTAGCAGGAGCTTTTATCGACTGCACAGAATTGCTTATTGTGCAGGAAGATGTAACTGAAGCAAACTCCATTAAAAGAATGACCAGTGTGGGCTTTTTTTTCTTTATTCCCTCCTCCTCTCTCTTATTGCTTTTATTACCCCCATCCCAGAATACCTCTGTGTCTGTTATTACTAATAATAATTCAGCCAGAAGACGTTTGGAGCAATCTGGCCTTTATTAAAAGCCTGGACTGAATTGCAACTCTCTCTCTCTCTCTCTCTCTCTCTCTCTCTCAATCTCAACCTCTCAGTCTCTCTCTATATCTCTCTCGATCTCTCTCTTTCTCTTTCAAATCATAAGTCTCTTGGATCATGAGTCCATTTCTCTCATTACCCTTTTTCCTCTGACCCACCGATAAGGTAAAAGTAACCTAGGAGATGGTTGACCTTTCAAAAGGGCTACTCTGGGATGGTTTTGTAAGGAAAAATGTCACACTGCATTTGATTGGGTGTAAGGGTCATGCATTACAGGGCAGTTACAGGGACTGCATGTAGTGCTATACTGCAAATGATATGGTATGATGTCCTTTGATGTCTCTTTAGTGTCATATTTGGTTCTATTGTGTTCACAGTAGATGACTTTGTTATGAGTGTTATCTTCACTCTTAGATGGGAAATGTTACTGTTAAATTACCCAACAGTGATTGCAAATGATTAACAGACTATAAAAGGCAGAAGGTCATCTTCAATGATGAGTCCTGTCTTTGTCCTGGTGGAGATGACCAACGAATGTGCGTGTGGAGGTGTACCTCAAATGTCACACATGTCCAGATCACCTTTGGTATTCATTACAGGTGCTTAATGGGGTTCTTCAACCAGTGGTTCTAACTTTTCTGAACACACACTCCGGTGCTCTATTCCAACAGGACGACACTCGTCCACACACTGCTGCTGTCTCAAGATCTCGCCTTGAAGACACAGATACTAAGCCGTGGTCTGTCTCATCTCCAGACCTGTCCCTGATTGAAAATGTGTGGGATGCGATTGGACGCTCTATCAACACTCCACCCCTACCACACCATCTGCAGAACTGAGGGAGAACATTCAAGCTGCATGGGATGGATCATCACAGGACACCATTAGGAACCTCCACACCTCCATGCAGAGACGTCTGGCGTGTTGCGTTAAACCCGACGCCGTACTGAGAGACATCACTTCTGTATGAGTAGATCAATAAATATTGATCATCAGTTATTGATCCTGATCACCTTTATCTTCCTTCCCAACAGCACTGCAATCCAACACGTCCTTCTGCGTGCAACTATTTTTGATGATGACTATATAATACACACAGTGTCTGTAAGTGGCACTTTTAGTTGACCTTCCTAAGAAATTCTTACCACCAGGCTGACAGTAATATAATGTACTAAATGTAAAATATTCCTGCAAATGCTTTTAATTAGTCCTCACATCAAAACTGTAGTGTTTACTGATGCAAACATTCCTCTCAGTGTTGAGATGTTTTGGAATATTGTAGTGAAGCATGCTTGAGCAATAGATTACATGAATATGCATAAAGAAGCAATCAGGCTATCAATCAATATCCATTGAGAGAAAGCATCTAATGAACCGGTTGATGGTTCAGGAATATGTAAACATTGCTACTGAATGGTCTTTACTGTATTTGCATCCCAGAGTATTACAATTGACAGTGATTAGAGAGATTTATATCAAACAGTGACCCCCACCCCAAACGCACACACACACACACACACACACACACACACACACACACACACACACACACACACACCAAACACAAATATTGGTAATTTTAATATCCTCAGAATCAGTAAACGGTCTTTATAATAATGATATCAGATTAACACAAAATACTTGAAAGTGAAGGTCAAAATACAGTTTCGAAAGCATGTCTAATTCCCTGATAAAATCTGACAAGAAGCATTTTGCTCAATAATGAAAACAAAAACAAAGAAAAAAGAAAACAGCAACAAACAAACATGGATTTCCACCCTACTGCTGCTCTTCCTGCATTATGAGCAATATATTTGGCTGTTATTTTTCCCTGACGCAACAAACTGATTGGCTCTTTTTGTTGAAGATATCCATAAAAAGGGTAGGACAGTGAAAGACAAGACAGACTCTTATAGTTTCATTGTCAAAATATTATTTTAACCACAAACTTTCTATTATAGCACCTTTATCCAGCTTAAGAGAAAGAGAGAAACATTCTGTTTCTGTCTGCTTTAAAAAATAAAACAACAGCAAACAATGACTTTTTACCCTGATTTTCAGGGCTACTTGGATGAGTCGAGACCCACCTATGTTCACCAGTATATTAAAATGTAGCTCAGACTCAATACACGGGGCCTGTTTAGAAATCATAAGAACAGAGTTTGTCTCTCAGACAATGGAGTCCAAAAAATTACTGGTCAAAATGTAAAATTTGAGTTATGTGGGCTGAAGATTTGTGCTCTGTGCTTTGTTGTCTGAGTGGTTGCTTCCCTTCAGTTCCAATTAATTATGTTTCCACTATCTCCCACTTTACATGGATGCTTCCTTGGGCTTTCATCTTTTGCTTATGTCTGAGAAAGGAGAAATATCTGCCCATCTGACTAGCAATCGACTGATCTGTCTTCCTGTCTTTTACTAAAGTGCTTAGATACTACTTTGACACCTTTGGATGGTTGATCTCCAAATAGTGCTGAAGCCATGGATTGTAAGAAGTGTGGAAAAAAGAAGCTGAAGTACTTCTTTTCCGAGCTGATGGTGGGAAAGAATGTCTGTTTCCAGCACAAAAATCCAATTATATTTTACAACAAAGCTTTGACAGTCCTGTGCATGGAGGAGAGACAATACAGCATATTAGACAAGGCCTAGGGCAGCCAAGCCATTATACAGACAAATGAACCTAACTACCAATGTGCTGTTGTGTGAAGTACAGGCAGAGACATGGCGGACAATAATAATCGTGTTCAACACTGTCCTTGCATTATCCACCGTGAAGGTTGGTAAAGATGAGTCCTAGTGGTGCAATATGGAGGCCTAGCATCTTAGTGCAATGACCCAGTTAGGGCTGGAGACACTAGGAAATTTATCTACGAGGATTTGAACAGCCAAAGGGCACAGGAGATAAGTGACTAAAACGGAAAGTGCTGTAATGATGATCAGAGAGGTCTTGTGTTGGGAGTGCCCAGAGAACAACCTCGGCGTCTGCTCGTGCTGTTGGAGATACTCACATGGCAGTCAGGCGGGGAAATTCATTGCCTGCCTGCAAACCCATAAATTACCCTGGAGGACCTGAGTTTCTGCATAAGCAAATAGCCACTGTTGGGAATACAGGTTGTTATTTTCTACACAGGGAAAGTAAAGGGTAGGGTATTGTTGTACAGAGAAAATTAATATATCTGTCGAAAGTACAAAGTGGTTAATAAGCAAAGCTCTAGCTGAATTGAAACCAATAGGTGAAATAAACCGCTGTAGGTGGGCAGTAGAGCTTACTTTGGTGTTTTTCTCTGACTGGTGTAATGAAAGCAATACAACGAATGACAGTAAACCTTAAACACTATGAACCAGTTTATCTATAAACACTAGTTCATCTTAACCAATTTAATATGGCTGAAAAGCTCATTTGTGATAACAATTTGCTTCCAAAATGTACACTGTCATATTTAATATTCATTACATGTAAAGTGACAGTGTTTTACTGTTGATCTACAAAAAGCTTGGAATATATCACTTTAAATGCAATGATTATATCATATTTGACAATTACAGGGGTTGGACAATGAAACTGAAACAGCTGTCATTGTAGTGGGAGGTTTCATGGCTGAATTGGAGCAGCCTGGTGTCCAATCTTCATTAATTGCACCAGTAAGAGCAGAGTGTGAAGGTTCAATTAGCAGTTCTGCTCAATATATTGTAATGAACACAACATTATGGGGGACATACCAGAGTTCAAAAGAGGACAAATTGTTGGTGCACGTCTTGCTGGCACATCTGTGACCAAGACAGCAAGTCTTTGTGATGTATCAAGAGCCACGGTATCCAGGGTAACGTCAGCACCACCAAGAAGGACCAACCACATCCAACAGGATTAACTGTGGACGCAAGAGGAAGCTGTCTGAAAGGGATGTTGGGGTGTTAACCCGGATGGTATCCAAAAAATGTCCTTCCCGAGACGAATTGACGCTGTATTGTCCACAAAGGAGGCCCTAGTTCACCAAACTAATACATTATTATGGTCTAAAACCAGGTGTTTCAGTTTCATTGTCCAACCCCTGTAAATTGTGTGGGACACACTTGAATATATCAGTCAGAGATTGTTTGTACACACGGGCTGAGCAGTAAACATGCACTAGAAGCTCCAGTGTGATTTTATTCAGTTGTGAATTTTTGCTATTTTCCAAGCTGAATTACTCACTGATCATCTCACGATGAGACCAGATACAGAGTATGAGTATGTCTTGCAGCTTTTTATGATATGTGGTCTTATTTGAGAACAATAATCTCAGAAACAAAGAAACACTTTATTGCCCTGGTCAGCCACCGTCTTGGGTCATTTAAATATCTTAAATGCATATGCCATTGTTTTAATAATCCTGTGCCCTGATTGCAAGCTGACTTGCTTGACTAAGACAATTGCCTATAAATTACGTGTTCATATATTAAACCAGACAGTAAATTGGTGCTGTAATAAATCCCACTCAGAAGAAAGGTCAAGTTGTTAATCATAGCTAACTTCAAAGGTAACAAGACAGACAGCAGCTACCGTATGTTAATGGTGTGGTAGTACAGGCCTGGCTAATTACAGCTGAGCTACAAGGTTATCTGGATGCAACTGGTTTGTGGTTTGTGCTAAAACAAGCATATTTATAGAACAACGTGAATTGGTGACAAAGTTGATGGGCTGAAAATAAATAATTTTTTCAGACTAGACGTCTGCTGACATTTTCCACCAGTTATTAAAGACAGCCTGCTTTTTTATTTCTGACTTTTTCATTTGCAATTTGTTCTGAACATGTAAAGTGAGGCTTTCAGCTGCCGTCAGCCGGAGTGCTTATGGTTGCAGCTGCTTGATTCTGACATATTCTGACATATATTCAGAAATCAAGCACCATGAATTACACAATGAACAACTCTACACTATAACACCACAAGTGCTTTTTCCGCAAATAAATAAATTGTGTACATCAAACTGGAGAAATGCCACATTTTACTCAAGTTGAGGTGAATATTTGGGATCATTGTCTGTATCTTTGCGTTATATCAGGTGCAGTTGGCAAATGGATGGCAATTGGCTCATGCAGGCTTTAAAAAAAAGAGCACACAAAACAGAAACAGGAATGCATTGTAATTGGGACTCACTCCCACACTCACACCTGGGTGAGAGAGTTACTGGCACTATCTCGCTGCAGTTTGGATGTGACTTGCTCCCCTCACCATCATTGTGTAGTCGTTCCCCCAGATGACCTTCTCATAGGGATCAGTTCCATTTTATGCAGTGGTTGATTGCCTGGCCTCAGTGTTGTATAGGTACATTGAAGGCATTTGCTTGATGCTTTAATCCAGAGCGACTTACAAAAGTGCTTCCCTCAGAAAATGTCCTTAACTAGACAGTAGAGAGGAAAGTCCAGAGATGCCTCAAGCTTAGATGCTGCCGATAAACAAATGTCATATTGGAGACGTCAATACCAACAAGATTCAGTATAAATATAAACCTTTAATGAGTTAAATGCTCTGAAAGAGATGCTTTGGGCCCTGGCACCAATTTGTTATCAGTACAGAAAAGAGTTTGGATGCTTGTCTTCGGTACATCTTAAGCGATGGTGGCTCAAGCCATGCTCTACTTGATGCTCAGGGGGCTCTTGGTACAAATCAAGTTTTGACAATTGCCATCAAATGGTCCAGTTTTTGCTTTGTAGGACAGTATCAAGGTTTTGAATCTGATGTTCAGCCAATGAAGGGAATACAGCTGAGGAGTTACATGACTGGACTTGTCGTGCATCTTGCATTTTGGATCAGTGGAAGGGCCTGATGTTGCGCATACGAAGGGAGTTGCAGTAGTCAAGTCTTGAAATGACTAGAGAATGAACAAGCACCTGAGATCCTTTCTGGACAGAAAGGGTTGATTTCTCCTGATCTTGGAAAGGAGAAATCTGCATGACCAAGCTGAGAACGATAACTGGTCATCCACAGCTACATCAAGGCTACGTGCTTCTGCCAGTGGAGTGACCAGTGAGTTCTCAAAGGAAATGGCAATATCAGGGTGAGGGGCAGTGGTTCCAGGAGTGCATAGGAGTCAGTCTTGCTGGTGTTGAGTTGTATGTGTTGGGCTGCTGAGATGTGAAATGAAACCTTGGTGTCAGAAGGTGGGCTGTAAGGTCCAGTTACCATTTCTTGTACTAATGATGGTGACTCACTGTGTGTAGTCTTTCCTCCCAGGCAGACTGTAGTACTACAGTGTTCTTGTGTTAGCACAGGATAATATTGTCATGGTTTTGGGTAGAATAATGGAAATTAATAAATGAATGAAAGCCTGATATTTTATTTTGGGTTAACTTAAAATATTGAATGACATTCAGACTTATAATCAGGTTTTCTAACTGATTGTATCTGATTGTTCTAAGATACAATGGATAGTATCTTAAGCTCATTAAACTTAAACCTTTCAATTTGTTCAACTCCCAGCAGTACTCCCACAGTACTAACTCTATACTGTGTATGTTATACACCTACCGTATATGTATACCATCTGTATTTATTCTTGAAAAACAGCAGGAAACTAATTGTCTCTCTTTGTGTAAACATATTCGGGCCAATATTTCAGATTTTGTTATATATGAGACACATTTACAATAGTGTTTCATTACAAAGTGGATTTTAAACAATTGCAGCACATTACACATTTTTTGGCCATTTTAACAAATGTATTTTATAAATATATGGATTTTCCATATGGGTTAAGAGTTTAAAAGATAACAAATAGTTGGAATTGAGAAGTAAAAAGAAGTACTGGAAGGTACTGGTACCAAATTCCATTCAAATGCTACCCAGCCTCTATTAACACAAGGTAAACACACTGTCAAATTCCATTTTATTTCATAAAACCTATAAAATAAAAAATAAAACATAGTTTATAAAGTTTTTTTTTCTAAACAATAAAGTGGATTTTGAAGTTTAAGTTGAACTTTTTCTTTTAAGACATGTTGGTAGGCTGAGTTGCTATTACACCTTAAGGTCAATTCAATTCTAATCTGTTTGTATTGTGGTCTTCACAGCTGGCGTTGTCACAAAGCAGCTTTACAGAGATCCAGATCCGAGCCTCCTTTGAGCAAGCCAGTGGCAACGGTGGCAAGAAAAATCTCTCAGATCAAGAGGAAGAAACCTTGAGAGTCAGAGGGGGAACCCATCCTCCATCAGTAGATGTAGCAGATATACAGCAAAGAAAATCTAGTTACAAAAAACGACGAAAGAGCAATAACGACCGAATAAAGTGAAAAAACAACAATAACAAATGAAGAAAAAACAACAGCAACACAGAACAGAGACGTGACTTACCTGAGAGCAAACTGTGAGTTATGAGGTAGGAAGTTAATGGAGGACACATGCTCAGGGTTATTGGAGAAACAGAGGTGGACGAAAGTGAGTCCATGCAGGCTGAACAGTCACATGCATCAACATCATCCTGCTGTGAACAAAATTGACGTGAGCATCCAGAGCAGGGCAGCATGGAAGGAGGCAGCAGGGAAGTGGAGAGATGGGTTGGGGCAGCACTGAGGCAGGAAGTAGGAACAGGTTGTCTCAAAATATGGGAGTGATATTGAAAGAGGACAAAAAAGGAGGGAATAATCAGAGGGGTTCGAGGGTTACTGCGAAATAAAAACAAACACATTGATATGGAAGGAGAACACAGCAGTAACAGTATTGAGCAGACAATGGGAGAAGGGCAATTCAGGATGATATCTATCTATCTATCTATCTATCTATCTATCTATCTATCTATCTATCTATCTATCTATCTATCTATCTATCTATTTGGTTGTCTACATACTAAAAATCAGATGCACAGCTACTCAGTCTTTCATAACATAAACAAAAGTAATAAATAAAACAAAATCATCAGTATGTCCAAAAGTTTAAGAACAGTTTAAGCCAGGCAGGTCTGAGGCATTGCATGAATTATAAATAGGAAGTCATCAGACACATTTTCAAGGTATTTATATCTAGATAGTGGCAAAAGAGTGAACAGGCTATAGTAATGATGAACAAAAGAATAGTATAGTATAGTATAGTATAGTATAGTATAGTAGTATAGCATAGTATAACACAGCATAGCATAGTATAGTATAGTACAGCATAGTACAGTATATAGTATAGTACAGCGACATAAGTACAGTATAGTATAGCTTAGTATAGAATTGTATGGTGTGGTATAGAAAAATATAGTGTAGTATAGTACAGTATGGTATAGTATAGTATAGTAATAGTATGGTATAGTATAGTATAGTGCAGTACAGTATAGTATAGTATAGTATAGTATAGTATAGTACACAGTATAGTATAGTATAGTATAGTATATAGTATAGTATAGTACACATAGTATAAGCACAGCATGGCATAGCATAGCATACATAGCATAGCATAGCACAGCATAGCACAGCATGGCACAGCAGCATAGTATAGTACAGCATGGCATAGTATAGCATAGCATAGTATAGCATAGCATAGCATAGTATAGTATAGTAATAGCATAGTATAGCATAGTATAGTATAGCATAGCATAGTATAGCATAGCAAAACACAGCAAAGCATAGCAAAGCACAGCAAAGCATAGTAAAGCACAGTAAAACAGCATAGCAAAACATAGCATAGCACAGCAAAACAGCATAGCATAGCACAGCACAGCAAAGCATAGCAAAACACAGCAAGGCATAGCATAGCATAGCATAGCATAGCACAGCATGGCATAGTATAGCATAGCACAGCACAGCATAGCATAGCATAGTATAGTATAGTACAGTATAGTATAGTATAATATAGTACAGTATGGTATAGTATAGTATAGTACAGTACAGTACAGTATAGTATAGTATAGTATAGTATACTATATATAATATAGTACAGTATGGTATAGTATAGTATAGTACAGTATAGTATAGTACAGTATGGTATAGTATAGTATAGTATAAGGTATAGTACAGTATAGTACAGTATAGCATAGTATAGCATAGTATAGTATAGTACAGCATAGTATAGTATAGTATAGTACAGTATAGTATAGTATAGCATAGCATAGTATAGTATAGTATAGTATAGCATAGAATAGTATAGTATAGTATAGCATAGCATAGCATAGCATAGTATAGCATAGCATAGTATAGTATAGTATAGTATAGTACAGTACAGTATAGTATGGTATTCTTTTCTCTCCCTTGATCACATTAATATGTCTAAGTGCCACCTACAGGTTATTTCACAGGAACACATGTGCCACACACTTATACAGAACAGTGAAGTGCAGTGAACTAGGGTGTCTATGTGGTATCCCCTTGAACCCTAGATTAATATTTCAGTTGTTAATTCAAATTCAGTATCACTTGGTAACCTGTTGGTTTAGTATATGTTGTGGAGTTCAACAGGGTTGAAATCAATGTAATGATTGTACTGTAGTTCTGAGAGCATAACATTGAAGCGTGGTCTTACTGGGATTTCATTCAGTTGGAAATTAGTGTATGTTTGTTGCTTCAAGCTGGATTTCTACCGACAGTTTGTCACAATGATGCATTAGATGCCACAGTTAGATAGAATAAGATACTTTGATCCTATGTTAAAAAGACGAACTTCATCTTAACTTCTTTGAGGAATCAATATTGGACGTGGGGTGTCCATGCTTTTGCCTAACACTGCACACTGTTTTCAATCTAAACTTTAAGATAGAGAGTGGGAAAGTTGTCCGACAGTTTGGTGGCTTCGCGAGCGAATGCTCGTCCCGTGTAACTGACAGGGGGCCAGCATTATGTGGGTTGGTGTGACAGGCAGTAGGTTTGATTGATTTTGACAAGATATTGCAGCCCAAACCACCGAGCCTTCTGCATCAAGAGTATTTCATAATCGATGTGGAATCACTGGTTTGCAGGCAACCAGTAAATGGAAGAGAGAATTGGACTAATGTGGTTGAATTTTCTAGGTCTGGTGAGCATTTTGAACCACCTGGAGCTTGTTTAATGATTTACACAAGCATTCAGCCAGGAGAGCGTAGCAGCAGTCCTGCACTGAGGTTATAAATGTATGTACTCACTTCTCAGCATCCTTTAGTCAAAGTACATTTCAAAGTGGGCAAAGATATAGTAGATAGTTTCACTTTGACTTCTAGATACACTCCCTACATTTATGTAAAAGGGCATTGGCTATGAATAAAAATCTACTTACTTTATTCTCTACATTAAATCCAAGACATCTGTTCTATCTAAACTGAGTAAAAATGATTACTTTTCATGTATTGTTTTATAATTTTTTGCCATTTTTCTGACCCTACTAATTTAGACATGCCAATTACCCACCCCTAAGTAGCCTGCAACATTACATTACATGGGGGAGAGATTGTCCACGTTTCTCCGAGTCATGTGACGATACCCTACTGGCACTTTTCGAACTGCTGCCATTTGCATCGCTGCCAGGCAGCCATCACGCTTGGAGGAGAACGCCAGATCCCCAGATCTGACGCAATGGACGGCAGACGCCTGCGCCACCAGCAGCACACTTTTGCTGTCGTTCCCTCTGGACCCCAGCTGTCGATGAACAGCATGAACCTGGATTTGAACCAGCGACCCCAGGATCATAGTGGGAGCCTGTGCGGTTCAGCTCAGTTTCTAATGTAGGTTTTATCCGTTCAGTAATGGAATGTAATACCATGTAACATATATAAAGAGAATGGTAATGGATCAAGCACTGACCCTAACAACACCCAATAAGAGCACTCTTTATTTTAACAAATTAATAACAATCAGACAAATAATGTACTTTTAAAAATCAGATACATCATTGTAGCATAAACAATCAGACATCACTGATTTCCTGAGCTGGCCTAAACACAGACAGAGGACATTATAGGACACTCAGGTGCTCGTTCAGTGTCTTGTGATTTCAACATTTGACCACCATCAGGCCTTTCTCGACTGGATTCAAAGATAATGCAGCAGCAAGGGTTCGCCTACAATGTTCTAACTACAGCCATGTAACTCGGTTCAAAACATTGGTCCTGGCCTGCAAAGCCAAGACTGTACCAGTGCCTCTATTTTTGATGGTGATGGACATGAGGACATGCATCTCTTGAAGACAAGATTTCTTCCAAATCTAACTGAAGACCATCTCTGTAGAAACAAGGAGGTGGTCATAAAGATCAATGTATAAAATATATAATATGACAACTTTTTGGGATGGCAGTGCATGTCACACAGCTCCAGGGCCCTGGGGTTGTGGGTTCAGTCTCCACTTGGGTCACCGTCCGTGAGGAATTTGATGTGTTCTCCCCGTGTCCTGTGGGTTCCCTGCACCATGATCAGGGCTTATTCCCTGTCCTGCACCCAATCAATCCAGGTGGGCCTGAGATCACCCGCCATTCAGGACAAGCGGATAAGATAACAAATGACTTAATTTTGGAATTAAATTATGATCACAAATAAAATTTACCATGATATAATTTTTTTGAGATGCACTAGTATATTTAATTGTTTCACATGCATTACATTATGCTAATGCATATAAAAGTTACGCAGTGAAACATGGTTCTTTTCTAGTAAATGATTGAGTTTATGGAAATACGTGGGCACCATGCTGTCAGTGCTGTTCATGCATGTGCGCGCTTTCCTTTTCCAGTCTGTATTAAACTTATTTTACTTCGAAAGACATTTGACCAAGTGTTACATTCTCAGATCACAGCTGCTAGATGACTCTCTGTTCTTCCTTTCTCTGCGCTAAGAGAATAACAAGCTGCTACTTTACCGGAAAGCTGAGAAATGCAATGTGTGTGGCTTAATCAAATGCGATGTTTTCAGTGTAACTTTCCCACTTAAAATGGAAAGGCCATAAACAATGCATAAGATTATGGGAGAATACACGCACACAAAACCCAGTGTGATGCCTGGTGTCACACTAGAGTTGATGTGTTCCTGCCTAGCAGCGAAGCCTATTCTGGGCCGGTTGTGACTCTTTTAAACAATAACTGCACATTTCCATCAACTTTTTTGTGTCAGTTTTGTCGACTTTCAGTTAGTTTTGGATTTACGTTTGACTTTCGTGATGAAATGTATGCAGTCTCTCAAAACTATGATTGTTCATTCGAACTCTAGGCCACTTTAGCTGTATATTTTCATAGTTTGAAGTACTTTCATCCACCAAAGCACTACAAAAATATTTATATGAGACTGTCGCACATACCACATATTGTTATTTTCTGATTTTTCTTCCTTTGAGATGTAAAATTTAAGAGACTTTAGATTGTTGTATGAATTTCACCATGTTTTGATCAAAGTTACTCAGGATGAATTTATTTAATGTCTCAGAAATCCTATTGGAAATTCATCATCCAGAGTGTTTTTTGAGCTGAAATGCAAGGATTTGATTCATTATTTCTGATGATTAGAAGGACAAGATATTTATAATAGTATTTTTAAAAATACCTGAATGTCTTTTATTGTTCTTATATATATATATATATATATATATATATATATATATATATATATATATATTTATATATATATATATATATATATATATGGGTCAGTGATGTCATTAGCCCCGCCCCCTATCTTTGATCAGTCAAAGTCTTTATGCAGGTTGATTATGTGCATGTGGACAGAGCAGTAAACATGCACTGGAAGCTGCTTTGGCTTTTATACCTGGATTTAATTCAGTCTGAAATGAGTGAATTTTAGCTGTTTTCCGAGCTGAATTATTCACTAATAATTAATTAAGCCTGGAATAAAGAATGTAACTGCCTACAAAGTGTGGCTCTGGGGTTCTTTGACTTAACTAACATGAAATATCACAAGCTATATATATATATATATATATATATATATATATATATATATATATATAAATAACATTTCGAGAAAGACAGTCCAGACTGTAGAAATGGAATTGCATTGTGAGGCAGAGGAGAGCTTTTGCTCGGTACACTGTGCTCTTGCTTGTGCTGCATGCAGGGCATTGGCAGCCCTGCAAAGATTAGAAAAATGACAGATACAATTTTGGTCCATTTATAATCCTCTCAAGAAAAAAAAAACCTGACATTTTCTTTTTTTTATATAGCAAAGAGGACTACGCTGACAAGAGGAATGAAGCATGAGATCGGGTCTGTTCGGTGAAGGTCACTGATGGACTGCCCAGGGTCAGTTCTCTTAACCCTCTAACCAAGCAGTCTTAAATGAATGCAGTGGCAGAAGACTGTCAGTAAATATACGGTGATTATTTATTTTATTACTTTGTTGTGGATTTTATTCCTTTTACGACACTGTTTTTATTTTAATCACATTCTCACAGCAGGTCTCACTCATATACTGTGAAGCCTTCCCTCAAAATAGTGCTGTTTCTGCAGTAAATGGGCACAAATCATAAGAGACATTAGATAAGCAGAAGTGTTGGCATCTCCTTTGAAGGCTTTCGTCAATAGTGGGTTAAGAAAGACATTGATTACAAACCTGTGTTTGTTAACCATGTGCAGAACTGCTGACTGGCCTGATTAATGTTCTTCGAAATCACTGAACAAATCAAAATGCTTAACCATGCAGAAAAAATGAGCAGCAACGTACTATTGTACGGTGCTATCAATAAAGTATCGAACTGTAAGATCATTTTATTTTGCTGTAATTTTAAATCATTAATGCTGCAGCACTAAGAACATACGGTATCAATAACATCTCATAAACTGTTCCTTAAGAAATTTGTAACATTTGCACAATTTGCTCAAACTTTTATATCAACATTAAGCTTTAGAACTCTAGACCAATTTTGTGGGATGATTTCATAGTTTGATGTCATTTTATTTGCCAAATAAAAAAACCCAGAAAGGTATTTATTAGTCACACGTGCCAGATTTTATTTTCAGGAGATCCTATGCTACTTAAATCTTCATTTGAGATGTAAAAAATGGAAAAAATTGTATGAAATTTATCATGTTCTGATCAAAGATTTACTTGCAGATACATGTTTTTATTTTCCTCTATAATCCATATCTGGGTCAGTGACATCATCAGCCCCGCCCCCTCTCTCTGATCAGTCAGAGTCTGCATGCAGGTTGATCATGTTCACGTGGACAGAGCAGTAAACATGCACTGGAAGCTCTTTTGGCTTTTCAACTGGGATTTAATTCAGTTGGAATTAAAAGAGTATAAGTTAAGATAATTCATCACATAATGATGAGACCACAGTTGTTATGATATGTGCATCATGTCTGTAGAGTTGTGAATCTTAGAAAATGGAATGGTACCACCAACAAAATGCAGATCTCGATTTCCAAAAGTCAAGGAAGTGTAGAAATCTATACAGAGAAGCCTCATGTTAAACCACCGTAAAGCTGTTTTAGTATGTCTTGCTTTTAGAACTACTCTCTTCAGAGAACTATAGCACTACCACACCATCATCCTACAGATCCACTCCACATATTTCAAAGTCAAGGACAGAGTTTGTGGTGGGCAGCATTTCTCAGCCGTTACATCACTTAAGACTGTCCCATTTTAAAGGATCTTTGGGTGCTACTGAGAAATGCACTCTTCATTTCTGAGAACTCGGAGGGCTCTGCTGGTCTATCTTTCCAGACCTTCAATCACCCACTCGTTCACATGCAGCATAGGCTTTCGAAAGTCGTTTGAAAAATGTCAGAAAACGGCTGCGAGTGGGCAAGATGCTGCTGCAGCAGGGTTTATAATGAAATGTAATGTGCTATAGAGTGCAGCATGAAAAATACCAGAGAAATATGTGACATGAATATATGTGTGTTTGCATTGTTTGTTATTAAGCCAAACGTACTGAATCGTACATGAGGGAAGCTTCCAGAACAGCCAATTTACCAGTACTAGAAGGTCTGCCCTACCTCAGCCTTTACTACAAGAAACATTGATTGGAGTCCACTGGTATGTATATATATATATATATATATAAACATGACCAAACACATGACCAATAGACAGTATTTCTTCAGGGATTTTGTCTATTTTTCTTTATAAACAAAATATTAATTCATAACCATTAGAAAACCACCATATGGATGTGGTTGGTCTGGTGCAATAGATAACACAATAAGCCCCACATCGTATGGGAGGCTGTGGTTCGAGTCCCAGTCTGGGCAACTAGGCTGTACCAACTAATGACAACCAGCATTCTTCATCAGTCCATCTCCAGCTGTTTCTTATTGCTGTTGCCTGATCAGCTTTGCAGGTTGGAACCTCGTCAATGACCATTTTATTCAATTTCCACCAGAGATTTTCTGGATTGAGATCTGGACTATTTGCAGGTCATGCGCTTGACATTATACGTCTTTCTTTAAGGAACGTTTTCATGTCCTTTGCCATTTGTTAAGAGGCATTATCTTCTTGGGTTAACTTCTTATCTTCTTGGGAAAATACGGTACCTTTATGGAATTTAGCGGACGCCCTTATCCAGAGCGACTTACAAAAGTGCTTTGCTGTTCACTCAGAATATCCTTAGCTAGTAGACGAGGCTAGACTCTAGAGGTTCCTCACGCTTAGATCCTGTTGAAATGTCTTTATGGAGTTAAATACTCCTGAAACAGATGATCTTCGGTCTGCGTTTGAAGACAGTGAGCTGACTCAGCCCCAGGAGAAGTTCATTCCACCATTTTGGTGCCAGAACAGAAAAGAGTCTGGATGCATGTTTTCCTGGCGTTTTGAGGGACGGTGGTTCTGTACTTGAAGCTCGAAGGGCTCTTGGTACAGCTCGAGTTTTGAGCATTGCCATCATGTATGGAGGGGCTGGTCCATTTTTGGCTTTGTAGGTCAGCATCAAGGTTTTGATGGATTAAAATAACCAAACATCTTTTCAGCTGATGGAAAAAGTGTCCAACATTTCTATGTAGACTGATAATGTAACGACTGCCATCTCCTCCACGCTTTTCCTGACATGCAGCTTCCCGGCAACAACCAACATCTTTCCTTGATGATTTACCTTCTTGAAGAATTCTTATGATTCTCTCCTTTGCTTTAACTGACATCTCTCGAGTTGGAGCTGTGATCTTGATCTGCTTTGTGCAACACCTCTCCAAGGTGTGACTCTTTTTTTAACTGAAGACTAATTAACAGGTTTAATCTGATGCAGGTGTTTGTTTTAGAACTGCAAATTACAGAGTCATTCAATAATATTTCCCTCAGAAGTTAGTGATTCCTTTTTTTTTTTCATCTAATTGATCTAAAAACACATCTACAACGATGATATTTCCTTCATTTTTGATTGTTTCTTAATGCCAGAAGATATTTTTTGTGGCACGTCTCTGTGATTAACTTCATTTGTACAAAATTAAACAGTTGAAAGAACTTCCTATAAGAGTGGTGATTCCATAATTTTTGCCAGGGGCTGTAGATTTACTGAATTTGTGTATTGTTACTCTCACCCACTGTGAACCTCTCGCCACATTTGGTGTTTTAAGAATTTAATTTTGACCAGATTCCAGATGCAAGTGTACACGAAGAAAAACTTTAATCTTGCAATATCATAACAAAGTCATAAATAATAATATTTGAAGTAAAAGTCTTTGGTTTAGGCCCCGTCACAGCCCTGGTCTTGGAACATCTGTACCCTCGCAAAGTTTTATATGGGAGGAATGGGCTGAGCCAACCTCCTGGGCAACTGGCCAGGACCAAACTGGTTACGACCTTTCAAACATTAACTGTCCCGTTATTCACTGTGGCAACCAGAGAGGCGTCTGAATGGCTGCTTTCTACCCTGCTTGCTTCCTGATTCCCAGGTCCTTCACACCTGTACATTGTGTGGACCACATATCAGTGGAACCCATTTGGAGGTGCATATGGGTCCAGATATCCACATTTTCTGGTATTATGAGTGTCTGGATGAGCCCCTGTCAGCAAAGCACAGCCCACATCGACCGAGCATGGACTTCCTAACCATATCAGTGTCAAAAGCAGGGGGACGTTTTTATTTTTGAGGATGAGTGCAATTAACGGGAATTTCACTGTAAGTGTCATTGCATTGGAACCGTCGTCCATTTTGGCGAGGAGTGATATGAGATTGGTGTACACTATAATCCACTGACGACACGGTTGTTGCAATGTGTTAAATCACTGAATATTTACAGTACTTACACACACGTGCATGCACCCAGACTGTTCTGAGGCAGAACTTAATAAAGTTCCTGAATATGGACCCACTGTGAACCTATCACTCTTCACAGTTGGCATATTCATTGTCTAATTCCTCATTATTTGGAAGTGAGCTACTAGGTGTGCTCAATTCACAATAGGCTCGTCCCCCAAGGGCACCACCACCACTGTATTTCTTCATTTATTTATTTATTATTTTTTTAATTACAGCTTAACTTTTAATGCCGAGCAGTCAGTGAATTCTGAGCGCAGTGGGGACTGTAATAACCAATGCATTTTAATAATGAGCAGGTTTTAGAGTCAGGCGGAGGTTGATTACGGTGGCTGGAAAAGCGTGATTGTCAGGCCTGGGGCGAATGGCCCTAATGGGGATGTGTTACACAGCAACGGGGCTTCACATGTCTTCAATAAAACATCTCTATCGGTGTTCCATGCCTTTCTGTTCACTACGAAAATAAGCAGAGATGAGGTTATGAATTTATTGCTGCAGTTGATGCAGGCAGAATGCGGCAGTTGTTCTAATATATGGAGAGAAACTTCAATCAGTTTTATTACTCCTAACAATTAGAAAACTTGTTCTAGGGATTCATAATTACATGGTTTATGAAAAATACGTGTAATTACTGTAGCTCTCTCTCTCTTTCTCTCTCTCTCTCTCTTTTCTTAAGACACAGTGATGAAACAAGTTCAAGTCAACATCATTTTTTAATACTGCAGGGTGTTTTTCCCTCAGCCTTTCCTCCAGGCATTGAATCTTAGTTGGAGAGTTTCCACCCATACAGCGGACGAAGCTGAAGCTTGTTATTTAGTGATACTCTTAAGCCATTTCACTCCTGAATGTAATTATTTTGTGCCCACGCTGAACTCAAATGTCCAGTGACCTCAGAGCCTCTTACAGTCTCTTGTTAATTCTTTGTTAGCATGAGGAATATTCAAGTGGAATATTCTCAAGTGCACTGAAGTATCTTCATTTTCTTCAGCGCTGCTAAGCTGAGCTTCCAGAAAGTGCTGTTTGTGTCTCATCAACTTGTGTTAAGGTGTCCCGTCACTGGGGACGTAACTGAGTATGAATACATTACTTATACAAATATAAATGTGAAATGAAGGAGCAATGTTTACTTCCCTTTTTTTACTGCATAAATCAATTTTTTTGTGTTTAATGTTTGCATTTTAAATTCATTTCATTCCAGAATTCGTCATAAACTCTGTATGAACTTTTACTGATCTGCATGTCATACAGTACTGGTGAAAAGAACAACCCTGTAAGAGTAAGGGTTAGGTTTAGGTTTATGGTTAAGGTTAGGGTTAGAGTAAGGGTTAGGTTTAGGTTTATGGTTAAGGTTAGGGTTAGAGTATGGGTTAGGTTTAGGTTTATGGTTAAGGTTAGGGTTAGAGTAAGGGTTAGGTTTAGGGTTTATGGTTAAGGTTAGGGTTAGAGTAAGGGTTAGGTTTAGGTTTATGGTTAATGTTAAGGTTAGGGTTAGAGTAAGGGTTAGGTTTAGGTTTATGGTTAATGTTAAGGTTAGAGTAAAGGTTAGGTTTTATGGTTTAGTAATTTTTGCATATGCACAAAGCTCATTCTATATTTAGTAAACATTGTATCATTTATCATTTAAAAATACAAACGATTAAAAAGCATTAGTGTATACAAAAGCAGATATAGGTATTTGGAGCACATACCTATATCTGCAAAACTCTGAAAATCATTGCATTCATTTCTATACCTCATCTAGTTCATTTTATTTCTTATTTTTTTAGACCAATAAAAAATCACAAAATTTCACAGTCTAGTAGATATGGTCCAAAATTTCTTCTCCTCAAAATTCATCATTTTATAGGCTTTGTTAAGATGGAGACATTATATTCCCTAGGGTAACTCATGTACTTAGATGTACTTGCATATTTCATAATGAGCTAGTTTATGAAAGCTCTGGAGCACATCACTTAACTAAGTAATTCAAGCTATTTAAACACTGACTATTGGACCATGCATGCAAAGTAGTATTTATAAATTTAAAGATCAGCTTCCATTATATACCACTGCTAGATATTTACCCCAAAGCACAGTGGGTGCATTAAAGGTGCCTTAGAATGGAACTATGCATTTACCTTGGCATACATACATAAAAGTGCCATACGCTGAACTGCCGTGTCAAACAGGGCTGTTCAATGGACAAATTTCTAAACCCCAAGACTGTTACATAACCATCTTAGCTCACATTATTCAAATATACAGACCCTCTCCTACTTGAGAAAGCCTTGAGGATAAATGCAATGGCTACTTCTGGAAATTATGGCATTTGAGGTTAAAAGGTCAAAATCAGTCAAACCAGTTGACAGAGTGAAGAACCAATCAGAAAGGGCTGGCCAAGGAAATCGCTGCAGTGGGTATCTGTGAAGGAGAAGCCATCAGGGGACCATCACTGTGTATGGGGATGCCAGCTACAATGAAAAAAAAAAATAAATAAATAAATAAAAATAAATAAATAAATAAATAAATAAATATATATATATATATATATATATATATATATATATATACAGAACATTAGAACATAAAATAACTTTTCAAGCTTTAATTTTCATCATAGTTTGTAATAATTTGTAATTGAAAGTTGAATTTAAATATTGTAATAATGTGAGATTCTTGATTTCTGATTTTAATCATCTAGATTTGTTTTTTTGTTTTTTTTTTTTTTTACAATCCCCCCAAAAATATACATTTATAAGTTTGTGAAACTGCATATAGGCATCTGTTTATTTGATATTTATGCATCAAATAACCAATATGACACTTTGGGTCCCCCCCCCCCCCCCGTTATGTACTGAGAACCGGTTCTTGGGAGCTCAAAACAGCAGCTTTACATTCTCCTGAGCAAAAACGAGCTTCGGCAGTCGCATGCTTTAAAACAAATTCTACGTGCTTGTGTTTTACAACGAGCCCAAATGATGGGTTACCATGCTGACATTTTTTTAACCACAAGACTGAGCAGGAACATCCAGGAATTTGTCTTCACTCGGGGAGCAGTGTTGTTGAGGGGAGTTCGCAGTAGGGGGGAACTCATTAATCATTCCAAAGCCACTGAACCTCGCAGCTCCATCTTGGCTTTCACCATCCCTGCTACAAAGAGGCACTCATGGCCTGAGTTATCTCAATGTCCTTTCATTCATCACTGGAATCGGATTGCATGTTTCTAGTTAATTAAAGGATGCCTTTCTAAAGTACTCTAAGTGTATCTATGAGCATCCAGAATACAGGACAAAGGAAATGAAACGTTTAGTTGTTTGGGGAATTATGAGTGGGAAGGATTTTGGCTTAATTAAAATTCTGGTAGCAGAAGTTCAGCAGCAAACACAAACCTTGTTTTAATTCAATGTGTGTCGTCAATGTTGACATTCTGGAGTTTTCTGCTGCAGTTGGTATAAACGGATGGAAATGGAAAATGGAACTACTTTACTGAGACAGGGGCTGCCAAGGCAGGAGCTTGATGCCTAGAGCTTTGAACCACATTTCACAACAACTTTACATCTGTGGAGAACTGTTATGTTATTCGGCTGGTATGGTGGTACGGTGGTGCGCACGCTCACCTCCCATCTCTGGGGTCTTGGGTTCAATGCCCTATCTGGGTGGAGTTTCCATGTTTCCTCTAGCAGCTCTGGCTTCCATTCATTCAGTGGTGAACTGGCTACACTATATTGCCCTGGTATGTGTGAATGATATGTATGTCTCTATGCCCAGATGTGGATTGACACCCTGTCCTGGGTGAAGCTCCCTAGTGCTGGATGGTCGTCTCCAGTGGAGAGTCTGCTGAGTGTGATTGGCTGCCGCTTCTCACCGGTGTGTTGGTTGAGCATGTGAAGAGTGTCCATGGGTATCTGGAAAGGTGTTATATAAGTTCAACTAACTAACTATTATTAGACCTGGGCATGAAAACTTTAGCAAAAGTTCTACTAGAGGATTCAAACACAACATCTCTGCTCCTCAGACGAATCTCGAGATTCCACCTGTTTTTGATCGTGCTTAACCTGCATGCAGACTCTGACTGATCAGTGAGAGAGGGTGGGGCTAATGACATTGCTGACCACTTTACTGCATTATAGAGAAGAATAAATAAGAGAAGAAGAGAGGGAACATGGAATCTCCACCCAGATAGGGCCTTGAACCCAAGACCCCAGAGTTGGGAGGTGAGCATGCACACCACCGTACCACCCAAACAATGTACCTAACGGTTCTCCACAGATGTAAAGTTGTTGTGAAATGGGGTTCAAAGCTCTAGGCATCAAGCTCCTGCCTTGGCAACCCCTGTTTCAGTAAAGTAGTTCCATTTTCCATTTCCATCCGTTTATACCACCTGCAGCAGAAAAATCCAGATTGTCAACATTAACAACACACATTGAATTAAAACAAGGTTTGTGTTTGCTCTATTTTTCTTTCTCAGTGTTCAAATTTCAGAATAAGACTAATAAGACTAACTCCGTAAAGACTTTTGTTTCAACATGGTCTACTAGCTAAGGATGTTCTAAGTAAACATTTAGTGTCTGCTAAATGCCGCAAATAAGAATTATTTGAAGAACTTACTATTATGAATATCATTGTCAGTCTAATTATAACAAATAACAGCTTAAAAACACTCTCAATGATAAATGTCCAAAATAATTTTTAGGATATTTTAGTCCTTATAAGCTAAATAACTAGAATAATAATTATAGACACAAGAACATTTGATCAAAGCATGATCAAAATCATACAAATATCTAAATTCTGTAAAAATATATTTGTATTATATCAAATGAAGTTAAATGAGAGCATTAAAGCTGAATATATTTAAAACTACAAAATCATACCAAAGGGTTAATGTGCTGTAGTGTCAATTAGGCAGCTCAGACTAATATAGTTAAACTGTATTGGAAAAGTGGCAAAAAGATCATGTGACCAGTATGTACCAGTACCAGTACCAGTATATTGGTTCCAAAATAGTACAGTAACAGTACCATTTGTTTTTAATTGTATATACTGGATCGGTCAGGTATACTATTTTGTACAAGGGAAGATAATCTTAGAAACTGTTAGAATAGAAACTGTCTGGATGCTGTGGTAGCTCCTGCCAGATGGCGGTAAAGTGAACATGCCGTGTGCTGAATGAGTCCTGTCCAACCAGATCTTCCTCAGACAATAGGACAGATAGATGCCCAAGTGTGGGAGTTTCTTGCCTTCTTCACCACCTTCTGAAGGGCCTTGTGATCGAAAGCCATTCAGCTGCCATAACAGACAGGAATGTAGACTGTGAGGATGCTCTCTATTGTACATCTGTAGACATTGGTGAGGATGTCAGGAGACAGACCAACCTTTCCAACCCCTTACAGTATGGGCAGATCTCACAGATGTGTGGGAGGCAATCAAAGCGAAGCAGCCCAATGCTGCTCCCAACTAGTTCTTACTTGGGCAAACACCTATTCCAGTTTTTTAGCTTTAGTTTGGTGTTTTGACAGGTGGGATCACTCTACCTGTAATTGGGGGAACACCAACCAAGAGGACGATATTACACCAACCAGCCTGGTGTTTAGGGAACCAGCCTTGTGACTGGAAGGTCACCGGTTCGATTCCCTGAACTGGCAGGACATGACTGAAGTGCCCTTGAACAAGGCACTTAAAACCCCAGTTGCTCCCCAGGCGCTGAGGATAGGGCTGCCCACCTCTCTGGGCACGTGTGAATTCACTTGTGTGTATGTGTGTATCACTCAGGTTGAGATGGTTTGGACATGTGTTGAGGAGGAATAGTGGATATATCGGACAAAGAATGTTGGAGATGGAGCTGCCGAGCAGAAGGAGAAGAGGAAGACCTCAGAGAAGGTTTATGGATGTAGTGAAGGTGGACATGGAGATGGTTGATGTAACAGTAGAGGAGGCAGGGGATAGGGCAAGATGGAGGCAGATGATCCACTGTGGCGACCCCTAAAGGGAGCAGGCGAAGGAAGAAGAAGAAGAAGAAGAAGAAGAAGAAGAAGACAGTGTGTATCACTGTGTAAGGATGGGTTAACTTGGTTATTTAAGAGCGTCCCACTTTTTTGCTTGGGAACCTGGACACTTGAAACATCATTTCATCTCTCCATTAAACTTTGGACCAACTACAGTCTGAGGAATCATTGTCGATGTTTGTTCTTATTACTTGTTAAGTCTTGTGACAGATATTGGACACATACAGATATAATAAAGCACGTTTCCAGCTCCTGGTTGACCAGGCTGTGGTGTGTGGTGATCTCACACAATGCAGACAAGCATATCTCGGAAAAGAAAATAATGCTTTTCAGGATCTGTGCTCGCAAGGCCGGGATTGACCAAATCCTCATTGAAGGGGGTAAAAAACCCAGCTACCAGCAGCAACAGGGGTGCTGTAAGCAGCTGTATCTTTGTGTCTGATGTAGCAACCAAAGAATGTCAGGCTGAATGAGGATGTTTTTTTTCCTCCACTGTCTAAACCTCAGCTTTTTTTCGTCTATGAAACAAACTTGTGTGAGGCAGTGATGACATTTTCAAAGAATGTGCTATAATGGAAAGCAAAACAAAGAAAGTCTTTTTTTCAGAGAAGTCTGTTTAAATCCCTTGTATTGGAGACAATCTTTTTTTGCAACACACTGAACATTTCTCCCAACTTAAACAACATAAAAAGTGAGAACAATGTGTTGAACACGTTGTAAATGCGAGGCGAACCACAGTATCACAGCACTAGAGGCCACCCACAATGAAAAGCTTGGAAAAATTTCAACTATAATGGAAAGACAGCAAAGAGTTGCAATAAATAACATTTGCAAGATGGGGCTTCTACAGCAGGAGGTTATCAGCACCTCTTTCCTTACAGAACCACTTTGTGGTTCTATAATTACAGACTGTAGTTCATCTGTTTCTCTGCAGACTTTATTCTCCTCCTTTCACCCTGATCTTCAATGGTCAGGACCCCACAGGACCACCACAGAGCAGCTATTATGTGGGTGGTGGGTCATTCTCAGCACTGCAGTCACACTGACATGGTGATGGTGTGTTAGTGTGTGTCATGCTGGAATGTGGTCATTGTTGGTCATCCTCTAGTCCTTCATCAGTGCTCAAAAGATGCTGGTGGCTGGATATTTCTGCTTGGTGGGCTTTTCTCAGTCCAGCAGTGACACTGAGGGGTTTAAACACTCCAGCAGCACTGCTGATCCACTCGTACCAGCGCAACACACAACACACTTCAGTTGAATGATCCAATGTAGACTCATATAAAGTCGAGATTGATCTTTAATATTGTTTTGAGAGAAGCACAAGTAAGAGACACACAGTCAGTCACAGTGAAAGCTTTGACGACCCACCAAAATTCAGCCACTCATATGATAACAGTAGGGTCGGGCAGCTCTAACTGGATGATTTTGAGGTGAGCAACTGTGTTAAAGCCCATTTTACTCCTATAAGGGTTGCTTTCGCACTGACCTCAGCGGTCAGTTACAGTAACAATGCTCAGTTGGAGCTAATAAAGCCTGCCACAGCTGTCACATCATGGTGCACACAGCACAACAGCACCTCTATCTGGAGAAAAGCAGAAAAGTAGAACAGATTCATTTTGAAGTGATTTGATCACGTAAAACCTGTTTGACTCGTTTTGTAATGAACAGTGTAAATGGCGGTGATTATCATACAGCTAGTTCAATAGCATATGTCAGTGCTGCGGTTCGTGGGGCTGAGGTTGAAAACCTGTTATTGTAAGTGTAATATGTGTAAAGTAAGGGTACCCATCACTGGCTGGTCTGAATACTTCCCTAATTTCATCCAACTGGACCAACTGGGTAATGCCTAGCTCCCCTCATTTCCTTAAATAATCAATTTCTGTAAATTGGTAGTTCATTGGGAATTCCTTGGAATTCTCCTAAATTGGTTTAGGAGAGAGAGATATTGGGTACATATCTGGGCCGGCCGACCTGACTTTAATTCAAATCGAATTGGGAATCAAATCAAAGTGTGACCCTCAAAGTAGGAATCAAATTGGTTTATGAAAACCAGTTGCAATGCCAGGCCTATAACAAAGTATTACAGCCGAGTCCTGCTTTCAGTTCTTGTATATTTAAACAAAGAGATTTTCTGAGCCAAATGTTCAATTTATGATGCAATCCCAAAAATCAATGTCTGTGTGTGGGAGAACACAGCTGGGCTGTGGGAAGCTGACATAATTTACCATTTCATGTATAAAAAGCATACAGTCATATATCCCGTTATGACACGTCTGAAAATGATTCCCTCATCGGTATTTCTAATGACCACTGCTCATTACAGTGGCTGCATGTTTGTTCTTTACCGCAATAACTACTGATAACGCTCGCCTAGTGCTGATTTAATGTGTCCATCTGGTGAATAGAAGTGAGTGTGTGCTGGAGTGTGTGCGCTTGCAACCTTGCGATTCAGCTATCCTGACACAGCATGAAACACAGCTGCAGCAATCAAGGGAATCTGAAGATGCAATTGCTGGAAATAATGAAGTAATTAAAAATGAAATGCCACTCATAAAAACAGTAATCTTTTGTGCAATCCTTCTTCATTTATTGTGGCAAAACAGAATTTTCTCATGATTAGGGCCTAGAAATGTTTACTGCCACTCTTTTCAAAGGTGGGAAACCTTTTTGTTGCTGTAGAAATGTTCACGTCCTCTCAAGTTTTTTTTTTTTTTTTAAGAAGCAATTACATCTCCAGTAATGACATGTGAATGGTGCTGAATTTTAATGACCCTACAGAAGATGGGTACTGTCGTGTGTGATTTGCTTCGGAAATAAAGTGCTACAGCTCTCACCTCAACAGCCACGCCATTACTGTTCGATAAACCACTACACTTAGAAACACAGAAGCTCTTATGAGATGCTATCTGAGACGTTGTATGGACCTCGTTGGGGTAATGTGCTATAAAATAATGGGTAACGGTAATGCAATCAAATGCCAGCAAGAAGCGGCGGCCAATGGCGCACAGCGTACTACCAGAAACCACTGGAGGACGGCATCAAACACTATGGGGAGTTCAGCCGGGACAGAGAGCCAATCCATATCTGGGCATGCAGAGATACATTCACACACCAGAGTAATTTAGAGAAGCCAGTTTCCAGAGTCCCCAGAGGAGGCTCCCACAGACACTGGGAGAATTATGGAAACTCCACCCAGATGGGGCCTTGAACCTAAGACCCCAGTGCTGGGAGGTGAATGCGCTTGTAAACACATTAGCCTTTCTGAATGAAAGGATCAGTCCAAATGTTTGTGGACACCTAAGGCAGATGTGCAAGTGCACACACAGCTTGTCTAATCTGTGTAGAAAAGTAATACCAGTAGAATAGAACATAGCATTGAGCTGTGGAGGAGTGGAATGGTGCTCCATCCTTTACTTCCTGGAGGAGTAAGGGTGTTGGAGATGGGGCGAGGTGTGGCCTAGCCAGTCTCAAGACCTGAAACCAATAGAAAATCTGGCGGGAGATGAAACTCGGTGTTGCCCAGTGACAGCCCTGAAACCTGAAATATCTGGAGAACATCTGTATGGAGGAGTGGACCAAAATCCCAGCTGCAGTGTGTGCAAACATCTACAGAAACATCTGCAAATTGCAAACAAATGTTTCTGTGCCAAAGTTCTTATATATAAGTTAAGACAAAGTCCTTATATATACTTAAAAATTAAGTTCAAATACTTATTTCATACAATAGAATGCAAATTAGTTATTCAAAAATCATAGATTGTGATTTTTGGATTTGTTTAAGATTCTGTCTCTCACACTTTCCTCACTCATATATATATAAAATACATCAATCAACCAGAAAATTATGACCACAGCTCATATTACCATACAGGAACAGTTTAAACACTCCAGCAGCACTGCTGTGTCTGATCCACTCATAGCAGCATGACACACACTAACACACCACCACCATGTCAGTGTGACTGCAGTGCTGAGAATGACCCACCACCCACATAATGGCTGTTCTGTGGTGGTCCTGTGGGGTCCTGATCATTGAAGATCAAGGTGAAAGGAGGAGAATAAAGTCTGCAGAGAAACAGATGATCTACAGTCTGTAATTATAACTGAATGCACATTCAGGGGTGGTCAGAGATGGATCTTATCCACACTAAATACAAGTTTCTGCACGTCTGTCTGAAAGAACCGTTAATACAAATTATTATTTCTGTGAATGCTCTCTATCTCTCTCTCTATCTCTCTCTCTCTCTCTCTCTCTCTCTCTCTCTCTCTCTCTCTGCATGCGCTTGTGCTTATTTAACTGCAGATGATGGCAGTATTACAGAGTGTGTTCTCTTGTGGTTTAAATAGTCATTAGCATTTTATGATAGAGCCATTACAGGAAGGTTTGAACCATCTATTGTTCACAGTCTCTAGAAGTTGCACCATCTTGATGAAAAATCTTAAAACGAGTTGGTGTCAATTCATTGGTTTATGCCAGTAAAGTAAAACAAGCTCTCATCTGGTCTGACAACTCGTTTTAGTGAAGCATAATCAGAATCTGGTCAAAGAACATCCAGGGACGACCTGTTAATGCCAAGTGTAAAGAGGCTCATTCTAAACCAGGTAATTAACTAATGAGTCAAATCCAATATGTTTGAACCAGACGTTCAGGAAACTGTGCTGAAGTAAGATCTTCCAGGACCTTCAGGAGCTATGAAAGTGTCTGTTAAGGGTTACATGTTAAAGCCGGTTTATGGACAATGCAATGGTGACATATGCTGGGAAAATCATGTTCTGATGGTGAATTCCCTCCTTTGGTATTGAATTCCTATTAGTAGAGAGCTGAACTAGGGTTCAGTTAACAGCGACCCAAGACCTGCTAGTTATGTAAGTAAGTAAGTAAGTAATTAAGTAAGTAAGTAAGTAAGTAAGCAATTATACTTTTTTAACCCTCTGAGTTATGCTAACACGGGAATGAATCCTCCACAATTAACCATTTAATCTGAAGCCCACAGAGAAGAAATGCACCCATTTAAGATCACTTCTAGCTAGAACAAGCAAGCCGGATTGGGAAAGCATAGCTTTGGAGATACCATCATGTCACAACAGAGCCACTGTCCTCCAGGTATCAGTATAATGCTCAAATAAGAAGTGGGTAGCAGAAGCTGAATCTTAAACCAAATGGTGTCCTGCGATAATCCATCCCTTGCACCTTCCCGTGTTTTTCATTTCGACCACCAGGTTGGGAGGGGGTTGCCGTCCATTCAGCAGTCAGTTTCACTTTGGAACCGTGGTCTGGAGGGAACCGGCCAGGTGACGCCCCTGCTCAGTTCCAGCATATTTTGCAAAATTGCACCACACCAGGCCATCTGGACATGTGACGTATGACAACAAACCTTTCATCCTTGTGCTGACCATAGTCTCCACACACAGATTCATTGGTCATCTCCTCCAAGACAAAAATGGGATTCCTCAGTGACGATGTCCCGCTGCCACGTGTGACCCCATGACAGTCTGGTACGACACCATTGCAGTCTTTGGTGACACTGACGTGGTTTTAAGGGCAGTCCTCAAAACAGTCTGTGTGCATGTAGTCCTACGTTGTGCAGCCATTTACCAGGATGTCACAGTACAATCTGTTGGTTTTCCCTCTTTGTGGTCGCGTAGGTCTTTCAGGACCTTTATGTCGCTGGCGCACGCCTTCAGTGTGCTGTGGTAATAACTGCACGATTAGTGTGGCATGCAGTACTCAATGCCACCCCTCACAAACTCTTCCAACTGCTTGAACTGCCTTCGAACTCTTCACTGAGACTTACAATGGATGCTACCAACACAACAGCACAAGTCAGACTGCAAAGCACATGGACGACCTTATATAGTCAGTGAAATACAGTAATAAGGCATGTCATACCATGTCAAACCTACCTGCCAATTACATTCCCGTTAGTCGATGGGTGTTTGAGTGGGTTGAAGGTGAGTTTAACTTGCTTTGCAAACCTACAGCCCTGCATTCAAAACTAAACTACGTGTTCTATTTTAAACCCAGTGCTCTTTGTCCAGCAACAAACTGGTCTTCTGTACAGCTTTAATTTAACTTAATTGTCCTTTCGGCACAGGTTCTCAGGTAACCATGGTTTCCAGAGAAACGATGAAAAAAGGGTAGCACTACCCTCAGAAATTGCATATGCCTTGGTCAGCTTTCCTGAGGACTTACAGGAATGTGAAGACAGCCAATATTGGTGCGCGCAGCCCCAGAGTAGACCCTCCGACGTGTATGACAGAAATGCTATAAATTATTCGTCCTCTTTCACAATGAACCTGAATAATCCATCACTCCCTTTCAGTCAGACTGGAGCTATGTCCTGTGATTCTGTTTGATGAGCCTGAGGCCTAAGATGCTGCCATTTCTCCTTTAGTGGACTGCATGTGGGCTCCCAAGGGAGGGTCCTGGGCACTAAACCTGGATGGAGTGGAAAGTGGAAGTGGAAACTCAGGATTCTTTCTTTTGTATTAAAAGAGCTTTTTCTTGGCTACATGCACAGCTGAAGCACAGAGCGGATTAGATTTATGCAACCATAGAGTCCCGGTTATATAACACCTCGTTTCACAGGTTTGTGCAGCATTGCACTGGCCAGCACTGTTTCCCAAAAATGAAGAGGAGAAATGATGTATGTTAAACGAGGGTTAAAGCAAGCTTTTACCAAGATGCCGTAGATAACTGATAGATACATCTTGATGCAACAGGATCAGCAAGCGTACTTCGTAGCATCACATTATGTTTAGAGGTTTGTAATGTTAGTATCGGTTAACCTTTAGAACTGTAGGGATATTTTGTGTGATGTGTTCATAGTTTGACGTACTTTTATTCACCGAAGCTTTAGTATTTAGTATAGGAGACAGTCACACATGCCAGATGTTCATCTTAGGCAACTCAAATTTTCCTTTGAGATGCATATATTTAGATATTTGTATGTTTTGGCCTATACAATGCTTGCACATACAGGTATTTTATTATTATATATGGACTTAAAACACTTAAAATCTTAGAAATCCTATTGGATATTGGTCAGAAACAGTGTTTCAAGAGGATCATTTTGTTTATGATAATTAATTATATAATTATTATCACATTTCAGTGCTGTTTCATCTCTAGCATGGTGTAAACAAGCTTTGCCATTGACTGGGTTTGGGAAGTTTAGTCTTGTTTATGGCATTGAATATGTAAAACATGCCAAGTGCTGTTTGTTTGGCTGAAATTCTTGTATATATCTGTGTAACCTAGTGTATCCTCATCACAGGTTAAACCTCTGGCTGCACATCTGGCTCAAGGCAACACTGAGTCATCAGTGACACATAGTGCACCTCTGCAGTACTGATGTAGACCCAAAAAAATACCATCTGAAATTATTATTATTATTATTATTATTATTATTGTTATTATTATTATTATTATTATTATTATTATTATTATTATTATTATTATTATTATTATTATCAACCTTTAATACAGTCCATTTTCCTTATCCCTCCAATTTTGCTCATCCTGTTGGTACTGATGGTGGAATTGGTGGTACTGGTACTGATGGTGGAATGGTGGTGGTACTGGTACTGATGGGGGATTGTTGGTACTGAGGATGATGGTACTGGTACTGATGGTGGCATGGTGGTATTGATACTGGTACTGATGGGGGAATGGTGGTATTTCTCTCAATTCAGCAGAAGTAGAGCAGTGCATTTGAACATATGTGCAGATGAACTGTGCAGTCGTGGTCTTATGTGCTGGGAGAAAGTAATTAAACACCTTCAAATGTCACTATTGACCTTGTTCTGCCCAGCCAATGAAAAGTTACTGAGTTATTGCATAACTTCATGTTACTGCACAAGCTCTTTTCCAAGCTGAATCTTTTTTTGAGGACATGTTCAATCCTTCTTTCTGGCTATGTGCCCAACTTCAGCCAGAGTCCAGCATGGTGTGATGATTTCCTTTTACAGCATACTTACTAAAGCAGGGGAATCATTATACTTTGCTCAATTTTATAATGCAATTACCAGAGCAATATAAATATATATATAAATATAAAATATATATATTTTGGAGACAAATGTGGGAATGATTCCTACATATGGAATGGTCGACTCCGACATTGTGAATTGTGTGCCTTAGTGCATGTCAGATGTTTTTTCTCTGTCTGATTAAAACCTTCCAGTGGACGCCTTTCTTTGAAGACTTTATTAGTAGTAATTGTGAAGCATTTCTATTGGTCTGCTTATCGTGAAATTAAATATAAAAAAACAGTTGCCAGATTCAGATTTTACCAAAAAAATCTAAGTGATGATATATATTAACACTATTTTAATATTGACTTCAGTGTGCTTCAGGCAGAGCAGATAAAAAAAAGAAAGAAAAAAAGAAAAACAGTTCCATAGTCTTATCACACCCAGCTTAGAAGACGTTTCAGCTGACAGCAGATGTTGGCTTGACTGACATGTCAGAAGATCTGGCTATCTTCATGCTTTGGAGATGTGCACCTAATTCACTTTGCCCTTTTAATGCAACGTTATTTTACTGGGTAGGCCAGTAAAAGCACAAGTGTAGAGTGGCCTTAACCTCCATCAGCTGGTCTAAATAAACTTACAGTTCTGTATGTCCAGTGAATGTCCAGTGAATGTCCAGTGAATGTAAGTCCACTGACGTTTAAACAAAAAAACGACCTTTTATTGAACTTTCTACTCCGACTCCAATTTATTAATTTATCTATCAGTATCTGCTGTAAATCAGTTTAGTCCATAATTGTTTTCCCTTACAGTTGTTTGTAATATTTTGTTATGGTTTATCTTTCAAAATAAAAGCCTCTGTGCATTTAAAATCTGTTTTTCGTACATCAAATTCGACTTTAATTTTGTACAAGGGACATCTTTGGACACAGATTTCATAGCAAACTACCAGAGTTCCAAGACCTATATAATCATCATCTCTTCATTGTGCAATGAATTATCAGTGAGTACTTTAGCTCAGAAAACAACTAAAATACACTAATTTCCAACCGAATTCAATCCCAGGTTGACTCCCAAAGGAGTTCCAGTGCATGTTTACTGCTCTGTCCATGTGCACATGATAAATCTGCATACAGACTTTGACTGAACAGTGAGAGGGGGTGGGGCTAATGACATCACTGACCCAGATATGGGGTTGCAAAGGAAAAGTTTGATCAAATTTCAGAATAAAAGTCCTGAGAAAGGATAATTAACAATTAACAAAAAGATGATTCAATAAATAAAAATGCTCAAAACATGGTCAAATTCATACAAATACCTAATTCTGGTCATTTTAACATCTGATTGTAAAGGTTATATATTTATTTATTTTTAGGTAATTCTACTCCAGACCCTCCACGTAAAGGCGTAGCCCACATATGCATAAATCTCTGGTGATGCCCCTGTCAGTATTTGATATTTCAGCTTTGCGCTACCTTGCATCACCTTGTTTGAAGGTGTTCTTTCTCCTCTTTCATTCGAGATACTCCTTGAATGATAGTGAAGAACAGCTTTGAGCTCATGAGTTCTTGTTTACTGTTATCTATGTGTTTATGTGCAGTGTGGTTTGTAACCATTTGAAACAAGTGGTTGCATATAAATGATTTTACAGCTCCAACATATTCATAATACTTCCTCTGATATCACAAAGGACTATATTATGCCAATTAATTAGTAATGCATTCCACTGAGTGTGTATTTGAGAATGTGTACAGTTTTATTAAAAGGACATTAAAATGCAATCAAAGCTCATTCAGAAAACTGATAAACTAAAACTGATTGCTGCATGACTCAAATTGTGATTAGGACACAATGTCTGCTACTATATATCTACAATGCAAACAGGCAATAAATGATAATAATAATAATAACAATAATAATAATAATAATAATAATAATAATAATAATAATAATAATAATAATAATAATAATAATAATAAAGTGATGGATCATTGTCAGCACTGCATCCTCTAGTCCTTTATTAGTGCTCACAGGAAGCTTCTCACAGGACACTGTTGACTGGATATTTCTGATTGGTGGAACATCCTCAGTCCATCTGTAGCACTGAGGGGCTTAAACCCTCCACTCACACAACACACACAAACACACCATCACCATGTCAGTGTGACTGCAGTGCTGAGAATGAGCCACCACCCACATAATATCTGCTCTGTGGTGGTCCTGTGGGGTCCTGATCATTGAAGATCAGGGTGAAAGGAGGGGAATAAAGTCTGCAGAGAAGCAGATGAACTACAGTCTGTAATAACAGAACTACAAAGTGCTCCTGTATTGTCATTAACGTCTTAATGTCATGGCTGGTCCTTGTATACATTGACACGTTATGGCCTGATTTTGTGTCTTCTTAAATGAAAAAAGAGACTTTATTGGTACTGATGTGCAGACTGTCACTTAAAAAAATGACTCGGATGAACTAATTCCAGCACAGACATCAGGCAGATGTAACAGAGCATTTGTTTCAGAGCAGCAAGGCAAGAAATAGATCACTTGTGAGCCGAGCTCTGCACTGACACATGATCTGGTAAATAAAATAGCACTCCAGAGTGGGTAACCTCGGGAAACTTTCATTTGTGAGTGACAGCTCAACATATCTCCAAAGGATAGTGAGGATCACTCTCCTGAGCATAGGGAAACATATAACAAAGACCAAAACTACAGAACTGAGGAGCTACAGTGAAAAAAACCGATGCATTTTCAATCTAAGCTTTGGCCCTCAGGAGATCGCAGGTTCAATCCCTGGTGAAACCACAGCCATCCCTTCCTGGGAGTCCCAGAGAGCATAATTGGCCACACTCTCTCTGGGTGGGTAGGATGGCTCTTCTTCATCCCCCAATCACTCAGCAAGATGCCAGCCGGTGCAGATGTCTGTTAGTTGATGTAAGAGAACTGTTTCTTGTTTTGCAGTTAGATGTTAGCGGCAGTGTGAAAGACGCAGCTTCGTGTAAGTTGGTGGAAGCGTCAGCTTTCAACCTCCCAGAACTGGTAATATTTTGTGATGAGGGGTCCTGTCTAGTAGATGAGAATTAGGCATGACTAAATGGGAAAGAAAAGCAGGCATTTAATGTATTAGATTAAAAAATAATAATAATAATCATGAAAAAATAGTTGCACCCAGATGAAAGTATGGGATTGCAGTGCTGTTGGGAAGGAAGATAAAGGAAATCAGGATCAACATGCCAGACGTCTCTGCATGGAGTTGTAGAGGTTCCTAATGGTGTCCTGTGATGATCCGTCCCATGCAGCTTGAATGTTCTCACTCAGTTCTGCAGATGGTGTGGTAGGGGTGGAGTGTTGATAGAGCCTCCAATAGCATCCCACACACTTTCAATCAGGGACAGGTCTAATGTGATTCCGAGCTTGCATATAGAATCATTCACATGTATAACATGTTTCATTTCTGTTGGTTGATTCAAATTGGGTGCAACTATTTTTTTTGATGAGTGTATGTAATATACTATTTTGTGTAGTCTATATGGATGTAATGGGGATGTGTAGTGTGTATTTTCACAAATGTACTGTGTAGAGTCTACTGGGAACTGGTGGCTCTGAGAATGCATTAACAGTGCCATTAAGGATCGGTATGGCCTCAGTCACCAGGGAGGCCAGTGTGGTTGGATAAATCATAAGCCTTCCAAGGTGAGCTTGGAAGCAGTGAATATGGGACACCATAATTCACCATGGAGACGTCCAGAGATGTGGGCTTAATTCAGTGAAACACCAATGTAAGGAGGTGTCTGTCTGACAAACCTTGTGAAGAACTTGTAATGTAGTGGGTGATTAGATGGTGGGTGAAAGGAACGGGCTGTGCAATGGATGTAACCCCAAAGAGTAGGTGCAAGATTTTTGTCTTCTCATCCTGTTTAACAACATTTATATAGAAATATGTACATATTTCAAAGAGCAGAAGGACACTGACCCAAAACATTTTACTGCCTGAGACCTGTTAGCCTTTAGAACCTAGAGCCATTGTATGGGATGTTTTCGTAAATGTATGTACTTCTATACAACAAGAAATTAGAAGCATATTTATAGACAGTCACACATTTGAGATGTAAATATTAACACAATCTCAACATTTAAAAATATTAAATAAAGATTATTATATTAGAGTGTTTTGAGTTGAAAATGCAAGACTATTGATGTTATTTGTAAGGATTAGACTGACAAGGATATATATAATAATACATTCTTCAAAATATTTGGCAGTTATCCAACCAAAATAAAAAATATTTATTTATTTATTTGTTTATTTTTTTGGGGGGACTTTTATTCTAAAATCTGTCATCAGCCACACCCCCTCTGGCTGATCAGTCAGAGTCTTCATGCAGGTTGAGCGTGTAGCCATGGACAGAGAAGTAAGCATATTGGATTTAATTCCATTGGTTCAGTCTGATTTGGTGTCTTGTGGTGTTTGCTCTTGTTTGGCCTTATGACAAGCTGGACAACTCACTGATAATTCATCACACAACGGTGAAACCATGGAGACAATCTGTTGTGTTATGATATGCGTAATCACGTCTGTAGGTTACTCTGATCTGGAGTTAGGAAGCTTAGATATCCAGCGTATGACTGCCTGCAAAATGCAGATCTCAGGGTGCAGTAGTCATTTCTAAACTGTACATGAGGAAGATTAAAGCATGAAGGCATGCCAAACCTGGCCACCACACATGCCTGGCAGACCACCATGAGGGTAAATACCCAGCATATGTTGATGCCATTACAGGCCTCAGCAAAGAGTATACATTATGGGAATGGAAGGGAAACATGTTGCCTGTTATATATGTTAAGTCTCTGCTCTCAAACTCCATCCGTATGCCTGTATTCCATTTCTGGAGCATTGCTTTCATACGAGAGGTTGTGGAAAGGAACTGCTAGATGATTGATATCAGAAAAGCAGCATTGTAACAGGCCTGCTAAATAAGAAGGTAGTCTACTTTAATACCCTACTACGTTCTGCATTCTGTATGCCATAAAAATACCCTCCTGAAATGAGAGTTCATTTTCCTGTCTTGTCCAAATTGTCATGATACAACTGTCTGTGCTCATTTCCCTCATTTTAATATCGCTCTGCCAATCACTCACAGTGTCTCCAGCTTTTTCAAACAGCACAGATTACCTCAGTATGGGGCCGCACTATATTGAGCATGTCAAAGAAGGTTTGGGATGATAGTAAGCTCTTCATGAGAAGCATTGCTCAGTTTGCAGTACACTGACAACAGCACAAGCACGTCTTTGGCCCATATGTTCTCCCCTTTATTCTGTACACCTTATAAATAGTCCCTTCCTGGAGGATCTGTTCTGCATTTAAATGTTAGAAAAGCTTCTGGGAAATACAGTGAACCACTGCCCACACAGATTTGTATTAAATGTGTCTATTGATTATATGAGGAGAAGGACGTTCACTATTCTACTTCATACTTTCAGTTTGTCTAACATAAGACAGCAATATGTAAAGGTAGGGAATATGGTACAAATATTGTCAAATAATAATTTGTATGATAATATTTATTGCCGTATTATGACAGACAAAATGCATCAGTAGTGGAAGATTCCTTAAGCACTGCCAATCAAAACCTCTCATATGGACCACGCTGTTAAACGTTCAAAATCTTTTTAATTCACTATATTAAACAGGACACATTAAAGTCTTGGTAATGAAACGTGTGTTCCTTTAACACATTTCTACAATATACCCAGAAAAAGTACACAATAACAACATTTGTAACAAATCAATAGAATAGTGTCAGATTGCTTGTTGTGTATAGTCAATGTGACAGTGTACATCTATCAGAATAATCAATAATAATAATAATAATAATAATAATAATAATAATAATAATAATAATAATAATCATCATCATCATCATCATCATCATTATCATCATGATCATCATCATCAAATAATAATAATAATAATAATAATAATAATAATAATAATAATAATAATAATAATAATAATAATAATGCATGTATGAATTATCAGTACTGAATTATGTACTTTCTTTTTCAATGACATTTATTAAATCTAACTGATGAACAGAACTGTAGAACTAATTACACAAACACATTGCAAATTGTAAAACATAAACAATACATTGTTAAATATTAAATTGATTCATTTTACTCAACTAATTTGAGTTAAGTGAACAAATAATTTTAGAGAGTTTAATCAACATACAGTAAATGAGTTTAGTCAGTTGTAATTGGCTAATGGATAGTGATTGGCCCATGTCATCTTAAAATTCCCACACAAAAAGAAACAGATGTGTAATATAATCCAGATGAGTAAAACTCATGCATTTCTTATTGGTTCCAGGTACCATTTATTTGCACACTGGGTGTCTTTCTCCCCTCACTGGTCATTATTGTGTAGTCATTCCCACAGGCTACCTTCTCTTAGGCATGCAGTCAAATCCATAATGGTCTTGGCCTTGACTGTAAGAGCAATTATCCATTTATATACTAATGAGTGTGAGTCTATACTGCTGAGAATTCACTCTTATATTAGTACCAAATTAAATTGTCACTATTTTTGGCGTAACTGTATAACTAAATTAAATAATTATAAAAGAAAGAAAAACAATGTTTTTCTATTCAATGTATCAAATCAAATGTATGCTTAGCATCTATTTAAGGTAGCAGATTTAATGCCCTGCAGTGTGTAATAGTAAAAACTGTAAGTTGAAGGGCATCCATACAATCAGAAGTCAGAAGTTGTTCCTGGAGCCACGTTAAGCATGCTGATGAAATGTTTAAGTGACAGGAAAACGTTTCTATGCTGTGTGTACGGCGTACGTGCAGCATATTATAGAGAACACAATGAAGCATGAAAGTGAATGTTCTGCCATTATGAAGAAGACAGTATGCAAAGGTATGCAAAAGGACTAAACCCATTTGACATCCATTTCTACTCTGAAGCCCTTATCACAGCTCTCTGAGGCCATCTATAACTCATCTGGCAGCCTGTTATATATTTTTTTCATATTCAGAAGGCCTGTCATTATATACAATCTCAGCTTCAGTAAGATGTGGATGTATTTATGGGAAGATATGTGACAAAGTCCTTCAATATTTTGGAATGTTTGAAGTCTGGAGGCGTGATTGTGTAGGCATCATATTAACAACACGTGGGAATATATTTCATGCAAACAAAGCAGGGTCTGTGGGCTATCATAGGCATTGATTGTATAACAAGAGGAAGGAAAATAAGATGATTACAGTAGCCTGTCTGGATATGCCGACTGGCTCTAATGGAAATGGCAGATGGAGGTAAGGAGTGGAGCTCAGGAGACACATATTGCATAGTCAACTGGTGCCAACCCAACTGTGACTGACAGGAGGCTGGGATATTTAATCAGACCTAGCACTGAATCAACACCAGTGCCAGATGCAATTCAAATCCCTTTATAACCCTAAATGCCAATTAACTGGAAATAGCACAGAGCGCCACACCCTGCTGTCAAAAGTATTACACTGCAGAATCAGCTTAGTGAACTGACAGGGCGGGCGATGGGGTGTGTGCTACCAGGCAGAAAGATCGTTGCTTATTTTGTCTTTTCTGGTCATTTAAAAGGGATGTACCCTCATAGTGTGCTGATCACTTCAGGGAGCTGTTTATGCCCAGTTTAAAAGAATCTCATTTCATAAAACGCCTAAAACCAGCCAATCGTTTTGTGTTAGTGTTTGCATGGAAATCACTGAATCCTCATAAGCCCAGTAATGTGGCATTATTAAGACGGTCTCACAAGTTCAGTGCTGGAGAGGGACCTTTTTACAGACTGGGAGTTACATGGTGCAAAGTAGCTCTTGCTGAACTCTATCTTACACTCATTACAAAAAAAAATAGTTGCACCCAGAAGGAATCAACTGACTGCAATGGTTTCGTGCCAGACTGTCATGGAGTCACATAATAGTGGGGCATCTTCACTGATGAGTCCCACTTTTGTCTCGTTGGAGATGACCAAAGAATCTGGGTGTGATGGGGCTGTGGTCAGTACCAAGGTCAATGGTTTGTTGTCACGTTACATGTCCACAAGGCCTGGTGTCATGGTGTGGGGTGCAATTTGCTACAGTGTTAGATCACCTTTGGTCTTCATTAAAAAAAGATTGAAAGATTATTGAAAAAGTCTTGGTTTTCAATTAAAATGCGTAAGTTGCTTTCACCTTTAAAACCTAGTTTCATGGGATGTTGTAATGGTTAGATTAGATGATTTTTATAATAATACGTTCAAGTAAAATAAAAAAAAATAATAATAATAACCTGAATGTCCCTTATTATTTTTGTTATTTATGTATGTATCAGTATTATCCCATCTCAGGACTTTTATTATGACATATTAATATTGTGTGAGCAAAAAGAGAGAGCAGACAGCCCTTCTTTTCTTGGTTTCCTCTGTAACCCAATATCAGTGACATTATTAGCCCCGCCCCCTCTCTCTGATCAGCCAGAGTCTGTATGCAGGTTGAGCATCAGCCCCGCCCCCTCTCTCTGATCAGTCAGAGTCTGTATGCAGGTTGATCATGTACACGTGGACGGAGCAGTAAACATGCACTGGAAGCTCATTTGGCATTTAAAAGCGCATTAAAACACGTCAAACAATGAAACCACAGTGATTAGACCACCATGATAGATAGACATCAGAGATGCATGGGGTAAGTCTTGTCGTTTCTTATGATATGTGTATCATGTCTGTAGGCTACTGTGATCCTGAGTTATAAAGCCTAGAAAACAGCATGTTACTGCCCAAAAAGTGCAGATCTCAGTTTCAAAGAACTACATCAGGATACAAAAGTGATGATGAAAAAACAACAACAATAAAGGCTTGAAATAAATGTAATGAGTCTGAACAAAAACAATAAGAGCAATATTCTTATTCCCTGAGATGCACCAGTATAGTTTTATTTACTGTAAGGAGAAGCTCTCCAGGGCGAGTGATGAGAGTCAATCTGGACGACGTTAAACTTATGCTAAACAGTTACATTAAATTCCTGTCAGCATTCAGTGATTTTTGTTTCTTAGCACCACCTTGTTTTTATTCACGGTTATGCATAATCATCTTGTATCTTCATTTTTTCCCTTTTTTTTTCATAACTTGCTTTTACATGTTTTTACATGGTTTTTTTCCCTTCTCCAGTAAAGTTGTCAATAAGGAGATACAAGGTTTTTGCATGACAGTGCACTATGATTCATGCTTGATAACTACTAATTATTAATCAGCGCTAACAGATATTGCACCTCAACTGGCTGTCAAACTCTTGTTTGATGCTCATTAGTGCCATTTTGGACAGTATGCTCTGCTCGAAACTGACGTTAGAATATCTATATATGAGCAGCATCTGATGCTGAAAACTGTAACAAATCTACAAATCATTTTCTTTATGAAATTCAAGAAGAAACCGTCAGTATTGGAAAGTGAACTAGAAAACCATACATGATGAAACCTTTCCAGATGAGTTGGAGATTGATCAGATGGACTGAAAGTGGAAAGTGTGAAAATAGGAACTGCTCGTGATCCAGAGCACAACGCCCCATCCATGTCATGCTAATGTGGCTCATTTGTCTTTATTGGCAAACTCAGCATCAGGATAATTTCTGAAGTGTCCTAAAGGTTTTTAGTGCAAGCAACTTCAGTTCTATATGAGCTACCACAAGTAAGAGGTTGTTTATTGCTGCATTCAGGTTAAATATACCAGATTATGTCCAGTTTATCAGAATGTCCACCCACTTTGAGTGGAGATCCATAGGATATCCCAAAACAAAGACAGAGTCACAAACACTGTGAAATATCAAATGAAATGAAGTAATATTAGTCAGCTATGTGCTGAAGTGTCAAAATATGATTAAAAATAGGACAAAATATGTGTCACACCCCATAAACCTGTGTATCACCTACAATCCAGAGATTCTTATTTGTAAATACAACTTCTCTGGCTGTATTTTCCAGTTTTCTACACCAGCTGAATGCAGCATTTCTCTCAATGTGTTCAGGAGCCGCTAAAGTTAACAAACTAACAGCCAAGATATGCACTGGGTATTTCTCAATATCAAGAACACTATGAACGCTAAGAACACTAAGAACACTAAGAACACTGAGAATGGACTTTTTTTTTTTTATTTATGGAATTTAGCAGACGTCCTTGTCCAGAGCGACTTACACAAGTGCTTTGCTGTTCACTCAGAGAATATCCTTCGCTAGTAGACGAGGCTAGAACTGAGATGATCCTGTTGAACACAAATGTCTTTATGGAGTTAAATACTCCTGAAACAGGTGGGTCTTCAGTCTGCGTTTGAAGACAGTGAGGGTCTCAGCTGGGGAACCCCAGGGAAAGTTCATTCCACCATTTTGGTGCCAGAACAGAAAAGAGTCTGGATGCATGTTTTCCTTACAATTTTCATGATGGTGGGTCAAGCTAAGCTGTACTTGACGCTCGAAGGCCTCGAGGTTTAACCATTGCCATCGAGTATGGACGTCCATTTTTGGCTTTGTAGGCCAGCATCAAGGTTTTGAATCTGATGTTCAGCTACAGGAAGCCAACAAAAGGAATGCAGCCGAGGAGTTACGTGAACAAATTTGGGGACGTTGAAGACGAGCCGCCTGCTGCATTCTGGAGGAGTTGCAAGGGTCTGATGGTCTGCATAGGAAGTTGCAGTAGTTACAGTAGAGATGTGCTGTAGATCTTCTAAGATAAAGCTACCAGAGGAGGGTATACGAGCCCCATGGCTTAACAAAATAAACCATTGTTGTTTTTTTATCAAATACTCTGATTTGACAATTTCATTCCCTATTTCTCACCTTATTTTTAAACACAGACAATATTAGAATATAAATAACGTAATTGGGTTCCTATAACAGAGGAGATATGCAGTGTTTTGGTAGAACAACCATGATACTGACAGGACCTGAGCAGGAAATAAATAAATAAATAGATAGATAGATAGATAGATAGATAGATAGATAGATAGATAGATAGATAGATAGATAGATAACAATAAAATCTTAAAGAAAATCTAGATTTTGATTATTTATTTCCAATAACTTACACTGCTGCTACCACATAAGTGAATGTGATGATTCATGTTCTGCAGTTTGGTCATGTGACATTCACCATAAAGTCTACTGCATGGCACCACAACCCAACTGGGAGACCAACCCAAACCTTTACTGGGAAAATGAACATAGAAAATAGAAAAGTCTAAGAGTAAAAGTTTCTGAAAAAGCTTTAATGATCTTCATTTCATCGCTCACCATTACTTTATGCAGGCATATCATTTTTTTTTTCTGTCATACTGGCTGGTGCTGGTGGCAGGACTGTGGAGTTTGACATGGAATCTGGAAATCTTTGCAATAATGCAGTTCTAACATCTGTCCGGAGCCCCGACACTCACAGTCCCCAGACATATTAGCTGATATCAATAAAGATCAGAGTCCTGTCGAGCTGCAGTTGAGCTTTCTGAACTGTACATGTAGTTTTGGCAGCAATTTGCCGAGCAAGCCAATTTCATAGTTATTTAATCAAAGATGATTACACTTCATTTTTAACGCACCGTGTTGAACCCCAGCCAAGTTAAATAAATCTTAGCAAATATTTCAGCCTGGAAAGTTATTGCAAAATCCTCGTAATATGTCACAGTGACCTACTGCCAGTCATTTAAATTGCTGATTTTTTTCTGTTAAACAAATGTTTCACATCAAACGAAATGTCACTCGCTGTCCCGGTAGTGAAGGGTGCATGCTGCCTCAATATATATAATCCTCACTTCAGCTGTAAGGAACCAGGGGCACAAATTAATGCTATAAAAGTGGTAGCTCAAAAGACCAGGTATAAATTCTGAAAGACTCTCACGGTGAATTCCTCATTTAGTTATTAACTATACTGAAAAATGAAGTACTCAAAGTCCTCAGATCTTGTTGACATTTTAATTAACTGGAATATTCTTATGAAAGATTAGCTGAAGAGCAGCTCTTATATGGAGGACTACATTTTCCACTGAGTATGTGTCTGCTATAGCACTTCTGAGCATGGCAGTGGGGGACCCTCAGGTTGAAACCGTGGCTGTGTACTTATTTAATTCTGCGTGTGCGTGTGTGTGTGTGTGTGTGTGTGTGTGTGTGTGTGTGAGCAAGCTATTATCTCTATCTACAACAGATGGGCAACCTACTGGGTAAATCAGGTTTCTCATGACTGTCAAAATCTTGTAATGTTTGATCGCTCATTAGTGCCACATTGCATAGTGTGCTGTGCCAGAAGTGACGTTAGAAGATCCACAAAGAAGGATCCTACAATATGAGCGCTGACTGATGCTGAAAATTCTATTAAGTCTACAGATCATTTCTTTTCATTGATGAAACTCAGGGAGAAAAAAAAAAACACTCAGTATTTGAAAGTGAACAAGAAAAACACTCACAATCAAAAAACATCCAGAAGCCTTTCAGAACAGATTGATGAAGTTGAATGAAAGTTGAAGAAAAGTTCTTGAACCAAAGTGCTCTACATCATCCAGTATTTGATCTGCTTTGCCCTGAATTGGGTTAATGTAAATGACCAGGTATCACACACACACCGAAAGGGGGTAATTCAGCACGGCCAGGTTACCTACCGTGTACATTTTTGGGAGGCGGGAGGCAGCTGGAGTCCTCGGAGGAAACCTGCGCAGAACATACAAAATTCATCACAGAAAGCAACCCAAGTGGGTATCGAACCCACAACCCCAGGAGAAGTTTAACACACAGAATACCTGTGGTACCACCACGCCACCCCACTACTAACAAGGTTATTTAGAAGGAATTAAAAATACTCGACGGTGGATCAAATTAATTAAAAAACTACCTGAATATCCATCATTATTTTTGCTTTTCATTTATGTATCAGTATTATTCCTTTACAGGACTTTAATTCTGAAATTTGAACACAAAGAAAGCAAAGAAAGGGGCAGAGATGGATAGATGGATGGATGGATGGACGGACGGACGGACGGACGGATACTGAGTCAACATGACTATTAAACAGTGTAAAATCTATATTGATTACAGCAATTGACTCAAGTTCCAACCTTATGATCTGCTAGTTTGTATTATAAGGACCCAAAGTTGTTAAATCATCAAGAGTGATTCATTAATATTAATATTTTAAACAAATTAATATTTGTCTTACATTTTTGCTGTAGGAAGCATTTCCTTATTGGACAGTCATGGCCTGCATGAACCTTGTGACTGGATTGCTACCAGTTTGATTCCCTGAACTACTAGGACACAACTGAAGTGCCCTTGCATCAAGCACTAGGGGCTTCACCCAGGACAGAGTGCCAACCCACATCTTGGTGTACAGCCATACATTTACTCACACACCACAGCAACTTAGAGGAGCCAATTCGCCTGATCCATGTGTTTTTTGGAACGTGGGAGGAAACCAGAGCTACCGCATCAACCAAAGCGTGTATGTCTTTATACAAGTTGTGTGTCTTTTGTGTGTTTTTGACATAACACAGTGATTACACAACATAGTCACATGGCATATGATGACATCATTATTGCAAGGCCTTTGGCTTCTTAAATATGTAATTTCTTGATGTGTACATACTATCAGAAGTATATCTTGAAAGTGACCAAGTTGTTATCAAAAATTAACAAACCTTTTGGAATGTAGAGACTTGCAGATTGGTGTCTATAAGTTGAAAATAAAAAAATGAAATTTTAAAAATTATTATAATATAACTTACTGTGACAAAATGTATGAAAAAATGCAGGCAGTCTTAAATTTTTGGAAGATTCTGCCTCTTGTATCCATGCCAGTTTCTAAAACTGCTTGTCACTGCAACCCAAACTTTGAAATGATTTGTTCGGGGCCAATTTGACCAACATCTCAGGTAATAAAAACGTTTATATTGCAAATTAATAAAACAGTTATATATTTTATAAAATTGTGATTTTTCACAAATAATTACTTGCAGATGCTTCGTTGCACCACAATGAAATCACTAAATATCTCTAAATATTTTTAGAAAGAGTAGATTCTGTGGTTTCAAACCGGATGTGGTTTGTGCCAGTGTGTGAAGCCATTCCTGGCTTATAAGTCTGAGAACACAAGGTGTGATTTTGCCCTCATAGTGAGGCGTGAGGGCTGAACAGGTTAACTGCATGGATGGGTTAAATGTGGTGGACAGGTTCCCTGGTGTTCAAGCAAGTGGGTCTATTTGCACGTTTTCTCGTAAATTAGTCAACACTTTTCGCCGTCTTGCCGTTTAAGCTAAAAAGGGTCAACACTGTTTTTAGAGGCTGTATTGTTTTCCTGGTGGTAGGTACTAAACTGGGAGACTGCATCCTATGAAACCATTGAGAAATAAAGACTTGCAGTCAGTCGTTTCCTCACGACAGTTCACTTCCATGCTATCAAGAGAATATTTTAAGGGAACCTGAAATGTAATCTTGTAGCACTGGATTAATGCAGAGAGATTACACTACCATGTTAAGCAGTGCCTTTACACATCTGAGGTAGCATTTCACGGGTTACCTTCCCTAGCGTATACCCTTCAACTGTCTCACAAACAAATAAAAGGTGGAGAGTGCAGTCTGGTGAGTAAGCCTGTCAGGAACTCCTCGGTGGGCAGCCAGTGAGTGGGCAGGTTGCCTGCAGCAGCTGTCAGCATCATGTGATGCTACCACCAGTATGTCACCTACAATAACGCTCTTACTCTAAAAAGAGAACAAGGGGCTTGGGGGAACCAAAGAGCTCTCAGCAGAACAGAAGAGGAAAGCAAAAGCTCATTATTCCTGTGATTTCAGAAAATGTGTAAACCTTGCAGCAGTCTGTGCTGTTCCTACGACCATGTTCTTGGCTATTTTTTCAAAGAACTACCGAGAACATTCATTTGGGTTAGGCTCTGGTACCTTTTGCCAGATGTAACTGAGAGTCACATACACTTATGGTCAAAAAAAGGGAAAAAAAATCAGTTGCACTGAGCAGGAGTCAACTCCAAAGGGGTTGAGTCAACTTTTGTCTTGGTGGAGATGAACAACAAATCCATGAGTGGAGACACAGTGGTCAGCAGCAAGATTAATGGTTTTCATGCATCACACATCCAGAAGGGCTGGCGTCAGGGTGAGAGGTACAATATTGTATGATGTCAGATCACCTTTGGTCTTCATTAAAGGCAGTGGTAACCAGTGGTTCTACCTCTTCTGACCACACACTCCAGTCCTCTATTCCAACAGGACGACGCTCATCCACATACTGCTGCCATCACAGATTCTATGATACTATGCTGTGGTCAGTCTCATCTCCAGACCTGTCCCTGATTTAAAATGTGTGGATGCTATTGGACGCTCTAGCAACACTCCACCCCTACCACACCATCTGCAGAACTGAGTGAGAACATTCAAGCTGCATGGGATGGATCATCACAGGACACCACTAGGAACCTCTACAACTCCATGCAGAGACGCCTGGCATGCCTAAACCTAACTGTTATCTACATTGAAATCTAATCATTTAGGCTCATTAGTCAGCATGTAACAATCAGTTTTCTATGGACAGAAATAAGAATTGCATAGGATTAATGAGGAATTTTGGACCGTTTCTCTCTGCAAATGTGTCTCAGTTCATCAGTATTACTGGGATGCCTTGAATTCATAGTTTTCTTCAGGTCACGCTGTTGCAACCTGATAGAGATGGAGTCAGAACTCTGACCTGGCCATTCTAGAACACAGATCTTCTTCTCATACAAACATTCCTTAGTTGATTTGATTTTTGTGTGCTTTGGGGCTTTGTATTCCTGCATCAAACAACATCGTTTCAGCTGGAGGTCAAGATCTGCTACCCCTTACATTCTCTTGTAAAATGCTCGGATAGAACTTTGAATGTATTGTTCCATCAATTATTGCAAGGCGTCCAAGCCCTGAGGCAGTAAAGCGCTCGTTCACTCTAACCAGTGCTTCTTGGGAAGAAAAGATTTGTCAGTAACCAGGCTTTGTGTGCCTTTATTTAAAGCACCTGTGAAAAACACATCTCCGATCTCATCTCCTTTACTGAAATTTGCCAATTAGCTCTCGGGAAAGTCATTAACTCTAACAATCCGAGTGCCGCACTTTGTGGGCAATTAAATGACATTTGTCTAGGCTTTATTTCTCAGGATCAAAGTAACCTACAGACATGATAACATCATTACAAACTACAAAACTTACCCTTTGTATCTCTGATCTCATGGTGGTCAAGGCCAAAGGAGCTTCCAGTCCACGTGTACATGACGTGACCTGCATACAGATTCTGACTGATCAGAGAGAGGGGGCGGGGCTGATGCTCAACCTGCATACACACTCTGACTGATCAGACAGAGGGGGCGGGGGTGATGCTCAACCTGCATACACACTCTGATTGATCAGAGAGAGGGGGCGGGGCTGATGCTAAACCTGCATAGAGACTCTGACTAATCAGAGAGAGGGGGCGGGGCTGGTGGTGCCACTGACCCAGATATTGAAAGATAAGTAGATAAGGGGGCTGTTTACTCTTTCTTTGCTCACACTACTTTTATATTTCAGAATAAAAGTCCTGAAAAGGGATGATATATATATATATATATATATATATATATATATATGGATATACAGATAAATAACAAAAATAGAATTTTTTTTTTTTCTATTTTTTTCCTTTGGACCACTGTATTTTGAAGAACATTTTGTAAATATCCTTGTCTAATCATAACAATTTTCTCTGGATGATGAATTTTCAACAGAATTTCTGAGATGTAAAGCAAAATAAGAAAAAAAAATAATACAAAGATTTTTTTTTTTTTAAATATGGTTAAATTTATATAAATACCTACATTTTATTAATATTTACATCTCAAGTGAAGCGACGTTTGAGTAACCATGGATATCCTGAAAATAACAATATCTGGCATGTGTGACTGCCTTCTAAAAATATTTTTCTACATTTTTGATGAATAAAAGTACATCATACCATGAAAACATCGAAAGGTTAAAAAAAACAGTGGTTCACTTACTTTTTCTAGCCTGCACTCTTGGTTTTAATAATTATCCATAACATCTATGAAGAGTACAGCTGTTTGAGTTTTATTAGTTTAGTTAAATTGTCTTTTTCGATGACTTGGATAATGACCAGACTTTTTTATTAGCAGTCAAAGCAGAAATCGAGATAATTCACTTACTTTCTTGCTATATAAACTGCAGATTATCTTCTGCTCTTCTGTAGTGCCTATTATATTGTCATTGCTTTCTACATTGGATTGTAGAGACTTTAGAAAGCAGTATCACAATCATTTGTTCACTTTTCAGACATTAACTACACTTTTAGCCTTCGTTCAATAGAGCCATCCACTGATTTTATGAGAGTCTGAATTCTATATGGCACCATTGTTCTGTCTATAAATACCGAAATCATTTATTTTAACTGTCGCTTTAATGCTAAGATGCTTTCATTTCTCCACTCATCGTCTAATACGACTCTCTGAACTGCTGAATAAATATTTTTCAGTACGCTTTAATCAGTCATCGGCGACTCATGGTTTGTTTCAAATGGAACCTCATATGATATGATGATGACGGTATGAATAATTTCTTAGACCCGATGCATCAAGACCCCTTTAATAAGACGTGGAATGAGAAGCTGAGCTCCTGGGCGATCGAACGAGTCTGCAGTCATGATTTGAGACTTACAGGAACTTTAGAAATTGCCGGATTTCCATGCCGTGTTCTAATATATCTGAAGTGTCACAAGAAGTTGCGGGAGACACTGACATGCTGCACATTCAGCTATATATACAGATATGTTCACATACTGTATCTGCATATAATGGTACTTTTTCCACTCCTGAAGAGAAGTCTGCTTTATAAAAGAAAAAAACATGTCCTTTCCTCAGGGTGCACATTAAGTTGCTCACTGACAGCAGAAAGCATGTGAAAGACTAAGCCAAGGAACATTTGGTCCTACTGGTTTCCAGCACAGCATGAATGATGGTTGAAGTATAGTATAGTTAGGCACTGCAAAAATGACAGACTGACACTGATTATGAAGGTCTGGGGTTTAACCCCTTCATGCCCAAGATCTAGATTTAGTACACTCATCGTCAAAAAATAGAAGGAAGTGTGGGATTGCAGTGCTTTTAGGAAACAAGATAAAGGTTATGATGATAAAGAAAGCAATAGATGATTATAAATTTGGTCTGATATGATCAATATTTATTGATCTACACATACAGAAGCCGTGTCTCTCTGTACAGCGTCAGCAACATGCCAGACATTGACATGGCATTTAGGGCAGTAATTGTATTGTCCTGTGTATTAAATAAGCATGAGTTTAACTGAGGGATTAATGGATGATAGAAAAGTGGTGTGACGTGGTGTGACGTGGCGTGACATGGCGTGACATGCTCACTGAATGTCTGCAATAATTGATGTTGGTTTTCCCCATCCATGCTTCATGTAGCTACCAGATCCTTCATGTTGCTGGTTCTTCTTCTATCCACTGTTGCCAACAGCATGCTATGGTAATATTCACATGACCAGTATGGCTTGTAATACGTGAATAACACTTCCTGGAGCCCTTCCCACCAAGTTTAATTCCTGTCGGTTCTGTTTGTAACTGTTTTGTTTTGTTTTGCTTTTTTTGGAGATAAATGAATGATTAAACATGCTACAGAATTCATTCTGACATGCACGCTGGTTGAGTTTTTTATTGATTTAATTTTTGCATGGTTACACCTGGATAAACATTCACAGCCAACATTGGATTTAACACTGGTCTTGTAAAAGCTTTGCTGCATTCAAATATAACCAGAAAACACGTCTCTTTAATGACCACATAATCGAGCACTAATAATGCAATTATCATTGGCTTGTGATTGCACTCAACTGTCTCATTTCTGCATGGTGTATTTTTTCTGCTCATTGTTTTTGTCAGGTTCTGTGCACCTTCTAATTGCTTATTTTTTACTGTGGCTGTATCTTAGCTCAAGGGTATCAATACAATCAAAGTAACAATGGATAGTTTCTGCACAACAAATCACTTTCATTAATCCAACTTCAAGGGTGATACTTCAGTTCTAGGTTTAGAGCTTTATGGGTTCTGAGCACCCAAATGAGACCAATAACGTAATTTTGGACAATCAATCCCAACTAATCAACAAAGATAACAGGCAAACAAACAATGCATATTTTAGCTAATATTAGAAAAATCAAAAGAGGACTATTCTGGATTTTTCAGGGCAACCATGACCCTGCTGTGGGCAATGAAGCCCTCACTTTCTTCATTGATCGGTTTCATTTTGGTGGCCAACCAGGACTTTTCCCGGTTCTCCCAAAGGCCAGTCCATCACTGATCCCACCTGAACCTGGCTCGCGTTAGGAGTTCGGCATCATTTTGTGGGGACAAAGCAATGCACTCAAATATTCACCACACCTAAAGGTCTGACTGGATTCCTGATACATGGTATCCACATCATTAGTACCATGTAAGCAAATGCGAACTGATGACTAAGTGACAATGTTAATATTTCAGCCATAGCGTTTGTCATTTCTCTTCGCCCCCGTTCTTAAACAGGCACAAAGCATAAACATTACTGGCTCATGCCTGGACATTAACGTGTTGTGCCTGATCACATCACTCTTCTTATAAATACTGGAGCAGGTACAACTTGGAGGCAAATTACAGAGACAACACAATGTGGCAGCCAAGCTGTTTAGGTATTCAGTGCTCTTCTCAAAAGCTCTAAGTCATGCTGGAGTTAACTGACATTACTTATTTATTTATTTCCTCACTTTTTCCCCATTGAGCAGCCAAAAAGAACCATTTAGCAGATGACTTTCAAATTGTAAAGCACATGAAATGGGATTTCTTGAATCCCTTCCTACCACTCAGAATATCAATGCATTGCAGCTTTATTTCTATGCGGAGGACAAAGCTTTCGGTTGGGCAGTATTAAATAAATGTGAGTCAAACTGAGGGGCTGAGGAATTAATGGAGGATAGAAAATGTTCAGTATTAAAGAAACAAAAAAAAATAAAAAATCTACACCAGTGCTGAATGGGATAAAGATTTTTTTCTTCATGAGAGAAAGAAAGAATCTCGAAGTTTATATGAAAAATTGACTGTCGGCGTTCGTGGATTTCATCTGAAAACTCAGGCCCGGTGTTCAATTTACAAAACTGTATGCTGTTTTACTCCGTCGTGAGAGTAAATTTCAGCACAGAGGGGGATCCTACAATATGTTTTCCAATATGAGCAAAGTGTCATCTGTAAATTGTTCCGCATCAGATCTGCCTTATTGATTTCTGTCTGCTGTACTGACAACATTATACCGTCTGGCTCCTTCTGCTGTGGAGGAGAATTATTACTTTTTCATCAGCTCATGGATATTTCATCTTTTTTCCGCTTCCAAATGTATTACCAGCTGCCATGAGAGAGGTAATATGCCCAGGTCATGTCGATCATATGAGGCAAATGAAGTCCCACTGCCAGTGTGGGCTATCAACCTGACAAGCTGTGCATTCACCATTCTTAGACGTTGCCACTCTCAGCAACAGGACATCTGTTGTACAGACACTTACATTTGTTCCGACTCAGAAGACACAAAATAGTTAGTTCACTTCCATAATAATGAGAAAACGACACCCGGTGCTATTAAATACCGTTGACTAATGCTCAAGCACTTTTCAAATATGAATTTGGGCAAAAGTATTGGGACATCTTTTCATTCAGTACGTCTTCTGAAGACTTTTGTTGGAGTAACTGTCTTTACTGTCTAGAGTTTGGAGCCTCACTGTGAGATTTCGATTGCATTCAGTGACAAGCGCATTAGTCATTATGTTGAATGATTACAACCCCACTTCAAAGCACTGGATATGGCACTATCATTCCAGCTGGAAGTGGAAATGGGTTAATCTGGTATTTGTAAAGACTGTAAAATGTCATGCAGGCCACTTTAGGAATGTCTTTGTGATATATGATAACGATGTGCTGTTGTGTACTTATCTGGTCTATAACTATATGGGTTAGATAACGTTTCAGTCCAATTTAGGACTAAATTTCAGGAATATTATTATGATTCCAGCCTAAATATGTAATATATTTGAAATATCTTGCTCTAATGGGTGGATAATTTAATTATATATTTTAAGCATAGGTTTGATTGATTACAGCCAGTTTGTCAATGGGTGTTGTAGCCTAATTTCAGAACTCTTTACTGGTATATACACTTATAATGTAAAGGTGATAGTTTAGAGTCTGGTTTCAGAACTCTTTACTGGTGTATATATTTATGCTGAAAACAGGATAGTTGGTCATATCCAAGTACGAGGTTGGTGGTCGTTTGGATCAGTGCTGTTAATAAGTGATCATTTATCCATTGGCACTAATTCTCTACAAGGACAACACTTGCATTTGCGTATCTGTGTCAGCAATGAGAGCAGCTTAAAGTAGCTGAATGCATTCAGTAGAAGGGTTGTCCACCAGCATTTGTGTACACAATATATTTTGAAACAGCTTCACCCTATAGATATACAGGGGGGTTGTTCAATAGTCCTTCCATCCGTCGAGACAGACATTTAACTGTTGTGAGCCGAGTGCAGAAACTGATATTTAGCATCGCTTATCATTATAATCATTTAGGGAGGAAGCAGTCCTCCAGGGTTGGCAGCTTGAATTTGAAAAATGTTTTTTTCCAGAGAGAAATTTCCCCCTGAAGCACCAGATGATTCACTTTTACAAAAACCCTTCTCAACCATGACAGCCTAAGCTCTGCTGTTTCAGATGGACACATAAAAAAAGAAGACATTAATAGACTTGTGCAAAGTATAAATCTGTCGAGAGAGCTCTCCACCAAATGTCACTAAATCCAGTACAAGGAGCTGGGAGAATGGCTCTGACATCTGGCAAATGTCTCCTTCGTCTTCTTCTTCTCAGCTCGTGTTCAGATAACCTCAGGATTATCAGTGTGGTAAGAAGCACATCATTACTCAGCTGGTGTGGAGATGGGTGGCACCTGGTGTAAGCTGACTACTGGGGTATTAGCTAGATCCCGCCACATCAACAGGTATCAAATGTTGTATGGTATGCAGTGTGTAGAACAAAAACAGGTTTAGAACAAGAATAGAACAAGTGCTGACTTGGGTTAAATCTTAGAACATAAGATCTGCACTTCAAAGGCTGTTACTTGCTGTGTTCTAGGTTTCATTAGACAAAATAAGAATAAAATTTAAGAAAATGTAGGTATTTGTATGGATTTGACTATTGACTATATGAATTTGAACATAGCGGCAAGCAACTCAATTAGGTTTATTCAACTCAATTAAATACTTTGAATCAGATAATGGTTCAATCAATGTATGAATAAAAGATTCTTGGATGTGGATGTAATGTTATTAGCCCCGCCCCCTCTCTCTGATCAGAGTCTGTTTGCAGGTTGAGCATCAGCCCCGCCCCCTCTCTCTGATCAGTCAGAGTCTGTATGCAGGTGGAGCATCAGCCCCGCCCCCTCTCTCTGATCAGTCAGAGTCTGTGTGCAGGTTGAGCATCAGCCCCGCCCCCTCTCTCTGATCAGTCAGAGTCTGTGTGCAGGTTGAGCATGTACACGTGGACAGAGCCACCACAATCAGATAGGGTTAGTGTTTGATGTCTACCATGTCCTTAGATTACTCTGATCCTGAGTCATGAAGCATAGAGGATGGCATGTAACTGCCTGCAAAGTGAGGATGTTTAAGAGATAAACATATAATATAATTTGCTGAAATTGTCTGTTTACAAAAGTGATTTTTAATGCAATGATTATTCTTTTGTAGGATAAATTTATATCATCATATATCACATTTCAGAATGATATTATTATATGATGATCATGATTATATCAGCTTTTATGTCTCATCATGGTAAAAATGAGTGCTTTAACATGACTTTAGGAAAACAGAACATTCCTGATAAATCCACTAAAACCAGGTTTCTCTGAAAATAGCCAAACCCTTAGCTTTCACCAGTATCTTTTAAATCCAATAGTTTCCAACACATAACCCCAAGTGTCTCATAACAGGGTGAACCGGCTCCCATTGTTCGCTCTAAGGAGACATTCAAAAAGCCAATCGCTTGTGAATGACCCAACACCACTCAGCTAAGGAGGAGAAAGACTAAAGAATTTGCAAGTTAATAGGCCGATTATTAATGCACTTGTCTAATTCCAACAGACTTCCTGGGCGTATTATATTCTGTGATCAGCACAAAAGTTCTTCTTTGCATCTAATTTCATAACAATCCTCCTTCTGATCATTTTGGAGCAGTGCTGTATGATGTGGATAATAGCAAAGACCGTCTCCAGTATTACTGGCACTTTGGGGGTTCCTGACAGCAGTGCTGAGAAGGTTAGAAGATCTTGGACTCACCCAGATTGTGCAGCTTTGATCTATTTAACAGCCTCTGCACTTGTGTACTTATATATTAAATATATTAAAATAGTTTTGAAATATTAATATGGCATTAAAAGCAATTGAAGAACAATCAGGTGATCAGGTGTCAGGAAGAAGAGGGTAGAATGCTCAACACTGTGCCGAAGATTTTGTTTTAACAATGTTTGACTTCATAGATTTAATTTTGCTGCAAATGTTTTACACAAAATAATAAAACATAGAAACATAAAATGTTGCAAATGCAAACAGAATAAAGATATATCAAATGTATATTTTTAGATATACTTGGTTACATTATTACTTTATTTATTACTTATTATTACTATGTGATATTTACTTTCATTTGGATTTTGCCAGTTTTTGTTTTCATTTTTTGTTTTTGTGCATTTTGCTGATAAAATCTTTCACTTCTGGAATCTCTCGTTTGCTTTGAAGCCATTTTTTTTCCTTTTGATTCTTTGACTTTTATTTTATATTGTTTTGTGTGAAACGTTTGGCAGCATATTAACTGCATAGAACTCATTATACTCAAATCCACACATTGAGCACAGCTTCCATTCCCTTCATTTCCTTCATTCCCTTCATTCCCTTCATTCCCCTTTCACTCCTCATCACTCCACCCTCATCTCTGTTTGTTTAAAATGCTTGGTGGAATCCAGTACGTGCATCCCGAACACATCATGACAAGAAACGTGCTTAAACAAGAGTAACACTGGAAGTGCAAAGTCAGAATTATTACACACAAGGGTGTAGATTTGCTGTTAACATTGGTGGGGACAGGGGACGCAAGTCAGGTCCTTCTGTCTCGGGAGGTCCTTCATTCTAATTCTATGACCAGGAGCATTTCAGGAAGCATTCCAGCCTTGTGACTGGAAGGTTGCTGGTTCAAACTGGCAGGACATGACTGAAGTGCCCTTGAACGAGGCACTGAACTCCCCAGCTGTTCCCCGGGCGCTGAGGACAGGGCTGCCCACAGCTCCAGGCATGTGTGCTCACTGCCCCCTGGTGTGTGAAGTATGTGTGTCCTATAATTCCTGTGTCTGCACAACACAGTGGGTTAAAAATAACGAATAATAAAACGTATAGTTACTAGTAATCGATGTTGGTGGGGACGCATCACCTGCGTCCATGCTAAAACTACGCCCTTGAAGTCGGGTATGAGTGACTAATCCTGGACAGGTGTGTACCCACTGTCAGTGTGACAAACTCTATGCAACAAAGTTGACAGCTCTTTAACAAATACATAGAATATACATCATTTTCACAACAGAACATATGTATATGCATATTTATGGGACTAACAATTCACTAAATGTGTATCATGATCAGACAATAAGACAATGAGTCCTCTTTGGGACTCTTGGTTTAATCTGTAAGTTTGTCTGTTTGTCTACTTTCTGACCAACAACAACTTTGTTGCTCACCAGGCTGAACTTCAGCACACGACAGAATAAATGTCGTAAATGTAAAAAGGCATAAATGGAAAGTATTTTTAACGCCCGAGGTGCAGAAGCCCTTTATGATCCTAAGCCTCTATAATAATTACACTGGTTCAAGGCTGTTCGTGTGTGTTTTGATTGTGCACTAAAGGGAAAACGTGAACGCTGTGTGCTTTATTACACAGTACAAGCCTGTGGGCGAACATTGCCATCCCACTCCACCCCAAAAACGACTTCTGGTTACAGTTCCTTATACAGTTTGAAATGGTAAAATTAGAATGAAGTGTCCCAGAGTGTAAATAAATAAAGGGATTTACAGAAAATAAACACACAATATCTCATTAAGCATGTAATTCTGGTGTGGGCTTGAAATAATACAGAATGTGAATGAGAAAATGGTTAAAAGCAGGGGTGTCCAATCTTATCTGCAAAGGGCCGGTTGGTTGCAGGTTTTCAATCCAGTCAGCTTGTTTGGAAAATATTAGATATAAAAAGTCTGAACCACCAGTTACCACCAATCTACTTCTACTTCTTTAAACCTGTGTTTAATAAAAAAAATGACACTTTGTAGATGACTTTTATTTTATATTACATTTAATACATCAATTATGATTGGGTAATCCAGCTAGAAAATAGCTCAAATTAACATGTTCTAACTGATTTAAATCCCAGTTTAAATATCAAAGGAGCTTCCAGTGCATGTTTACTGCTCTGTTCATGTTTACATGATCAACCTGCATACAGACTCTGACTGATCAGAGAGAGGGGGCGGGGCTGATGTTCAACCTGCATACAGACTCTGACTGATCAGAGAGAGGGGGCGGAACTGAGGACATCACCGACCCAGATATTGGGTCTTTCTTTGCTCACACATTGATTTCAGAATAAAAGACCTGATAGGGGATAATACCAATACATATGTTAATATTAAAAATAAAAAAATAATTGTTTTTCATTTTATTGGGACTGCTAACAAGTATTTTGAAGATCTTATTATTATCAATATTAAGAATCTCACATCATTTTGCATTTAAATATGATATTTATATCTCAAAAGAAGACCATCTCCTGAAAATACACTATCTGTTATGTGTGACTGTCTCCGATAAATTCTTTTGTAATTTCTTGGTGAATAAAAATATGTCAAACTAAACAATCCACAAAATTGGCCTAGAGTTTGAAAGTTTAAGAGAATTCATAATTGAATTATCAGACTGATGTTGGAGAGGTCTCCAAACCTCAGATGTGTATCCAATATGATATATTTGGTGAACAAATAAATTAAACTGTTAATTTTCTTTTCGTAAATTCAAAATTCTAAAATCGTTCATACTAAATGTGGATTCAGTGAAGGAGTTTTCCTTTGTGGAAGATGGGGGTGGTGGTGATGTAGTATGATTTTTATTATTATTATTTATTATTTTTATTTTTTCTCACCACCATCTGGTGCATAATGATGCAATCAAATACAATTACATTGTGATGGGAGATTGTGGGAAAATAATAATTGTGTAGTTCCAATAAGACATGAACTAAGAAGGTAAAAAAGGGTGAGAATGTTTCACATATGGAGGCACACGCTGTGTGTATTGATAGCAACTCTAATTCCGGATGTTTTACAAAGAGCCTGCTGTAACATTTCCTGGTGTTGCGTTATGAAGTGCAGATTGCTAGTTTTCAAGACAGAATGTTAATAATTATACTTGAAGCATGAATAAGTATTTAGCAAAATGTGCTTAATTCAGTCCTGCTTAAACATAGCCTCTGTTGAGTGTTTGACAACAACGTCAGTCAGATGTCTGTGGAGTAATTTCAGGGTGTTGGCAGCTCGTAAAAGTTGACTAACAGCTGAAACATCACATCTGACAACTCGTTGTAGGTGCAGGTGGTACGTGCAGCTTATGTAGTTTATTAATTATTGTACTGCACATTTGTTTGTCATTTTCTATGAATAATTTGCATATTTTATAACACAGACATTATGTTTCAGTCAACTGTTTTGATGATTATATACTTTATATTCACTTCTATATTCAGCTCTATTGTCATGTGCCTAATTCCAAAGTTCATCATTTTAAAGCAAACAAACATGTAGTTTCATCATTATGACTATTTGTCATCATAATCACAGAATAAAATATTAAATACACAACAAATTTGGGGAAATCAAAACATAAATTCTTCACTAATTGTGAATGAATGTAGCATTAGATTCAGATCAGTGCTTATATTTATGGACGCAGTTCTGCACAGACATGAAGAGTTCATAATCAGATCGATTATTGATGAAAGCATGACGCATCTAAGAAGAAGCAAAGATGGTCCTGGCCTGGCCTGGCCACACACTTACACACAGGTACACACACACACACATATATATATATATATATGTGTGTGTGTGATCCAGTGTTATATATCTACCAGCATGAGCTCAAAGGTTGAGAACCTTCCATTATCACCCTGATCAATTAAGAGGAATCTGGTCAGGTGTTGCATCAGTCGATTAAGGAACAATCAGGTGCGAGTGGGCATACTGTTTATTTAAAGAACGAGGGATCTCACTCTCGTCTGATCCTATACGTTTGGGCGTGCATCATTACAAACAAAAATGGTTGATCCAAAATAAATCTTTTTGCTTTTCATTGAGAAGTCAGGTGTTTTTGGAAAAAAAACATTACATTCAGCATTAAAAATTATGCTGTTTGGAAACATGGTGAGTAGTACACCATGGTTTGACCTGCTTACTGCACTAGTGCCAGCAGCTTGTCATCATTGATGCAGAACAATACATTTCAGATTATACGCATGTTCAAAAGGAAATGTCAGAACATCTGTATGTGATATTCTCTGAAAGAATGTGGGTCATGCACCAAGACAACGATCTTTTGTGCACAAGTCAGTCTCCTAAAAATGGGTAAAGAAGAATGAAGCTCATGTTTTGGAATGGCCCAATCAAAGTCCATCAGATCAGTAGAAATATTAAAGATAAATCCACCAACATAACAGAGTTGAAATTTTGATATCAAAATGAATCATTTAATGTATTCTTAATTCCTACCGGCTTTTTCCACTACCGAATTTGGCTTACAGTATGCATATCAACACGTAACATCACGTACTCACAACCGAATACTCCTGTCTAAGTACTTCTGAATTCTGTGAAGTACTGAATCAAACCACATCTAACTGCATGGTCACGCTGTGACCTCCACATTTTCTGACCCTGGATCACTTTGTGTCTCTCCTGGACGGCTGGATGTCTATAATCCACACAGTGCTTATTTCGGGTAGCAATTTGGGCTGTTTCCTTTCTTTATCTTATCGCCCAGTTTGTCTCCAACTAGAATAAACATTACGTGCCTCCACAGCAAGCACCAACGTGTGCTACAGGACTGTGTTTCAGTCTTCAGCAAACTCTGTTAGAAATCTATAAATATGTTCACATGAGCATGGACAACACAATGTTATGTGACAACCATGAAAAATCGACTCCAATCCTATTCTGGCGGAGGCAAGTGTGTGCTTAGTTGAAGAAATAAATAAGCAAGTAACCGTGACCCAAAAAGCCGAACCATGAATTTGATAGAGCTCTTTGACTTTAGCATAAAAGTCGCCGACTTCTTATGCTGTTATCATTATAAAGCAACCAAATTGTTTGCTTGTTTTATTTATTTATTTATTTATTTATTTATGCTCTAACTTATTTTCGTGTTATTGTTCTAGAGAGCGGCATTGAATGTGTAGCTTGACTCACTTGGCCAAATAGAGGTTTTGAGCTTAAATGCACTAAATAAATAAGCTTATAAATACTGTTTAGTCCACATAATTGCTGTTCAGTGGGATGAAAATTCAATGGATGTGGTCCAAGATTTTTCACCTATTTTTAAAAGGAATTCGAGAAACTTTTGGGCTTGTCAAATCATATTCCTTCTCTTCCGTGCTTTAAAGAAGCTACTATCACGACAGATGGCTCCCAAGTATAAGCCGAAATTGGCAACATCATTAAAGTGTTCAACGTTTTTCTCAAATTAAACGTGAGCATTTCTTTTTGAGTGCCCTCAAAAGGAAATGCTTGATACTTTTAACAATGAATCCATTTTACCAAGACTGCCATGATGCCAGTCATAATCGAGTCGATCCTAAAATACATAAAAGTACATAAGAACCGATGTGCCAAAGGCTACATCCCCTCTTATTATACTCATTCCTGCCAACTTCTTGTCTTCTTTTTAGACTGTGAACAAGCCTACGTGTAACTTCAGACATTTTGACCACGCTCATTTTGGGATTCAGACAGATGTTGCTGAATGTTAAGAACCGTGGACATTTAAACATCTAAAAATAACTTGTCCTGGATGACTGTTCAGTCTTCTGGAGGAGGTGTAATGATGACAAGAAATGTATCTTCATTATAGTCCCTGTGTTTTTCTGGTTACCGGTTGAGTGGCATGATGGTTCATCATAGATAATCCATCCATCCATCCATCCATCCATCCATCCATCCATCATCCATTTTCTGAACCGCTTATTCCTGAATAGGGTCATGGGTTAGCCGGCAACTCTGAGCGCAAAGGCTGGAAACAACCCTAGACAGGCTAGTCCATCGTATGGCTCACACACACACACATTCACACACACATTCACACACACACACACACACACACACACACACACACACACACACACACACACTAAAGGCCACTTCAGAGTCACCAATTCACCTACCGCACATGTCTTTGGACTGTGGGGGGTAACAGTACCCCAGATGAAACCACCTCTGTGAACCACAGGGAGAACATGCAAACTCCATACAGAAACTTTGAATCATCTCTGGGGGTCAAGCTGGTCCTTCAACAGCACTATCCACTTTCATACATTTCCATCATAGATAATATATCATAAAACAAGTTGGGTTTTGATTGCATTAGGAACTCAACACCTGTCATTCTTACTATATAAGCTGTAGTAAAAAAGAGTCTGTGCTGAGTCCATAGAAGATACATCAGAAGTCAAGCCAATACTTTTAGTAGTCTTTTGGTAATAATAATAATAATAATAATAATAATAATAATAATAATAGCCAATAATAATAATAATGAAGATAGATTGAAACCCCCATAAACCCCATTGAATAAACCACCTAACAATGCAGTGAACCCTTGATTTCAATAACCTGTAAGTCCCTTTCATCAGCAGCTTTAAATAAGATCCACACAACACTACAGGGAGGAAGTTGGGATCATTACTTCTTAAAAAATAATGTTTGACTTCGCACTCTTCTAGGCCTCTCGCATCTTCAATTGCTTTCTTCAGGTCAATACCACAGCAGCATCTTCGATGGATTAAGGTCAGAACTTTGACTTGACTGTTCCAGAACACAAACCTTCTTCTTTATCCTTTCTTTACTTTATTTTCTTGTGTGCTTTAGGTCCTTGGCTTGTTGCATCTCTTCAGCTTGAGTTCATGAACTGCTGTCTAAAATCAGTGTTTCTTGCAGTAATTTTTCGATCAGTTCTCTTGCTCTGGGAAGACAGTTTCTGGAAACGGCCTTATTCCTAATAGCGCTTTTAGCCATGTGTGGCACTCGGCAATGTCTTCACTGAATGACAGTTAAATGACATATTAAATACATCTTGACTGTTGAAATAAGTGGGATCCAGAGAGATCCAAAGAGCTCTCTGAGAAAGAAGATTGTAGATGATGAAGAACCTGTGAAGGGGAAGTCTGTGAAGAAATCGGTCATTCGACTGTGCTGAACATTTAAACAACTTCAACCCAAGATGTGTTAAGGAGTCTCATGTCTCATCACAGTTGTTGTCAAAGTGTAGCATCACCTCAGAAAAGAGATCCAACATTTATTACTTAAGCAGGAGGAAATCCTTCCTGTCAAAAAACAAAACACCAGGACAAAACTAAAGTTCTCCAGAAAACATCTAGGCAAAGAGCAGGACTTCAGGAACCAATAAACTTTGGATGGGTGATGTGATGCAACATTTGAGCACAAACCTCATGCCTTTAAAACATGGGGGTGGATGTGTCCTTAGTTTAGACTACCCGGACCTGGAAGTCTAGCCATCAAAACCACTATGAGATCTTCACTGCATTAGAGGGGCTTGAGGGGAGAATGTAGAACAGGGCAGTGCTGAAACATCACAGAGCGAAATTCCACATGGAGGTAGAACATCTTTCTTCCAGTCGATGTCAGAGGCAGTCGATGGTTATAGGAAACATCTAACTGACATGATTTCATTCAAAGGAAGAAATGACAGCTATCAGGCATTTTCTTCAGTAATTTGAATCTCCTCCACCAAGGTCCTCTTTTTCACAAGACTGTAAGTTTCTTGTAGTTTTGTATACATATAAATATATAATATATAATATATAATATATATATATATATATATATATATATATATATATATATATATATATATATATATATATATATATATATATATATATATAATGTATATATCTATAAATATAGGGAACTGGTCTCTGGTACACCAACCTGCACTGCACTGAGCCTGTTATGACCTACTCCCCCCCTTCCCCTGCTTTCTCGTCCACCTCACCTGCTAGGAGCTTACACAATCACATCCCCATCACACTTTTCTGCTGCAACACCCCACGCCCCTGTAGGACCTGATCATGCCCCTAGGGACACCAGTCCCTGTCGCAGGTGGCACGCGTGCCTGGTGTGGTTGGCACTGAGACTGTCACTGTCCACATGCCAGCGAGCTGCTGACCTCACTGGCCCCTAACACACCACAGTCACCACAGGTTACGGGAAGCTCAGCGGGATACGGAAGGAACTGAATAATGAAATCCTGGGCCCAGTGGATCAGTACCTGGGTGTGGCATAATGTATATTAAACGTTTCCTATATTTATGTATGTATATTTATGCACTGTCAATGCTCAGCTCAGTGTAGCTTTACAACAAAGAGGCATTGCTGAGAGTGAGAGTATGTGTAAATTGTGTGAGGCCGACACATTTAAAAAAGATATTTCAGTGTGCAGTTGGTTCTTGTTTATCAATGCTTAATTATGATGAAATGCATATGTTTATCAAAGAAGTGAGTCCTCAGGTATGTGGGCGACAGAAACTGACAAGGCTTGAGAGTCCATCTGCTCTATGGAAAGTAATCATATTATCTGAGCCATATTGTAGTATTACGTCTTTTTAAAAACTGCAAATAAGTATTTATTAAAATATTGAGAATATGTTTAACAACTAACCCAATAATGACCTTCACTTGTAGCTAGCAAACAATACATGATTAATAATGCAGTCTGATCTGATCAATATTTATTGATCTACTCATACAGAAGTGGTGTCTCTCAGTACGGCGTTGGGTTTAACGCAACATGCCAGACGTCTCTGCATGGAGTTGAAGAGGTTCCTAATTGTGTCCTGTGATGATCCATCCCATGCAGCCTGAATGTTCTCACTCAGTTCTGCAGATGGTGTGGTAGGGGTGGAGTGTTGATATAGCGTCCAATAGCATCCCACACATTTTCAATCAGGGACAGATGTGGAGATGGGACCGACCACGGCGTAGTATCTGTGTCTTCAAGATGAGATCTTGAGACGGCAGCAGTATGTGGACAAGCCTTGTCCTGTTGCAATAGAGCACCGTTCAGAAAAGGTAGGACCACTGGCTGCAGGACCTCATTAACGTAACGTTGGTCTGTCAAAGGCCCTGTAATGAAGACCAAATGTGATCTGGCATCTGCAGTGGGTAGTAACTATCAAAAGTGGACAGAGGCTGGATGACCATGATCAACAACAGGGACATAAGCTGTGGAAAGACAAATCTGATCCAATTTACAGGACTTAAAAAAAAATCTGCTGCTAATGTTTTCATTCCAAATGGCATTTTTGGACATATTTGATGTCCAGTTGGGAATATGTGGACATGCAGCCGCTGCCCAAGTCCCGTGGATAGGGCTACCCACTGCTACAGACATGTGTGCTCACTGCCCCCTAGTGAGTGAATGCACTAGTGTACATGTGTACAGTGGGTCCACATGCACATTTAAGGTTACGATAGAAAATTATTCAGTACCCACTATGAATTATGCATCAGTATCCACAATGATTTATTTAGTATTGAATGAGTTATTCAATATCCACTATGAATTTTTCAATATCTACTACACAGATACTGAATAACTTATATTGTTTGATAGTTTAAAGGGTTAAATGATGTTTTCTGTCTGTCTGTACTGAATGTGATCACAGCTGATCTATTATAATGACAGTCCATGATGGTGTGTTCCATTTTCTCAGCACAATGATGGTAAGCTGAAGATGAACCTGTAAGATGAAGCTTGTAAACCACTGGTACAATCTGGATTTTTGCCTGAACAGCCCTTGAATAGTCGCAAAAATAAAAACACGAACACAATCAATGGCACTGATGGAACACAAAACACTTGAGCGGCTAGACGTTCTTGATATCAAGACTAATTCTCAAGCAGCATCATTGATTACAAATTGAATGACAATCAACTAAAGTGTTGACGCAGTTTCTTACAGATTATATTTGCTCGTTTTGCATTAACAGCAGTTTTTTCAACCTCAACTCTGGTTGTTTTTTTAATGAGAACTCGTTCAGGGTGATTTTTTTTCTGGTCACTGGCTTTCAATTATCCCTACAAGCTGAGCTAAAAGATTGCTGAAGAAATATGCAATATATACAAAATGAGCTGCTTTAATTACTAAAGAAATCGGAGGAAATATAGGCTGAGGTTGCATCTAAACACTATAAAGTAAATAATTCTGTTGTCCCAGGCACATTTTTAGTATTATTAAAAGTAAAAATGAATGATGTGATAATCCTTTAAAATGATGTTCAGATTGCCTGTGCTGGATGGTTTATTGATTGCACTGACAAATGTGAATATTGGTGCTTTTCTCTGATTGTAAAATGAATGCTGCTGTCTAAGGTTTGTTTGTGGTTTTTCATTGTCTTCAGGACAACAGTTTAAAAACAGGTTGGCTATGTAACCTGGGATTTTTCAAGCTGCCTTAAACTTGCCTTAAAATACCTGCTTCAATTCTAATTTTCATGGTTATCTGACTTGTGGGCATCAAGGAGTCACTACGTATATCACATATTATGGGGGAGCCTCCCGGGACTTCCAGGAAACTTGGGATGTCTAATTTAGTCCTGTGTTATGCAGCCAATAGTTCTGACACTAACATGAAGATTCATGAAGGGCATCACTGCTTACTGAATGTCCACAATTTTGGCTGTTGGGTTACTCTGACCACTCTGACATGTGATCAGTTCTCCCTGTCTGTGGTTTGTGTAGGTCTCCCAGACCCTTCTTGTCACTGATGCCTTCTTCTAACCAACACTGTGTTATGGTAATATCTGCACCACGGATGACCCCGCAGGACCACCACAGAACAGCTATTATGTGAGTGGTGGGTCATTCTCAGCCCTGCAGTCACAATGACATGGTGATGGTGCGTTAGTGTGTGTTGCACTGGTATGAGTGGATCAGACATACTTCACTGGCTGAGGTAAATACCAGAGGAGATGTGAGTAGCTGCTGCACACACCTGCAGTAGTGGATTTGATGGACAGTGTGAACTAGGTCAAGCACACCTTCCATTCTCTGTTTTGAGTTCATCGTTAAGAACCAACACCAGATGTTGTAACACAAAATGTCCCTTGCTGCAACCATGACAGCTCTCCTAAAAATGATGTTCAATTTACCAAGGCTAAAGCTTATCACGTAAGCTGTGCATTGCCCCAAATACTGACTGTATGCTTGGGAGGCACATAATGCAAGTTACTATCAAAGGGTGCAAAACTCATTGACAATAGAGAACCATCAACAAGCTTGAGGCAATAAAGGTACCACACTTACTTAACATTATTGAATTCATACAATTCATACAGCTCAGCAGTAGTGATGCTATGACAGTGTTGAAACAGATTCTAATAAACAACAAATAAAGATAAAAATGAACAATAAATAGTAACAATAATTATAATAAATGCATTCACACTGTAAAATAACAGCCTATAGAATCTGCTCAGAGAAGATTGAGTTATTTTTACATAAATTGAAAAGCTCTGACATGCTAAAATTGGTCAAGTCTACCTAACATTTCCCAAAACATTCAACACAATTAAGCATAATTAGTTAAAAAAAACAAACATTAACATTAATGCAGTTGTCAGTAGAAAATTCTTCATCTACTTCATATTTATTTCTAATCAGTACATATGACCATTAAAGTTATTATGAAAGTGTACTTTTGCATGTGGTACTTTTATGTATTTTTTGTCTACATAATGTGCGACATTGTAATGTTTAAAAGATTCCAGTATCCAACTGCAGTGCTACCACACAACATTTACCACTCACACCCAAAAACACTTCAGGTGTCTTTTTCTTATCATTCTGAGAGCAGTCTGAGCTCGCAATGTTGTCTAGATACTGTAGCAGAAAGGTCAGCAACACAATCCGGTCTAACACTGCTTTTATACAGAAAAAGAAAAAGAACCATTGAACTATACATTACCACAATTTTAAAACCTAATCTACTTCCACAGCTACAGACTAACATTAGGGTTTGTTAAGGTTTCATTTTTAAAGACCATAAAGGCTCAAAGAATGCTTTGCATGATTAAAGGGTTCTGCAGATTAATGGAGAATACGCTGCAGAGGGTTCTTCTATTGTTACCAGCTACATCATAATAATAGTCGAGCATCTTTTGGTGCCAAACAGAACCCTTTTCCAAAGGTTCTACATACAGTAGCAGTCTCAACAACTCGTTCTCCAACAGCCTTAAGAATCATTTCAAATCAGATCCAAACCCTATAACTATGCAAATGATATGTGTATATATATATATATATATATATATATATATATATATATATATATATATATTGAAGTCCATAATATTAATAAAAAACTGTTCTAAGAAGTGTTCTAATACTTTTGACTGCTAGTGTAGACATTCAGAGCTAATGAAGTCTAGCCCTTCACAATCTATCAGTTGTGTCATGATCATTATCTGTTTGAGAAATCAATACTGATGTGGTCGGAGCCTCTGTGGTGCTCGAATGGACCCGTTCACCTCGATCTGTCGGAGTCATTATCGACAGTTTGAGTGCATGCCATTGTGGGGGCGCTCACAAACTACCATCAAATTGTCAGTGTCTGTCTAAGGTTTGCGAGGTTACATTCTGTAGCACTCTGAGTTCAAGGAAGTCCAGCATTATAATAACACTTTTGACCTTTGTCAAAAGCCTCCTTTTCTCCTGTGTGAGTCATTCGAAGGGGGACCAGGACGGGGGCGAGGAGAAATCATCAGGACAGTGATTCCATGCACAGTGGAGTTGCTTGGGTGCGATAATCTTAGTGTTTTGTTGCTTTATTTGGTTGAATTTATGAAGAGTTCAGTCCACGGGAAAGAAGTCCTGTTGATGTTAATCCAGTCTCTCAGATATGTCTCCATTGATTTATGGCTCAAGATAAGTATCTCTATTCAGGCTGAAAAGACTGACGTGACAGGCCTTTGCTCCTACAAAGAATACTAACTCTGAAAGGCTCTGACTGCTTTTGACCTCGTTCTTAAACACAGTTGCTTTAACGTTTGTGGGGATCTGGAACTTGTCTCAGCGAATGGTCTTTAAACTCTCTGCAGAGAAAGTGGTGAAATACAGAAGGAAAAAGTAGTGCCCTTCTTAAAACGAAGTCACGTCTGTAAAAGACTGTATTATTTTACCAATAGACATTTTTTAAGTCCAGTTTTATGAACAGGTGAATTAGATTTGTGTGCCATCACTAAAGTGAGGTGCGTTTTCACCATTTACATTCAGTCCTTTGTGGTCTAGTAGAAGAACATGAGTGCATAGCCATTTTTCCCATCCGACTGAAGGAAAAGCTTAATTCCTGTGTGCAGCTGCTGGGCTTGACGTATTGTGGATTTCATGCCGTGCTGGTAAGAAGGAGTTATGGAAAACATATTCTGAATAGACATTGACAATATACAGACACATCTCAACACATTAAACTGTATTAAGGTTCAGAGACCAGATGCTGAGGAGTGGCCCCATCCTACAGAAGCTCCCAGCAAGACTGTGACCAGGAAGAAATGTCCTCAACACGTCTCAATTTACCAAATGAACTATTTAAAGCCCTTGATGTTGGATGCTTTAAATAGGGTGGTTGGCACAAACACCTCCCAGCACTGGGCTCTTGGGTTCATGTCCCTATGGAGTTTCCATGGACTTCCAGTGGCTGTGTGTCTGTGTGTCATTGTCTGTATGACCCTGAGACATGTGAGGATGTTCAGTCATGAGATTCTGCCCTCTCTACAAGCACACAATAATAAAACACAAAAAACACAATATGATGAGTAGGTTAATGTGTTGGTATATAAGGAGCTGGAGAAGGAGCTGCAGGCTGTGCAGTGAGTGAGTGGAGTTTAATGTGTTGGTTGCCTACAGTGAATGGAAGAATACACACAATTGATATGAAGGATCTGGGAGACCTACATAAATCACAGAGATGGAGAACTGACAAAATGTCTGTCTTGTGCAAAGTGATCCAGCAGCCACGACTGAGGACATTCAGTGAGCAGTGATACCCTCCATGAGGCATTCTGTTAGTGCCAGCACCACTGGCAGATGGCAGCTTGACACAGACCACCACAACTGCCCTTAATATCACTCTCACCAAAGACTGCAGTGGTGTCGCGTCAGACTAATGGAGTCAATCAGAATGCCAGTGGGTCATCTTCATTAATGAGTCCCTCTTTTGTCTTGGTGGAGACGACCAAAGAATTTGTGTGAGCTGTTCCATTATCCATATTACCAGATCTGTCCCTGATTGAACATGTGTGGGATGTTATTGGACGCTCTATCAACACTCCACCCCTACCACACCATCTGCAGAACTGAGTGAGAACATTCAAGCTGCATGGGATGGATCATCACAGGACACCATTAGGAACCTCTACAACTCCATGCAGAGACGTCTGGCATGTTGCGTTAAACCCGACGCCGTACTGAGAGACACCACTTCTGTATGAGTAGATCAATGAATTTTGCCAATATATCGTATCATTCTGGGTGCATTGTTTTTTTTTATTGATGATGATGAGAGTATAATGATAAAACACCAATTATAGGATGCGTGAGGGGTGTGTTTGATGTGTACTTTGAGGTTTTTGGCAACTTTGGCATTTTTTTCTATTGAAATAAACATTAACCAATTCACTTCAATTCTCTTTCCAGTGATGGATGGTCCAAAATGATGCCAATATCAATCTCTTTCCAAAAATCTTAATCAATGGATCTGGACACGATGGCAAACAGGAAGCCACAAGCTGAGTTGTGTTTACGCTGCTGTGTGTCAAAAGATTTGTTCTAAATCATGATTGACTGGAGGAATTTCATCAAACATAGACAAACGTGACCTCAAAATATGAGATTCAGCCATGTTCGGTTATTCGGTCATGTTAGTTCATGGTCATCCAATCAGAGCGCTCTGGCCTTTAAATATAAAAGCCTGAAACTGAAATGTAAGAATCAATGTTGGTTGATTCGGGTTTTCTACATAGGAAATCAATATCACACACAAAGAGGTTCATAAATTCAACTGAGATAACCAAACTGAAGAACTCTATACCCATCATTACAATCACAGAAAGCGGCGAGTGTGGTGAAAAATGTAGAAATCCAGCAGCCCAGGAGAAGCAGGAATTATGAAAAACATGAACAAGATACACAACTGAATACACAATGCTGACAAATGAGTACATAAACTAATGAGCCCTTCGAGTAGCAGCAGGGTAGGTGGGAAGGCTTTGAGTAGGTGGTGATAAGGAGTTGGTGTAAGCTGAGGAATAATTCAGAGCTTTGTGAAAGCCTCCAGGAACACGAACTGAATTTTGAGTATGTTTTTTTTTTTATGAAAGGGAAAGTTATAGAAGATAGTTGGAATGTGTGTCCACTAGTTTATAAACACCAGCTCAGCCGGTGTTTCCTCCGGAATCAAGGGTGAACCAACCAAGACTTGCTGCAGAGTTTACAGTAGATCCTGGAATATTACTGAGGATGTGATTCCATTCAGCCACCAGAGCCTCAACATGCTGAAGGGGGTTTGAACCACAGTCCACCAATGAATCTGCCACGTCTCTGTGCACATCCTGCTGCTTACTTTCATCGTCAGAGCTGTTTCTATTGCTCTCCATATTATACAGAAAGATAGAATTTCATTGACTATGTTTACCAAATGCAAAATCGCAAAAATATGGCTTTCTCCAAAGTCTGAGAGAGCAAAAACCTTTTTTGTCTTAGATTTAAGTTGTAAATAAGTTGGTTGTTATATTCTTTGTTCAAATCATTTGTTATCTACAGACCCCCTGAATGATTGAAGCATTTCGGGGGCGTCAAGAAAGTGTGATCTCATTTTGCTAAACCGTGTGCTCGTTTAAATAGAGTGCACTCATTTTATTAGATAGTGCAACTGTTTTCTCATGTCCTCACTTTCTTTAAATCATGCCCTCGCTTATTTAAAAATGCCCTTTTTTACCTAAAGCAGTTGCACGATTTGGTAAAAATATGAACATGATTTGTACAAAAAAAAAAAAAAAAAAAAAAAAACATGCACTCATTTTTACTAAATCTCTATTTATTATTAAATTTTATTCATTTTAAAATTAAATTTTAAATATTAAATTTTATTTATTCATTAAATTGATCCCTTGATTAACAAAACTGTAATAAATCATCATAGGCATGATGGTGAAGCTTGTCTGGGTCACATGCTTAGGACAGGAACAGTAACAGTGTTCCCATTAGATTATAAAAATCATAATGAAATCGTGAGCATGTTCACATTTTTGAATGACATCATACACCCGAATTTCAATAACGTTAACATGTTTTATTATTAACATTAATCAAAGCAGTGCTTTACTAAAGGATGTTATAAAAAGTTCACTTGAGTCCAGAGCTCTGTAGTTTTCTGAGAGTCTCAGTTATAGTGTATTTATTTGTCTTATCATAAGATTTCTGTAACAGTGTTTTCCTCCCATATGTACGGTGTCCCAGAAGGGCAAAACAAATGAACACTGTAGAAAACAAAACTTACAAGCATCACAGCTCTGAAGCTGAAACCTCCTGAAGAACAGGTTGCATTTTTTTAAGTAGAAGAGCACAAACCCCCAACAAGTTAATAGACTTGCTCAAGGTGAACTTCGCCTTGACTCGCTGGTCAGCCAGAGTAGCCGGTTGCAGTTGGGGGAAGATGCTAGATTGGAGCAGATTGGACAGTCAGACAGTCGAACCCTGCAGCCCATGTGAACTATAACTATTTCATGGAGTTGGTTCTGGCAGAAGATGTGGTTGAAAAAGAGGTCCCTCTGTATTGGCGTGATGTTGAGTGAGATAAAAAACAAAGCTGAAACCACATTTATTTCATAATCTTTATGTTAAATTAAATATTGTTTGTTTTCCAAATTTACTCTCGTTACTGAAGGATAAGACATCTTACCTGATATTTCAATAAATATTGAAAAATTGAGTCTCCATTTTTACTTAACAACAACAATAATAATAATAATAATAATAATAATAATAATAATAATAATAATAACCTTTATATAGAAAAAAAATCTAAAGTAGCTTGTCTGGAAAATTATATCATATATGTCATCCTGATGTGCCGGTGGCTCCAACGTCGAACAAACAAAAATGCCATGAACCAAACCAAACCCAGTGCAGATCAGTCTGTGCAGTGCCAGATTGAGTCCAACGAGCCTAATTTCTTTCAATGTTTTACGTTTTTATGTGGTATCCGCACCTTATAGATGATCCTTTGCTGTTTTCAGCACCACCAGCAGTGACTCCAGTGACTATTTTCATTATGGCGTGCTGCAATTTAGAAAATGGAATTTCAGTGATTTTGTGAGGCTGTTTGTGAGCTAGAAAAGCGGTATTTGGCAGCCCAGTGCTCTGACATATTTAATACAATGACATCAGACACTTTCTCATAATCATGAGATGTTTCCGTAAAAAACAAATGTGTGCCAGCTGGCACTGACTGCCACAAAATGGACAAACCACATGGACAAACTCATTCATTTTAAACCTGTGAAACGGCTTAATTGAAGGACAGCAACACATCTAAAATTTCATTGTTGTACTTTTGTTGTCTGCAATTTTCATTTGTTTTGCTCTTCTAGAACCCCATGTATTGAGACCAGGCTGAGAATTCGGCACTTTCCTCACTTCAAACAAGTGAAAAAGGGAAAAAAAGAAGAAAAAAAAAACAGATCATTTCATCATGTTAAACAGTGGAATCACATTTTCAGAAAAGATGCATATTGTCAGTTACATGCGACAAATGTAATTATTATTATCCCCCGTCGATGTCCCAGTCCCATCTTCCATTAGGTCCTGAGGGACGGCCTTTTTGCAGTGGGCCCCTAATCATTTCCATCATATCACTAAATTAATAAAACTCAAGCAGCAATCTAGCTTCCTTTTAGCAAATATATTGAAATAACTCCACAGTGGAAGTAAATGAAATAACGTGCTGGATGATGTGAGAGACAGTTTTCATTTTCCTCTGATTTGTAAGGGTGGGTGGTGGTGGGGCGGAGAGGGGGTTGGGGGGTATTAATGCACTACTTCTGTGTCTTCAGGCTCTGTTATCAGTTCCTGAAGGAATAAGGCCATCTCGCACAAACGAAGGAGAATTGTACGTAATTATTGATTCCTTTCGGAATATGTTACAGTGCATGAGATAAATTAAATGATAGGCATCCTGTACGCAGCCGCTGTCATTTCCCGCAGTGCCAATAAGGGACCATTTCATTTTATTAACATGTGCAGAATTTGCTTACTTCCAATTCATTCGTTCATCTGCTCATCTCCTTCTTCCTGGTCCGAGTGTCCGTGAGTCCACAGCCATTTTATGATATTTAAACAGTGCTGTTATAAGTGTTCACACTTTCAAAACTTGAAAATGGATCTTTAATCCATGATGGGCCTTGACTTCAAAGAGCCCAAAAAGTTTTCAATAATGTGAAAGTTGGATGAAGATAAATGTATAAGATTTCAAATGTTGTGCAGCATCATAGTCAGTAGGATGTTCAGAATCAGTGAAACATCCAGCTCTGAGAAGAGACCACACCATTACTTATTTCTGAGATAATGACGACCCACTGTCCTGGGCTTCAGCTCCGCTGCCCCATCTGAGAAGGACCCCGAGCTCCTTGGCCACCAGTTCACATTGGTTTCCCACCTTCTGGCTTCTGGACCTGGAGTAGTTTCCCACCCTGCCCTGGACTTGTTGCCCACCCTGCTCTGGACTAGTTTCCCACCCTGCCCTAAACTAGTTTCCCACCCCACCATAGACCAGTAGCCCACCCTTCCCTAGACTAGTAGCCCATCCCACCCTAGAGTAGTAGCCCACCCTGCTCTGGACTACTTTCCCACCCTGCTCTGGACTAGTTTCCCACCCTGCTCTAAACTAGTTTCCCACCCCACCATAGACTAGTAGCCCACCCTGCCCTAGAGTAGTAGCCCATCCCACCCTAGAGTAGTAGCCCACCCTGCTCTGGACTACTTTCCCACCTTGCCCTAAACTAGTTTCCCACCCCACCATAGACTAGTAGCCCACCCTGCTCTGGACTAGTTTCCCACTCTGCCCTAGACTAGTAGCCTACCCCACCCTAGACTAGTAGCCCACCCTGCTCTGGACTAGTTTCCCACCCCGCCATAGACTAGTAGCCCACCCTGCTCTGGACTAGTTTCCCACCCCGCCATAGAATAGTAGCCCACCCTGCTCTGGACAGGTTGCCCACTGGCCATCACCAACTATGTAGACCCTAATTAATTATCTGCTACTGTTAGTATTTTGTCCAACATCAAACTAGGAAGGTGGTCCCGTGTCCCCTAACTAACTAAGTAGTTTAACCAGAGGAGGATTTTGAGGCTGGTTCCTGCCAAGGTTTCTTCCTCCAGATCTGAGGGAGATTTCCTCACTGCTGTCAGCCTTTGACTCAGCAGGAGGTTTATGTCTTTATCTTTTGTTCATGTGTTGTTCACTTTTTTATTATTACTATTTATTTTTTATTTCTGCAAAGCTGTTCTGTGACATCAGTTATAAGAAGTGCAGCACAAAAACATTTTGATTTGATTTGAGTGTTTCTGAAATCAGCTTCTCTACATGAGTGGCAGCCAATTTCTTTCCAACCATTCCATCATACAAAGCAAAGCTACTTAATTTTCTGTGCCAGAAATGTCAGAAAGTCACCCAAAAAAAGTTAAAAAAATGATGGAGAGCGTGAGAAGACATCAACCCTGTGATTGACAATCAATGATATTTCACCAAATAGTGATTGATGAGTTAAAACATTAGTATTGTGTTGTTCAGATATGATCATAAACAGGGTGTTTGCATTATTTGAGGTGTCCACTATAAAATGTGCAAGGTCCTTGAACATTTGATGGTTCTTCAAATGGAAACTGTGGAGGAACCTCTTAAGGTCCTTCAATGAACTTTCAAGAATCTCCATTAACTGTGTCTTTAATTGAAATTTCCATGAAGCACAGGTTCCTTCACAGTTAGTACATGTGTACGGTGTCCCAGAAGGGAAAAACAAATGGACATTGTAGAAAACAAAATTGCAACAATGAAAAAAAATTTACAAGCATCAAAACAACCTCCTGAAACCTCCTGAAGAACTGGTTGCATTTTTTTAAGTAGAAGAGCACAAACCCCCAACAAGATAATAGACTTGCTCAAGGTGAACTGCGCCTTGACTCGCTGGTCAGCCAGAGTAGCCGGTTGCAGTTGGGGGAAGATGGTAGATTGGAGCAGATTGGACAGTCAGACAGTCAAACCCTGCAGCCCATGTGAACTATAACTATTTCATGGAGTTGGTTCTGGCAGAAGATGTGGTTGGAAAAGAGGTCCCTCTGTTATGGCATGATGTTATTTGGTAACCTGTATGTTAAATTAAATATTCTTGATTGTTTGTCGTCCAAATCCACACTGGTTACTAAAGGTGACCACAAAGGTTCCTCAACTGTCTTGTATTTTAACAGTGCACAGATTTAAGTATTTATCATTATTATATTTTAAAATTATTTATTTATTTATTTTTGTTTTTGAGTGGTTGTCATTTCCACCAAAAATATTCTAAATATTAATATTTGCATACATTAGTAGTATGTATGGTTATTAACTGGGTTTATAAAATAGTAATTTTATTTGTATCATAGTACAGTATATTTTTATTATTATTATTATTATTATTATTATTATTATTATTATTATTATTATTATTATTATTATTATTATATTTTCTATATTTTTTCTGGATCTGTACATACTGTATATATAATAATAATATACTAAAATACATAATAATATAATACACTGTATTTCCGAAATGAAAGAAAAACGTACATTTTTAGTGCGTCAATGTAAATAAACTTTAAAAGACGTTTTAAAATGTAAAATATTTATGATATATAATGTACATGGTTTCATTTAGAACTTCCAAAACCATCACTTTGAAGTCATTTTTGTGTTCATATGTACATTTTGTACATCAGCACTTTCTTGAACCAGATGTTAATGATTTAAATAAGAAATGAATCATAAAAAAAACTGATGACTTTTAAACCACTTCACGCCGGCGACACACAAATCCCTTCCAAATTTCTATGGGTAAAGTCGCGGCACCTTTGCAATTCAGCTTCACGGTGCAGCGTTTCTGAATATGCCATGTGCAGCATTCATGAAATGCGTGGCTTCCAGCCTTGCCATCCATTAGAAGTCCTGATTAAAGGGCAGCTGGTGAAAGATATGATTTTTATCGCTGCCAAACAGGTGTAGTCAGCTGCTGACAGCAGCAACATGGACAGCTTGCTTTAAACAGGCTATAAACACTCTACGGCTACACAAAGAGGACGACCTGTTCCACTATTGGCCATCAGACGTTTTTCATCATATGGGACTCGTGTGTTCGCTGTTGACATTTGGCTCAGATTTGAATTTGTATCTGATTTACAAATGACCACAATGATCTTTTAACGCAGGTCTCACGTCTTATAACCTTCTGATGGTTAAAGTATAACTTTAGTTATAGTAGTTTAGTCGTATTATAAGAATTTGTTGCTGAATCATCTACCAATCATAATGCACTGATTTTGCATTAATTATTTGCTCTTGCATCTCAAATCTATTTATTTCCTCTTATCCACTAAGATTATTAAAGAAATGAATGAATAGCTGAAATAGATGAATATTACATACAGTCACTGTATTCACTCAGTGAAACACTACTATTAGAATAAACACTAATAACTTTCCTACAGAAAGTGATGGTTTTCCATCACTGTGTTCATTAAACATCTCCAAAGTTCTCATCAACACCTGCTTTGGTAAAATATCAGTGCTTGGTGCTAAATCAGGTGTGCTGCTGATGGAATTGGACACATCCAGGCGCTGGCTGGGGGCGTCCAGGAGAAACCTCTCTCTTTAATTTATTCATTAATTTTACTGTTGATCAGTTTGGCTTTATAGCTCAGGAAAACCAGAGATCTAGAATCCCAAAACATTAGAAAAGTGAATATTAGAACATTGGAATAGATTATTAAATAGAACCATGAACACTCAAAGAACCAGTTTCCAAGACTTGCACCATGAAATGGTTCTTCAGATTAATGAGCGATGTGCTATAGAGGGTTCTATAGAGCACCAAAAATGATTCTTCTTTTATTGCACTCATGTAAAAGGATTCTTTAAGGAATCTTCAGTTAAGAAAATGGTTCTAGACATTGAAAAAACACATTAAAGGGTTATCTGCATTGTAAAATAATTATTTAAGCTGTGGGAAACTGTGCTGTATTAGGTTCAATATAGAACCTTTTGGACAATGGTTCTATGTAACACCAAAAGGGATCTTCTATTGTTACGAGCAGCATCGTGACAATATTAACACTATTTTGATGCTGTGTAGAACCCTCCACAGCACATTTTCCAACAGCCTGAAGAACCCTTTTAGAATGCTAAAAAAAAACTTTAATCATGCTCTTTCTATATAGATCCATTTTCTTTACTGATGAACCTTTGAGGAACACTCTTTTTAATTGTGTTTGTTTGCCGTCATAACAATAATAGAACTTTTTTGATGCCATATAGAACAATTGTCCAAAAGGTTCTATATAGAACCCAGTGCAGAACATCTCCCAATAGCCTAAAGAACCCTTTAATCATGCCAATGTATATGCATATATTTTGTCTACTGAAGAATTTTTTTACGTGTGTAGGACAAACCATTTTAATACTCATAATACTGGTTTTGCAATAAACAATGAAGACCAGGTGTCCCGATACTTTTGTCCATATAGTGTAGGTACAGGTTGATGCCGGTACACCACGGTTGTGTGACAAATCCATTTCAGAAGCACATCGGAATGGAATAGTTCTATGATAATAGCGTCTCAACGAGATAAAAATGTCATAAAGAACAGACATATAGAATGTCTTTGTGTGAGTGAGAGCAGATCAAAATCCTCACCAGCCTATTTGACAAAAGAGCTGAGTCACTAATGTCACAATTATGTAACAGGATTATAAAATAAGGGAATTGGATAAAAGGATTTATAGCAGTACTTGGAGAGTGGTGCTACAGGTAGCTCCTGGGGTTGTGGGTTCAATTCCCGCGTAGGTTGCTGTCTGTGAGGAGTTTAGTGTGTTCTCCCCATGTCCACATAGAATTTCTCTGGCTATTCCAGGTTTCTCCCACCACTTACATGGTAGGTGATTTGGCCAAATTGCCCTTTGGTGTGAGTATGTGATGGACTGGTGCCCTGTCCAGGGGGTACTCTGGGCCTGAAGACTCCAGAGGGGCACTAGATCAACCGTGACCCTATTCAGGAAGAAGTGGATAGGTTAATGACTGACCAGCTGAAGGAAAAGTAAATGGACACGATACCATAATTAAAAACATAAATATTATTTTTCATACCATGTCTGAATTCTGGAACCCATGCAGGTCTTCACAGCTGTGGTCTTCAGTCGCTTGCTTGTTGCTTCTTCTGTCTTTCAGTGAAAAGCTGCCTCAATTGAGTGGAATCCCAGCAAATCACTCTTCCATTTAAGCACGATCCATTTCTTTGTCTTAAGAAGGTCTTGGGTTGGTTTTTGTGGTGGGTCATTGTTCATCTGCACTGGAAGCGTCATCCTTTTCCACCGCATGACTGGGTCTGTGCTGAATATATAGCTCTATACACTTCAGAATTCATCTTGCTACTTCTACCCGCCGTCACAGCATCAATAAACACCAGCTACACATGTCATAACACTACCTCTACCATGTTTGACAGATGACGTGGTACACTTTGAACCATCATGAACTCCTTTCTTTCCATCCCTGTTCTCAAGGTAATCTGGGACATGTTCCAGACCTTAAAACGGGACTTTAGATTAGGCAGTGTAATCTGTCCTTGTTCCAGTGTTACCAGCGCTGTGCGCCTGAAAGTGACGGCTCTGTATTAACAGCACCAGTCAAAAATTTGAACACACCTACCCTCTTCAACCCTTAAAGGAACATCTTATAAAATAATGTTTCTATCCAGTCCTGTAACACCAAATAGAAGTGTTTTGTGTTTTTAAAAACACAGAACCAACAGACAGTATGTCTATCGTCATGGGCATTTGGTCTATTTTTCATTGTAAACAAAATACGGGTTCATATAGTGTTTATTGGATATAAACATCAGAAAGGTTTTCCAGCCTAAAGGTCTGTATGCAGCCCACACTTCAGCTCAGGTCCTCACAGTAGCCTCCTAAATCTACTATAAACCCTTCCCTTGACAGTAGAGACGCTACTCCAACAAAAGCAGGATAAACTCTTTAAGACCCTTGATTTCAGAATTGAAAGAGTCTCTTTATTGTAGATAACGTTGCAACTCCCTTCTTATTAAAAGCTGTGATTATCTAAATACTGATGCACTGAATATATATGGAATAAATCGTCATTTTCAGCCAAACATAAAGTCAATGATCTTCAGTATCTGAAAACTATGAATCTGATATTCTGCACTACTTTCTACGGAGCCCCTAAGATATCAAAGCAATATTTTGGGGGCATCAAGAAAATGTGCAAAAGCGTTCTCTCATTCTACTAAACTGCACGCTCGTTTAAGTAGAGTGTGCGGTCACTATATTAGATTGTGCACTTGTTCACTGGTGCACTAAATTGTGGGACTAGTTTTACAAAATTGTGTGCTCACTTTATTTAATCATGCCCTTGCTTATCCTTCATGTGATCTCCTTTTATTTTTCCTAAAACATGCACACGATGTTTGTGATTTTTATAAAATGTACACTCGTTTTTATTAAATCATGCACTCAATTTATTGAATCAATTCCTCAGTTAACAATAATGTATAATGTAACAATAACGGGACCTAAATCATCATCGGCATGACGACAAACACCACCGCTTTCTTTTTAAAGTATTTAGACGTAAAATTAAACCCAGCTGGTTGCTGGAGCTGCCACTATGCCCAAACCTAAACCATGGCACACACTTATATAAATAAAGCCTTAATAAATAAACCCTTAATAAATAAACCCTTAAAAAATAAAGCCTTAATAAATAAAGCCTTAATAAATAAACCCTTAATAAATAAAGCCTTAATAAATAAAGCCTTAATAAATAAAGCCTTAATAAATAAACCCTTATCCATGCTTCAAATGACCCAATCTGGCCCACATACTCGGGACAGGAACAGTAACAGTGTTCCCAATAAACTGTGACCCATTTTGAGTAAATCTACATCATGCTCATGATTTTTTCTAACATTATATTAATGTTATATAAATCGTGGCCATGTTTAACTAATTCATGCTCACAATTTTAAATGACGTCATACCAACAGATTTCGATAATGTCAGCGTGTGTCGTTAATCGTGGCCATGTTTTAGTAAATTGTGTTATTATGGCATTATTGTGTTATTGTAATTACAAAACATCCCTCCACCCAACTGCCTTTACTGCCTTTAATGTACAAATGATTAAACTTAAAATAAATGAAGTTAAAAAAAATGTTGCTTGCATATAATTGACATTTGACAGTGGAATTCCCAGTGGCTATGGATTTAATACTTATAATTAAATAATTTATTATACTTGTTTTACTGTATTTATATTAATAACATGCTTATATTAAAAATGATTGTATGAAGGGTCTTGATACACTCTTAAAGTGTATTTAATGTTTTCTAATTTTAAAAATGACCCCTTGTCACAGAGTCACACCAGTGCCTTTGCTGGTTCAGGTGTAGGATTGTTTAGTCTGTTTCTGAAACACTGAATCCTGCAAATCTGAGCCATCTTAAACCAGGACGAAAAGCGTGCACTAGGTATGGTGTGCAATGGAGGTCATCGTTTTTACTATCATCCTCAACTCCTTACCTGGTATCACCTGATACTGGTCTTCCTATCTCTATGTTCTTAACTGCTAATCCCCACCACATTACTCTTAGAAACCGAGATCCACACCTTGTGGGCAGTTACTGTATTCTAGGCTTCACAACTCAGTGAAGGGACTTGCTTGTGGAAACGATGCCACAGAGATGCCACACTAGACATGAGACTATTATACCAGTGTTTAGATAAACGTGTTTGGACAGTTGGATCAATTGTAAGGAAATGGAAGCAGCATCTAAATGGGACAACCATCCCTAAGAACTCTGTATAAGAGCAAGCAGGACATTCATGGATGGATCCATAAAAAGGCCAAAAATGGTTTTAACTCAATTCTGGGAATATTGTGGAAAAAGTTCATAATTTAATTAACTGTGATTTTTTATTCATTATATTTAAAGTGATCTATTTCAAACTACTCAAGAGTTTAATATTGATACTGATATCAATAACTGAGTAACTGAGTCAAACCTGAATTCAAATATTGGAATAATGTGAGATTTCTGTTTCTGTTCATAAGCTATGAGCCATTCTAGTCAACAGTAAAAATGAAGAAGAAATATGAAATGTCATATTACATGCAATGAAAATAAATCTGACTAACACTGTGCATGAAATTATGAACACAAATGAGCTTTTTTTTACAATAATCTAATTTTTTGACATGGGCTAGTATATTGTAGGATATCGGACAAAGAACGTTGGAGATGGAGCTGCCGGGCAGAAGGAGAAGAGGAAGACCTCAGAGAAGGTTTATGGATGTAGTGAAGGTGAACATGGAGATGGTTGGTGTAACAGAAGAGGAGGCAGGTGATAGGTTAAGATAGAGGCAGATGATCCGCTGTGGTGACCCCTAAAGGGAGCAGCTGAAAGAAGAAGAAGTGAGAAGTGATGCAGACAAAATGCAGGATATGGTACTGTGTACTGATGAGTCCAAAGTTTAAAACACTGCAGTTGTGGACAGAAATATGGGCATCCATGCACGTCTTTCAGAAAATGAAATGGATCTCTGACATTTGGTGTGGCTATGAATTATTTGGTATTAAAATATATATTTATTTATATGTATTTATGCAAACAAACAAACAAACAAACCCAAATCTGATTGTATTCTATACATGACTCCAAATATTGACAAAATCATTGGCACCTTTTTCAAAATTGTTAGAAATAAATGGATTTCAATCAGAAGAATCTTTTTATTTTTATTTATATTTATATCTGTGAGAAGTAGCACATGCTGGAAATCACACATTTAACCAGTGAAATGGAGAAATGTTGACTCAATGAAAGACTGAAAATCATGGAAGTGGGAACAAGATTATCTCCAGGGATCTTAATGTGTCTGTGTTCACTGTGTAGAATGTCATTACAGAACTTAGCTGACCTCGCTGACTGTGGACAGTAGGGGTTTCATAGATTAGTCGATTAGTCAATTAGGACATCCGCTTGACACTGGAGAGCTGTCGACTAGTGTAAGTAGACAAATTCAGTTGCAAAGAGAACTCAGGAGCTGTACATCACAGTCACCACTCACTACATTACTGTCACCTGGCAAAAAGGATTGGACTGCATTTACTCATCATAGTTCAGACATAGTTGATGGTGCGAAATGTGTCCTTAGCCATTCTGTCATCTTGTAAACTGACAAATAGACAGAAACAACCAATAAAAGGAAACAATATGTGATATGTGATGGAATTTCATGTTCCAATCTGATTGTATTCTGCGAATAATGACTTAAGAGGCCATTATGAAGATACCAAACATCTCTGTCCCCGAAGTGAAGCTTCCCATTCTGGATGCACTCAGAATGGCAGTGGGTCATCTTCAGTCCCACTTTCGTCTTGGTGAAGACGACCAACGAATCCATGTGCATGTGTGGATGCTATTGGATGCTCTATCAACACTCCACCCCTACCACACCATCTGCAGAACTGAGTGAGAACATTCGAGCTGCATGGGATGGATCATCACAGGACACCATTAGGAACCTCTACACCTCCATGCAGAGACGTCTGGCATGTTGCGTTAAACCCTACGCCGTACTGAGAGACACCACTTCTGTATGAGTAGATCAATAAATATAGCCAATATATCGTATCATCATTTATTTATTTTTTATTTGATGATGAGAGTATAATGACAAAACACCAATTATAGGATGCATGAGGGGTGTGTTTGATGCGTACTTTGAGGTTTTTGGCAACTTTGTTTTTATTGAAATAAACATTAACCAATTCACTTCGATTCTCTTTCCAGTGATGGATGGTCCAAAATGATGCTAATATCAATCTCTTTCCAAACATCTTAAACAATGGATCTGGACACAATGGCAAACAGGAAGCCACAAGCTGAGTTGTGTTCATGATGCTGTGTCAAAAGATTTTTTGTGAATCTTCCTGATTGACTGGAGGAATTTCATCAAACATAGACAAACATGAGCTCAAAAAATCATTCAGCAAATCATTTCTGGATAAACATGAAAAAAAAACGTTCAGCACACAAACTAAAGATTATCGTTCATGTTAGTTCATGGTCATCCAATCAGAGCGCTCTGGCCTTTAAATATAAAAGTGTGAAACTGAAATGTAAGAATCAATGGTGGTTGAATGCAATTGCACTGAAACCCCACACTTCCTTCTGGGTTCAACTATTTATTGACTGAGTGTATCTTTTAGACTTAAAGAAAATTTCAAACCTCCAAATTTAGGTCAAAATGAAGCTCTGCACTCAAAACTACACGATCTTACTGAAAAACAAGCCCCCAAACACTGGTGGCATTCATCGCCCTCCTTCGCAGATTACATTGTTGGCAAAGACTTTGTACCAGCTCCCTCTCAACCTCACTCTCCTCCATCCAAAGCCTCCACCAGATAGTAACCCAGAGTCCTAAAACAATTAAAGTACAGTTTTCTGCAACTGAACTTCACCTGATTTACAAAGTAGGAGCAAAGCGAATCTCCATGAGAGCCAATCGGATGCATTTATATCATTATAACAGTGTAATTTAACACTAAAAAGACTAAACCGATCTAAAGTTACACCTGAGAGCAATCTAAACCACATCGCTTCCTCACTGATCATGTTTTAATACAGTCAAGTTTGGCTGCAGTCATTGGTCAGTCTACCTTATGCTTATTCCATGGACAAGAAACATGGTCAACTTGAGTGGCATGAATTTAATTCACAACTACTTGTTTGCCCTTTCTCTTCCTCTTCCTTCTCCTCCTCATCCTCTTTGATTTTCTTCCTTCAGGTCTCTCTGGATCTATTGTTTCTGGATCCATTGACTTGAGTGAACAATATTGAATGTTTGTGCTTTTGACAACCGGCGACGTTGTATGCAATGAGTTTTACAGTGAAAATTCAACAAATAGAAATCAATCAATCAAAGTTTATTTATTTAACACTTCTATTTATTTAAGACTCCCTCAGGTTAGGAAGAAGAAACCTTGAGAGCAAACCAGGTTCAAAAGGGGAACCCATCCTCCTCTGCTGGACACCAGAGAGAATGAAAAGGAGTAAAATAATAAGGAAATATAGCTGATAGTGTGAGAATGCTGAGTAAAAATTAGCTGTGAGAGATCGTCAGATACAAGCTCAGTGTTAATACGAAAGTCCATGCAGGTTAAACAGTTATAAGCAGGCAGTGGAGTCTCTTATGTGGGATGAATGAAATCATTTGCCAATTTTGTGGGATGTTTTCATAGTCTGACATATTTTTATTCACCAAAACATTAAACGTATTAACAGGAGGCAGTCATGCAGGCCAGATATTGATATTGTCATGAGATCATCAGCTACTCAAATATGTCTTCATTTGCAATGGAAAAAGAAATCACATATTTGTATGAATTTGACCATGTTTGTGTTACTTGTGCCATTTTATTTATTTATTTATTTGCTTATGATTTATTTATATATTTAATTATTTATTTGGATATTTAGTTACACTAAAAAATAATGTTGAGTTATTTTTTTTTATGATTAGATTGACACATATTTATAATTCTTTAAAATACGTGACAGTGGACAAACAACCTGATTTTTTTTTTTTTTTTTTTTTTAATTATGTATGTTTCAATATTCTCCCTTTTATTTTGAAATTTGAACACTGTGTAAGCAAAGAGAGCAAGCAGCCTCTCCCTTCTCGTTTTCCTCTCTTTGCTCAAAAATCCCTCTGATCCTGAGATATGAAGCCTAGAAAACAGCACGCAACTGCTCGCAAAGTGCAGATCTCAGATTCCAAGAGTTAAAACCCTGGTGTTTCCGAAATCAGGAAAAATAGTAATGTTTTACTGCTGATATTTGTCAGAACCTGTTTAAGAGTTAAAGTAATTTTTGTCATATTTAGGAATTAAAAGGTATAAATGTTTTAAGATTTAAAACGTAAAGTCCATTGACTGAGAGAACTCAGTTACCTAATATCAGACCTGAGGCAAGTCATCTATTAATATCACGAGACTCCAACACATGAGGCTGCCATACAACGTCAGTGTCTTCAACATGACATTAGGAGTCACTTAAAATGATTCCTTTTTCTATCTAATGATAACGAATGATACAGCTCAGCTTGATGATTCTATACACCAGATTACAGCTATAATAAAATACATGAATAATAATGAATAATTCAATTAAAATCTGCTTCCCATTAGCATCAGACATTCAAAGCCAAGGCCAATATGAGTTGCTTTCTTCCCTTATTCGTATTTCATCAGGTTCCCAAGCAAGCTGGGTGTTTGAATGGAGGGGAACAGAAAGAGCTGCAGGGTCCGGCTATACTCTTACTTCCCTCATTCCCCTCATACATAAAGGCTCAATTTCCAGTTGTAAATTTTTTTCATTAAACTGGAATTGAAAGAGAGAGAGGGCCTTTTCACTGCTCTTCCTGATGAGTTCATACATTTGAAGTGAGGCTTTGTCAGTGGGGAATTGGCAAACTGCACATGCACTTTTTAATGTTTCAAGAAGGCCTCACATTACAGACATGGACTGCATCACGTCTAGGCAACTAGGACAAAATAGATCACTCGGCTAAATTTTTGATCAATTTAGAATATCTAGTAATATTAATACCAATAATAATTATACTCATTTGACCCACTTGTTATGCACACACACAGGAATCAGACCTCCGCATCTTACCCATCTGCACGCAGTGATACACACATACACACTAGTGAATTCACACACCAGGGGCCAGTGAGCACTCGTGCCCGCAGCGGTGGACAGCCCTATCCTCAGCACACACGGAGCAGCTGGGGAGTTCAGAACCTCGCTCAAGGCCACTTCAGTCATGTTCTGCCATGTTCAGGCCAATTTGAACCGGCGACCTTCCAGTCACAAGGCCACCATCTGCTCCCCAAATGCGTGACGCGGGGTTTGAACCGTGTCGCACTTCAAAGCCAAGTGCTGAGCCGAGTGAGCCACTGCATCACCCAGTATCTGTGACAATTCTACAATATCAGTCCTGCAGCCTGTTTGCATTTTATTGAAAAATTATACAACTCCATTGCAAATGAGGTTTTTCAATAAACCAATCAAATAAGGAAGCTTAGAACATTTAGGGCTATTAGAACAGAAATTCCTGTTGTAAATTGATGTGTTTTTGAGCTGAAAAGCACAATCATTTTAATGGGTTATGTGGTCCAAATAAAAAAAAAAGCACAACACAAACAACCTGAATGCCCTTTATAATGTTTATTATTTATGTGTGTATCAGTTTTATCCCTTCCCAGGACTTGTATTATGAAATTTTAAAAAAGGGCACACAGCCCCTCTCTTCTCATTTCCCTCTATAACCCATTTCCCCCTCTCTCTGATCAGTCAGAGTCTGTATGCAGGTTGATCATGTTCATGTGGACAGAGCAGTAAACATGCACTGGAAGCTCCTTTGGCATTTAAACTGGGATTTACTGTATTTTCAATGGGAAATTGATGAATATTAGCTTTTTTCTGAGCTACTTGCTTGATTATTCATTACACAATGGTCTGTAGGTGACTCTGATCCTGAGTTCTGAAGCCTAGAAAACAGCATGTAACTGCCCACAAAATGCAGGTCTCAGATTCTAAGAGCTGATATTAATGTTTTCTCCAAACTCAACATCACATTTAAACAGAACTGCAAATTTAGAATGATTCCATCCCTTCAGGACAAGAATCTTTAGCACTTAGTAGAGACCACGTTTGCTCTGACAGCCTGCTGCAAACGATGCATAGCTAGACACCAGCTTCTGGCAGTGTTCCAGAGAAATCTTAAGACATTCCTCATGGGCAATGGCCTCCAGTTCACTTATATTTTTGGATTTGCATACTTCAACTGCCTTCTTCAAATTCCACCTAAGATTTTCTGCAGTGTTCAAGTCAGGATTCCATGACTTCTTCTGAAACCAAGCCTTGGTGGACTTTGAGGTTTGTTTGGTTGGTTCAGCGATGCCCAAGCTTCAGCTTCCTTACAGATGTTTTCTCTGGGGATTTCCTGATCCTTGATTGACTCCATCTCATCCTGCACACACTGCAGGTTTCCACCGTCGAGGGACGTAAAGCAGCAGAGCATCACGCAGCCATTCCATGCCTCACTGTAGACAAGGTGTTCTTTCAGCATATGCTTCATTCTTCCTCCTCCAGACACACCGCTGATCCACAGGCTCAGAAAGTTCCAGTTTGGTTTCTTTGCTACACTACAGAGCCCCTTAGAGATTAAAGCCACATTTTGGTGGCATCAAGAAAACATGCTGTCAATTTACAAAAACGTGCTCTCATTTTACTAAATCAATGCTGGTTTAAGTAGATTGTGAGCTCATTTTTTTAGATTGTGCTCTCGTTTTTCCTAAATCTATATTTTTCTTAAAACAGATGCACGATTTGGAAAAATATGCACTTATTTTTTATGAAATCATGCTCTTGTTTTTTTCAAACTTGTTATCAATAATGGGACCCAAATCAACATAAGCAGGATGGGTGAAGGATTGACCTCAGCATTCAGTACGTATAAAAAGACTTAAGCCTGGTTGGTGGCTCGAGCTGCCAGTATGTCTTTGTGTACCATACCTACACCATGGTAAACCCTTAAGATCCACATTAAAATGCCTCAAATGACTCGATCTGGCCCAGGTATTTGGGACAGGAACAGTAACTGTGTTCCCATTAAATTATGACCCATTACAAAAAAATCTACATCATTTTTTTTACCTAATGTGAGCACTTTACGGGGCGGCACGGTGGCGCAGTGGATATCGCTGTTGCCTCACAGCAAGAAGGACCTGGGTGGAGTTTGCATGTTCTCTCCGGTTTCCCCCACAGTCCAAAAACACTTTAGAGGTGACTCTAAAGTGGCCCATAGTGTGTGGATGTATGTGTGCACCCTACGATTAGCGCCCTGTCTAGGGTTGTTTCCCGCCCTTGCGCTCAGAGTTGCCGGCTGGGCACCGGCTCACCCGTGACCCTATTCAGGAACAAGCAGTTCAGAAAATGGATGGATGGAGCACTTTACGTTAATCATGTCCACGTTTCATTAATTTGTGCTCAATTTTGAATGACATTGTATTCACATTACTCATATTAACACGTTTTATTAATCGTGTCCATTCTTTAGTAAATCATTATAAAAACGTTATAATATAATAACATATATATAACATACATATATATATAACATATAAGCCCAAATATACTAAAAACAAATCATAACCTCTCCAGGGCTCCATCCTCCACAGAACAGACTCTCACAACGTCTATGGCTGATTTTTGTGCTTCTGAGCACGCTGGGGCTGCTGTGCTTTTGGGTCAGCAGAGGTGAACGTCTTGGTGTTTGGCCATGGAGACCTTCAGTGTTTAATATTCGCCTTATTGTGCAAACTGAAACCTCAGTGCCTGCTGCCAACAGATCTTGCTGCAGGTCTTTTGCAGTCACTTGAGGTTTTTTGACCACCTGTCTCCTCATCTGGTGGCAGCTGGTGATATCTTCCTCTATCCACTATCTGCCACGTCCAGGTAGTAAAACCAGTGTTCCTTTAACATTGATCTTTCAAACTGTGCTTCTAAATATCTCGAGGAACATCCAGTGCAGAACATTCTGCTACCTTTCCGTATCCTTTTCCTTGATTGTGCTAGGCCACTTGTACTGTGGGACACACTCGATTTAGGGGGGCAGCTGTACCTCTCTGCCTGCCAATCAGTTTTAGGGGCACAAAAGTGCATTTCCTGTAAGGCCAGTTAACTCTTATACCCCAAGCTCTGCCCTGTGCGGGCAGTTAGATGACATTTTATAGACTTCATATCCCAGGATCAGAATAACCTACAGACACGACACACATATCAAACTACGAGAGTTACTCTCATCACTGTGTGATGGATTATCAGTAATGCAGCTCGAAAAACATCTCAAATTCACTGGTTTCCAACTGAATTGAATCCCATTTTAAATGCCAAAGGAGCTTCCAGTGCATGTTTACTGCTCTGCTCACGTGAACATTTATATATGACATCACTGACAGACGCTATAGTTAGGAGGATGGGTTCCTCTCTTCAGCCTCGGTTCCTCTGAAGGTTTCTTCCTCTCAGTCTGAGGGAGTTTTTACTTGCCACTGTTGCCGCTGGCTGCTCATTTGAGGCTTAGCCCCAGATTTCTGTAGAGATGCTTTGGGACTCCTTTGTTGTAAAACGCACTATATAAATAAACTTTGATTGATAGTTATGGAGGAAAATGAGAAGGGAGGGGCTGTTTGCTCTCTTTCTTTGTTCAGAAAGTTCAGAATAAAAGTCCAGAGAAAGGACTACAACATACATAAATGATAAAAATAATACTAAAGATTGTTTAGGATTTAATTTTATTTCGTTTTGATCACTGCCAATCTACTAATTACGAATAATTCTTAAAAAAAATAAATAAATAAATAAAATTTGGTGAAAAGACATTTTTGGTCAGAAGATGATCAAATTCATACAAATATTACATGAAGACAAATTTAAATAGAATCTCCTAAAAAAAAAAAATAATAATATCTGGTATGTGTGACTGTCTCCTATGGATACTTTTCTCATTTTTTGGACAATAAAAGTACATCAAACTACAAAAAAACATCTTACAAAATTGGCCTAATGTTTTAACAAAATTCAGCACACTTTCTAAAACAGGTAACATACATATATCAATCTCTCTGAAACTCAAAAGTGATTACATAGTCCTATTTCAGGACAGCACAGACTCTTCTGATGCCTCCCTGTAACTTTGATCACTTTTACTCTGGTTTGCTGAACACACTGCTACACTTGACTCTCAGCGGTTATATTTCCCAGGGTGAGCATTGATTGTAAGGGGCATTGCGCATGTGAGAGCTGTTTGGACCTGTTTATTCAGTGCAGAGTTTGAATATTTCATTCATACCAAGGGTGGTGCTGTGTCTGAAGACACTGCCCCCAGGGTTGGCGAATGGAAGTAAATATGTGACTCACAGATTCTGTCCATGAGATACGTCTGACTCTGAGCATGTTAACAGTTCACATCGACAGAGAAACAAGACTTCACGCAACTATTATATATATATAAAACTACAGATTTCACATGCTGGGGTTCTTCTTCTTCTTCTTTCGGCTGCTCCCTTTAGGGGTCGCCACAGCGGATCATCTGCCTCCATCTTGCCCTGTCCCCTGCCTCCTCTACTGTTGCACCACCCATCTCCATGTCCACCTTCACTACATCCATAAACCTTCTCTGAAGTCTTGCTCTTCTCCTTCTGCCCGGCAGCTCCATCTCCAACACTCTTTGTCCAATATATCCACTATTCCTCCTCAACATATGTCCAAATCATCTCAACCTGGCCTCACTGGCTTTATCTCCAAACTGCTCCACCTTCACTGTCCCTCTGATCTGCTCATTTCTAATCTTGTCCATTCTTGTCCAATGTTCTTAAGGTGATAGGAGGCTGATCTGATGACTGCTTTGACAGCTGACTGTTTTTGCTTTGGCTGTTTTATCTTTATTTACCTGCAGAAAATTTTGACCCATCCAATCAATGATGTGCTCAGGGAATTTACACAGAGAGTCGAGGGGACAAAAGTTATTTGGACTGAGGGCCAAGCAGATCTGAGTGTCATCTCCATAGCTGTGGTAGGATGTCCCATTCTCCTGTAGGATTTCACCAAGAGGAAGCATATATAGACAGAACAAGAGTGGCCCAGGATTTGAGCCCGGAGGGACACCACAGGTCACTGGAACAGATTCAGAGACATTATTTTCTATTTCAACAAAGTAATTTCTTCCATGCAGGTATGAACTGAACTATTGTAGGACAGTTCCTGAGAGTCCAACCCAGTTCTCAACTCTATCAGTGAGAATTTTGTGGTCAACAGTATTAAATGCAGCACTGAGATCTATCAGTAGAACAGACAGTTTTCCAGAGTCTGTATTTAAATAAATTGATAACTTTATGATTTGGTCAGAATCTGGACTGAAATTTGTTGAGACAGTTGTTTGTGGACAGAAAGCATTTAAGTTGTTTGAAGACTATTTTCTCTATGAATTTATTTTTTTTAATGAAATGTAGATTAGAAATTGGTCTTTAGTTTTTTAAAAGGGTTATATCTAGATTTTTATAGATTTTCAGATATATACAGGGGATGGACAATGAAACTGAAACACCTGGTTTTGACCACAATAATTGATTAATATGGTGAACTAGGGCCTCCTTTTGTGGCCAATACAGCATCAATTCATCACCCCAACATCCCTTTCAGACAGCGTCCTCTTGCATCCACAGCTAATCCTGTTGGTTGTGGTTGGTCATTCTTGGTGGTGCTGACATTACCCTGGATACCGTGGCCCTTGATACATCACAAAGACTTGCTGTCTTGGTCACAGATGCGCCAGCAAGACGTGCCGCAACAATTTGTCCTCTTTTGAACTCTGGTATGTCCCCCATAATGTTGTGTGCGTTGCAATATTTTGAGCAGAACTGTGCTCTTACCTGCTAATTGAACCTACACACACTTCAGTTTAGCCATGAAACCTCCCACACTAAAATGACAGGTGTTTCAGTTTCATTGTCCAGGGCATGCATTTTGCCTGTCCAGCTCTGTGTGTCTCCACTGCCCACTGGTCTCACACTCTGATAGTCCTTGAGCAGCGCAGGAATACCAGTTCCTAAAGGTCCGAAAACTTGTTTCCAGAACAGTCATCTTCTGTAGAAGACTGAAACAATTCTGACACCACATGCGCTCTTGAAGAAGCATTTTATAGACTTCCTCTCCAGGAGCCACCAGGAAATTTGCTGATTCATGTTCATGTCGCTTTATCGCACAAAATACCAAAAAGTAATGGAAAAAATGTCTTCGTAGGGATCCTGCCTTATCTAAATAAAGTAGCTCTGAAAACAAAAACACTGAAAACCTCTAAAAGATAAAGAGCTGTACAGGGAGCTAAGGGTCTGAAGTGCCTGATGATCAATTGCTAACGGCTATCTGAAGTGTAAGCTGTTTAATAAACCTTATAAGTGAAGAACCCCCACAAAGCATTGTAGGCACAAGTACACCAAAACATGGTCAAATTCATAAAAAAAAATATGCACACTCTCTTTATCTTAAATGAAGACATATTTGGATGGTCTATGCTCTCCTGAAGTTAACAACACTTGGCATGTGCGGCTGTCTCACATTCTATTTATTTATTTATTTATTTATTTATTTATTTATTTATTTATTGTGAATAAAACTACTATGAAACTATGAAAACATCCTGTGAAACTGGCCAAGGGCTGTAAAGGTTAATTAATTTGAGGATCTAAAATATGTATATAACATGGATAAATATAAAAACAATGAAATTCACAGATTTCAATAGATTTCTCAGTGAAAATTACTGTTAGTCCACAGTTTTTAAACCTCAGTACAACCCACACCCATATAAGTATAGGTTTGCTAAAGTCTCCAGAACTGAGGGTTAGATTTCAGCCGACCACTGCACTATTTCAGATTTCTGATGAGGACTTTAATGGAAAAATTCCAATATCCTAGAAATGCTGCTGTCACTTCAGGGCTCTTAGTGAATCTCTACAAAGCCACGGAAGTCTAATAAGAGCATAATGCTCATCTCACACATGACAGTTCAGACAGAGTGCTGGTAGTAATAACGTGACAAATGGAATGATAGATGAATGAATAAAAAAATAAATAAGGGGGTAAGAGGCACATCCTTAGATGTGCGCACTGAGACAGATGTCACACTGAGTCATGTGTCTCTGCTTCTGCCCTCATTAGCGGGCTGTTAGGCCTGCTTTAAATGCAGCTCGGATTTGAGTAGAAAGCCTCGGAATGGCTCCTGCTGAAGTATGGCATCCGCAATGCTCTCAGTGAAAGACTGACTGATGATATGTCTGAAGGAATGTGACTGTACGACAATAGGCGGTTCTGCGTAGGGTCTTGGATGCGATCCTCTTTTAATTTGAATAAAAGCATGTTTTTTTTTACAATGCTTTTCCATTTTGCCAGTACAGTGTCTGCCTGACTGCAAGTATCTAATGAAATTGTTGTTTTGTTATATTTAAATCTACTTTTTTATGTTATATGATTAATATATACATATATAAAATGTACACCCACATAATGAATGCATACATTTATGCACGGCCTAAAAATCTTTCTCTAAAGCGTATTGGGGTCCGTAGACCCTCAGGGTTCTATGGCATAAATAAACTCTTTGACACGAGTCAAAGTAAATATGACATGAAATCTGACACAACCCTATTGCACTCATCACTCTGTAAATCAACTGTGGAGACATGGACAGCATGTCCCTTAAAAACCAAGCCCCCACAGGTCTAACGCTTCTGCTGGCTGGTTGCAGTATGATGTGTAGCTCAGTTCATCCCCATTATGTTTCAGCCCATTTTCAATCTCAGTATATCTGGCGCTTGCCATGTGTTGCACAACATGCATTGCACACATATATCCAAGAAGTGAAGTTTTAATGAAAAGATCTGATTAACAAAAGTAATACAAATACATCTTTAACATGTGTAAACACTGGTGTACCATGAGGACAGTGGAGAGACCCACAAATGCCTTGAAAAGGGATGAGGATGTTGCTCTACTCCTGCTGGCTAATATCAACTTATTTTTGCTGTTTGGCAGAAAGAGTTCAATAATATTTTGCTCCGTTTGAAAATGTTTGTGGTAGATAATCACAGTTAGTTTGTTTAGCAGCAGCAGCAGTAATTGTGGCAACTATTTGCTAACCCACAACATACCTAGATAACACTAACCTAGCTAATTTAATCATGTTACTTGCCGAAACACTGCTCTTTCTAACATTGTATCATGCATTTGTTATTAAGGGTGAGACTATGCATTCTCTCTTCTTTTATTGTTACTGTAACGTTGCTCACAGAAGGAGGTGGAGGTGGAAGTACTTGCAGGGTTGAGTTTATTAACTGATAACTTATACAAACAAGGTTCACTAACCATCAAAATGAGTGGACGAGACAAGGGACGAGTAGAAAACATGGCAACCAAGAGGAACGACAAGGACTAACTGAGACAAGGGACTTATATACACACAAGTTAACATTGATCACACCTGGGACATGATAAGGATGGGGCAGGGTTACAGATGGAACGCAGCTGGGAATGGGCGGAGACATGACATGTGCTAGAGAAGCACATGTGAAGGTAAACAAAACAAAGACAGACCAGAGGGACGAGACAGATATGTGACAGTTACTCTAACAAACTATGTCACCTGATGAGATACAACAAAATGTAAACACAGGTTTACATTCAGAAATGATAGTTTAAATATAAAAATATGAAGCCTGACAAACAGAGGGTATTTTTTAATCTGTAGTTTAACTCCAAGTTCATATTTAAAAGACTTAAGATTCAAGAATTTTATTTGTCAATTAACTACAAGTCCAGGACTGTCAGGTATGTGGACTCAACGAACAGGTAGGTAGAGGCGGAAGTACATGCAGGGTTGTAGATTTATTGAACGGATTACAAACACAATAACCATAACGACTAGACTAGACATGCAGACAAGTTAACAAGAAGACCGTTCAAGACAGACTGGGACTAAGGGACTTATACACACAGAGAACATGAGACAAGACTGGAACATGGTAATGATGGGGCTGGGTTACAAATCAGACTGGGAAGCTGGGAAGGGGCGGAGACAAGACCAAAACAAGACACATGCCAGAACCACGTGGGAACACAGGACACTATCGGTGACAAGGACAAACAGTAGAATCAAAATATTGTTTATTTCTCACCTTAATAACAATAAAAATACAATATATAAAGTTCCTTTGTAACCTCCTTTTTCAGGTTCACTTTCAGGTTTAACAGGTTAACAGCTTAATCCATATTTAGCTCTAAAACTCCTCCCTGTGCGATATTTTGAATTGCTATACAAAGGATGTTTCATATTTTTTGATTATCATAGCAACTTCTTTATCAGAATTTTATCATACATTTCCAAGTGTTTATTCTGTTATAATTTGTTTATTCTTTTATATAAACGGGTGCGACTGTAATAATTGTGAATTTCCTCTGGGATTAGTGATGAACAGCATGTGCAGTACAATACGTGTGTGTGTGTGTGTGTGTGTGTGTGTGTATTATTTATGTATTTATGGTCAGGCAGAATTTGAAATCTTACTGGATGCTCCTTGTTTACTGAGCATATGCTCATTCCCAGAGATGCATTAGGAAGTCCCTCTCTAATGTTGGCTGAATTGAAATGAGCACAGTGAGGTTCATTTCTGGATTCACTTCAATATTCATAAATAATTAGAAATCAGGTGCAACTGTGTCTCTTAATACATTTTTTTAAGGAATTTTATTAGATTTAGAAGCACCTCCTATGCCCTCTGAACGCCAGCTTTAAATCAGCAGCCATTGCTGAGATTTAAAGTGGAAGCTTTGCTTAATTATTAATATTCGTCTTTATATGGGGATCATCCACAGCTGGACGCATGTATACTCAGCGCATTGTTAAGTAAGGACTGTGTAAATAATGAATGAAGAAACTGCACATGCTGTCCTGTCTTTCTTAAAGCCCTTACTCTGTTTATTCACCAAAGCAGACCCGATGATATCTGATCTGAGTGTTCATTTAGGTGTTTAGTTACTTACACTGATTATATTGTCACTGTCCAGTGAAAACCAAGTGTCTCCATTTATTATTTTTGTCCATTTTTAGTGTTTTTATTCATGGTTTGAAGCCTGAAGCTGCTCTATCCTCTGTGGAAATGATTCTGGATGAATAGACCAATAGAAACGCACTGTTTATTCATGAATTAACTCTTATTTTACATTAGATTCCATTCAAAAGCCATTTTGGAGATATATGTTTTTCATTGGACAGCAGCAGTATATGTGTTGTCTATGTCCTTTATTACATTACAGCTCTAAAGGTGTTTCACAATGCAGTGGTTCTTATTTACAGACTATTGTAGACAATGTTTAATGAGTCAACTTTCCCTATCATTTGTTCATGGGAACCAGCAGTGTCTCTCAGTGTCTCTCACCCTGGAGACATGAGTGGTTGTCCAGAAGTTGTGAGTGAAGCATGAAAATAATGCCCTTGCTGTTTCAACTGGTCAATGCTGTTTGGGGGCACTGGCTGGACATTACATTACACCGTTGTCTTGGGAAACACTTATTCATAAGACACCTGTCCAATCAAATTTCTTGCAGAATGTAATTTTTGAAAGTTTTAATTTTAGTCCAAAAATGTTTAAATGCTGAAGGAGCTTCCAGTGCAGGTTTACTGCTCAGTCCACATGTACTGTACATCCTCAACCTGCATGCACACTCTGACTGATCAGAGAGAGGGGGCAGGGCTGATGCTCAACCTGCATACAGACTCTGACTGATCAGAGAGAGGGGGCGGGGCTAATGATATCACTGAGGAATCACAGAGGACAACGAGGAGGGGGCTATTTGCTCTCTATCTTTGCTGACACAATGTTTAAATTTCAGAATAAAAGTCCTGTTGCCAGCTCCATTACTGTGATAATCTTATACCACTCCTCCATGCAGAACATTTCCAGTTCCTCAGGATTCTTTTTGTCTGGACTGTCCACTTAAATCTACACTACAGGTTCACAGTTGTAGACCGAGCAGACCATTACCAACTTGTGTCCCTGCAGTCATTTCTGTGTGGATTTTCCTGTTAGTTTGAGGTCATTATCTTTCAGAAAGGTCCATGTTTCACCCTTCTGGCGGAGACAGACACATGTTGGGCATTTGTAGTTCCAATGACATTTTGGAAAGTTCAGGCACCACATTTTGCTCTTAGGAAAGGCTTCTTTTGTGGATCTCTTCCAAGATATCTGCTGGTCGTGGAGATGGCATCTCACAGTAAATTATGAAACTTGAGCTGTGATCTTCGGTTTATCTTTGACTCACTGATTATCTAACTGTCACATGGCTGAGTTTTCACAGTGCCTTCTTTACTTCTTTACATTGTTATGGCAGGAAACAACTCATTAACAACTCTTAAGGTGATCTGAGCAGAGAATGAATTCACACTCTCTTTGAGTCAGTTTGAGCTACATTTGGATTAATCCTACCCTGTGGAAACACTGGCCCTCGCTAAGAGACAAACCATTAATATGATAAAGATATAAATTTGTTTAATCTTTGGAGCTCTAGGCCAATTTTATGGGATGTTTTCATAGTTTGATGTACTTTTACTCACCAAATAAATAGAACTGTATTTATAGGAAACAGTCACACATACCAGATATTGTTATTTTTAGGAAATCATAAGATACTCAAGTTTGTCTTCATTTGAGATGAAAAATGAACAGAATTTAAATATTTGTATGAATTTGACCATGTTTTGATCAAATGTTTACTCACATCTACAATTGTATTTTTATTTTTTTTATTTTACTTTTTTGCTTATAAGGACTACAAACCACTTTACATCTCAGAAAATCTGTCGGAAGTGATCATCTAGAGTGTTTTTGAGCTGAAAATGCATGAATTTTTGAATTATTTGTAACAATTAGATGCATTCTTTAAAATACAAGTCAGTAGTCCAAATAAAATAAAACAAAAACAGCCTCAAAGCTCTTTATTATTTTTGATTTATGAATGAATTAGTGTTATCTGAAGCACACACATGTATTCTTTTTGAAATTGACTATTTCTGTCAAGTTTTCTGATAGAATTTTATTTATATTTACCATCTGTTATTGCAGAAGCGTATCGGTATCGATCAATTAGGCTTAGTATTGTGTTTTGAGGTTTCTATTCTGGAGGAAAGCAATTTCCCTCTGGGATTAATAAAGTTAATTTGGATTCTGATTCTTTGTGTCAGATTGCAAAATCACTGCTATCATCCATCCGTAGTCATTACATTTGCAAAGCAAGTGTGTGAAGTGAGGATTGTTTGTTTTATTTGTTCTCCACAATCACATACAGCACCTTTAAACTGACATTTTGAACAAGCCGTTACCAAAACCACATAATATAAACCTCTCCTAACACTCTATGGCGTAAACATATCCCACAGAATCTTTGCTTACCATGCATACCAGTTTTGATTCTGATTCATTGGAACTCAGCATTATACTCATCAAGACTCTCCAGAGCTTTATCTGCATCTCCCACACAGGCCTCCATTTCTAATTTTCTGATAACAACGAAGCCAAAAACTCCACCCCTCACTGACACAACTTGAAAAGCCAAATCTGCAATGAGAGTGAAAGCACTTTCTCTTTGTTGCAAAGCCTCGTCTGTAAGGGAGAAGGAAGAGGAGGGAAACCGAGTAGGTGTTTGTCAAACAGACTCCTCAGTTCAGCTGGATCAACATGATGCTGATTACAGAAATAGGATCTCCTTTTGCTAAGACTGTTCCACTCAGCGGTGTAATCTTTCCTTTACTTTAGCGCTCAGCTCCGACTGGAGAGCTGCAGCCAATGGTCCTGCTTCTCACACTCTTATCTATGTACACAGGCTGTCCTAACAGCCAACCCAATCCATCCAGATTATCCCTGACCATGGGTTAAATGGGTAACCTTCAGAAGATCCTAATCGGTGCTTTTTCCCATTGTGTAAAAGTCCTTCAGTGCAGCCCACAATAATCTGAAATGACTGAAAGATCATAATTTAGATTACAAAGACTTCAGATATTATGTGAGAACTGTGGGTGAAGGTTTGTAAGAAACCTAAGAACTGCTTTTCTGAAGCGTCAAAAGACTGAAGAACTGAGAGGAACCATGAGCTTCCTAAATCCTCATAAACAGCCCTACAAAAAAATACAGTGCGGCATCAAATTCCACTCAACAAAAATGACCTCATGCATCATTTCCTGCATTACTATCGTGGGAAATGTGCGAGTCATGCATTTCCCTCCCCTCATCTTTATTCATTTCCAAACATCCAAAGACGGACTGTTGTCTGGGACCTCCACTGCCGGAGGTAATAACCAACGAGCTTTCAGATAATCACAACAATCCGTCTCCAGTCTGAGTGTTTCTGAGCTTTAGGATGAAGTGTTCACATTTAATTGAATGAGTCATCATTGGACCCACTGTTCATTCCCATCACACTGTAAATAAATTGATTAAATAAACACAATATCAGGACACTCTTTCTGCGGCACCACTACAGATTTATGGATTGTCTGAGACGTGCCTCCCTCAGGATAAATAAACATCCCCTTTGGCTGTTTGTCACGATTGTTTAGAGGAGCGATAGCAGAGAAATGGAGTAAAAATATTCCTATTCATTAATCTGGAAACAGTAGACCTAAAGAAACATGAGTTACAATGTTTTCTATTCATTTCTAATTGGCATAGATGAACCACGTGAGTCAGTGAGTAATTCAACTTTGAAAACAAATAAAATTAATTAATTTCCAGTTTAAATGTCAAAGTAGCTTCCAGTGCATGTTTACTGCTCTGTCCACGTGAACATGATCAACCTGCATACAGACTCTGACTGATCAGAGAGAGGGGGCGGGGCTGATGCTCAACCTGCATACAGACTCTGACTGATCAGAGAGAGGGGGCGGGGCTGATGCTCAACCTGCATACAGGCTCTGACTGATCAGAGAGAAGGGGCGGGGCTGATGACATCACTGATCCAGATATTGTGTTATAGAAGAAAATGAGAAGAGAGGGGCTGTTTGTTCTCGTTTTTTGCTCACAATGTTCAAATTTCAGAATAAAAGTCCTGAGAAGTGACAATACTGATACATACATAAATAGCAAAATAGGGCAGGTTGTTTCTGATATTTTATTTGACCTACTGTCAAGTCTTTAGAAGAACTTATTATAAATATCCTTGTTAATCTAATCATTTCAAATAATTTATTAATTACTATTTAATTTCCAGCACAAAAACAAAATGTGGTCAAACTCTTTTTTCAATTCTTTGGCAAATAAAAGTACATAAAACTACAAAAACCATCACATAAAAAATTTATGTGATTTATTAAGATTTAGTGTCATTTTCTATTTATTTTCAGTCATTTCTTTTCAGTTTTGTAAGACAAACTCCCCAGATGGTTCATTTTCATGTACTGTGTACTGGATTCCAGCAGTGTCTTCTTCCTCAGCTCTGTCAGTCTCTGTCTTCCTTCACTCGCTCTCCTCGTCTGTATTTAGTATCAAATAATTTTTTGAACTTAGATTTAAAAGATTTACTTTAGATGTATTCTCTCACTTTCTGAGCTGCTGTCTTACTTAAATATATTCTCCATATCCTGGAAGAAAACCCTTTCTGCCAAAAACAACCAAACAACAGCAATCACTCAAACAACAACAACAACAACAACAACAAAACATCAGGCCAAGACTTAACCTTCATCTGGCCACTTGAAGCACACTGTTGAAGAAGTCCTGTTCTTTATTTGGATAAGATCAGTTTTACCTGGAGGTAAAACTTGTTTTAGACAATCTTACACGATAACCTACTTTATAACCCACTTTTTTGAGTGTGTGTGATCCAGCCTGTATTCAGGATCACGCACACCCCTCGAAAGCATATGGCTGAACGCAATAGGTCCAGAGTAGGTTTCTACATTTACTACTGACTTGAAGAACCCAAGATATTTGGATTCATACGATTAAAGTACGTTCCTCCTCGAGCTCTCAATAATAAAAATTACTTCTAAACACTCCTTTTCAGAGGATGTGAGGGAATATTTACCCGCATCTCAATTCAGGACTAATATAACCTGAGGTTATTTATATAATATGGGAATGTGTAGTTGGGATAAATGGCTGATGGGACTACAAACACCAAGAAGCTGTGTGTTTTCTGAAGAACTAGACTTTATTCTTTTGACAGGGTTTTTCATTTCATGTGTTTCTTCAGTTAAAGCCCTGCTTTCTCACCACAACTATTGGTCTAGAATTACTTACAGTATATCTACATCAGCTATTGGGCAACCTGCTTGAGAGAGAGAGAGAGAGAGAGAGAGAGAGAGAGAGAGAGAGAGAGAGAGAGAGCAGATTGACTAGGCAGTCTGAAAATGCCTGACCATGCATAAACTAAACTGAAGTAGACCATATAAATAAGACCATGTAATTTCCCCCCCTTTCAAGCACGGATAGTTCAAGGCGTGTTAATGCATCTTGCGGTCTCCTCTCAGGCTGAACTGGGAATGGCCTGACCTGGCCATGCTGGCAGTTGTTTCTCTTATAAATGATTTTTTTTTCCGGACAGTGGAACGGCAGATTTCTAATTATTCCCAGATCATTTTAAATCCCGAATCATCTGCCTCTACAACCTTACATCTGAAGCACTCTGTGAGCTCCTTGGATCTCGCCATGGTTATCCCACTTCAAGTTTAAATTAGTGGTGTCAAAAAAGAAAATGCATTAATCACACTATTCTGTTATTAATAATGATTATTTGTGTGTGTGTGTGTGTGTGTGTGTGTGTGTGTGTGTGTGTGTGTGTGTGTGTGTGTGTGTGTGTGTGTGACAGAGAGAGAAAAGGAGAGAAGGTAGGAGTAAAAGAGTGAGTTAGTTAGTTATGAAATTTAATCCGTATTGCATCAAAAATTAAATTAATTTTAATTTCTCACTGATCTCAGCAGGCATCATCTTGCCCCTCCAACCACGATGCTCCATGTTTACATCCCTAAATTAAACTGCTAATAAGTCAGGCTCTGTAAAGAAATCAAGAGTTAATCAATGCCATTAACATTTACAGCCCTAGTTTATAAAAGACCAGCTCCTCCAAAACCCTCTCCAATGATGTTCTGATTATATGCAGATTCTAGAAGCTGATTCTACGTTTAGATGTTTTTTAGATGTAAAAACTGATTGTCCTAACACTCCTAATCATGGATATGTTTGCATGACAAAGGTTTATGGATGAAATGAAAACATGCCACTAAAAAATGACAACTTTACAGGAGAATATTAAAAATGCTCTAGTGCATTTCTATTGGTCTATTCATCCACAAACATTTACAAAATGAAGATACATGGTTTTCATTGACAGTAATCTATCTTGCTTCAAAACAAAGTCTAATGTTAAAAAATAATGACTTTTATTAAATCATTTTAATTATGAATTAGTTATTTAGTAATTTATAATAGTATGATCTTTCGCTATGCCTAATAATATGTGGGGTAGATGATGGACCTCTAAAGTATTAGGGCATGGTACTTAATAGCTCCATGTTTGCTAATCTGCTCTATTGGCAGTACTTCTGTACATGGATTAGACAAGTTGTGTGTGCATTTGCACATCTGTGTCGGCACTTGGCTCAAATTAAAGTAGCAGTACTCGTTGGAAGGGGTGTCCATAAATATTTGGACATTATTATAGTGCATTTTGTCTATAAAGCATGTTATGAACTTCGTATGAAAGAACTGCTTTATTGTTTGATAACGATCGGTTCTTGGCTAAACTGATGTCATGAGTGACTAGAGACTTGTGTGAAATAAAGCAGCACACAATGAGCTTTAAGCTCACTTAATACATCTCTCGAGTAATTGAGGAAAAGTTAACGCCCACCCCAAAATGTTTTAATCACCGGTAAACATGTTGAGTGTAATGACAAAAATAATGAAGATGAAGGAGCAGAAATTGAACAGGATTTAAATTGGTTGCTGGAGGCCTGTTAAATCAAGGTGGCAAAGAGCATTAATTATGACAATATAAAATGCCCTGAGCCTTGGAAACACTTAATTTTGTAATTAGTAATAGCTTCCTTTCTAATATGGTCCAGGAATATCTTGCATTTAGCTTTGGTCAGTAGTCAAAAGTGTGATGTAAACTGTTAATGGCATATGTAATTCCAAAAGTACAAATAATTCCATCCAATACTTAATAATAACAGTTTTTAAAGCCACATGATTGCTACAGTAGAGTCGGCTGTACTGTATGAGATATATATATATATATATATATATATATAGTGTTGTGGAAATTGTTTTTATTACATATTATCACTTAAAATACCTAAACTTGACATTGTGTTCAGCCTTATCAGCGCAAAATGATTAGGTGTTGGAGAGGACTCTGGAGGAGGCTGTTTTATTTATACCTCAGTTCGGTTTGCTCTGTTTAGATGTTGGAGTGGTACTGCCATGGCAAGATCCAAAGATTCCCCAGAAGACTAGAAAGAAGCTTGTAGATGCAGATGAGTTTTTTTTAAAAATTAAAAGACCTCAGAACAGTTAGAAATCATCCTTACATATATTTAGATGGGGACTCTATTAGTCACTTGGAGTCTATACTACAATAAAAATAACAATGAATGTGTGTTAATTGCCAGAGTCCTGTGGTAAACAAGCTGCTTTCAGTGGTCTGTCTTCTATTTCACTCATAATTGGTATGACTTTCCAGTGTTCATTTGTTAGGTCTAATGCAAAAACTGTGGCTTGCATTCATTAAAACAGGGATGTTCAACAGGGGTTGGACAATGAAACTGAAACTCCTGGTTTAAGACCATAGTAATTTATTAGTATGGTTTATTAGGGCCTCCTTTTGTACAAAAACAGCGCTGCCAGTTCGGCCTTGTGAAGGACATTTTTGGATATTAACCGGTTCGCACCCCAACATCCCTTTCAGACAGCTTCCTCTGTGTCCACAGGTAATCCTGTTGGATGGTTGGTCCTTCTGGTGGTGCTGACGCATTCCTGGATACCGTGGCTCTGGCGGCACTACAAAGATTCTGCTGTCTTGGTCATGATGCGCCAGCAAGACGTGCACCAACATTTCTTTGTCCCTTGAACTCTGGTATGTCCCCCATACGTTGTGTTCATTACAATATTTGGAGTAAACTGTGTTTTACTTCCGTTGATTTAACCCTTCACACTCTGCTCTTACTGGTGCAGTTAATGAAGATTGGACACCAGGCTGCTCCTATTTAGCCATGAAAACCTCCCTACTATAATGACCGTGTTTTCAGTTTCATTGTCCAACCCTGTATTTATATATATATATATATATTATATATATATATATATATATATATATATATATATATATATATATATATATATATATATATATATAAATAAATAAGTAAAGTTTATATGAACTAAAAGATTTTTTTAATCTCTATAATGAAAAGCCCCGACTGTGATTTCTGACATTAGTTACTCGGAAAAGATATCCTTTTGAGTGGGAAGTAACATATTATATTGAAATGTAACATTTGAAAGGCTATAAATAAAATATCCATGAAAGACCATTCCAAATAGATCCAAATATAACGCTCCTTTAAATTCTAAGGAATCCATTTAGCAGCTCTGGAGGATTTCTCAAGATGCAAGAGAGGGTTATGAGTTTGTGCTTTGATCACAACAGTCTGTTATCACAGATTCAGCTTAATTGGGAAATACCAACTAATAAATCTTTCCTTTGCTCATCGGGGCACCTAGGGAAGACATGCTGCAGGAAAAGAGGATCAGATACGGGATTGGCTCAAGAACTTCTGCCTGTTTTGGTTTTTAGAGGCTGTTTCTCTGAGATGATGTTAAATAAATACAGACTGAGGAATAATGGGAACTGTATTTTTCAAAACATGACCCAGTTGCTAGTACATCAATATTTAAATCTGACTCCATTGGTGGGAAAATTAAACTTGAAACAAAGCACACGTTCTCATGCAAAACAGCTCAAACATTTGGTCTACATAATTTTACATTGCAAAACTGATTCAATGAATTGACAGATTATGAATCATTATTTCTTCATCAGAATGATTTGCATTGTCGACCTTAGATACCGACCTACCGATCCAAACTGTTTGTGCCTTAATCATGATGATTGATACTGAAATAAAATCACTTAGTTTGTAAATCACTTAATTTATATAATCATTCTAACTTCATTTATTTAGTTTAGAAGAGACTTTTTTGTCCCCCCCCAATTAGGACTCTCCCCCTATTATATACAACACTCCCAACACTAGGAGGGTGAAGACAAGCACATGCATCCTCCGACACACATGAAGTCAACTACCGCGTGTTAAGTACCATATCCCCTGCATCACACCGGGTGTTGTGGAGGACGAACGCCATCTACTCACCCAGAGACAGCTCACACTCCAGCTGCTGTTGGCAAGCTGCATGACCTGGGATTTGAAACATGTGATCCATGTGATTGTGTTTCTTGGGTTCATGGGTTTGTTAGGATTAGTGTTAGTTCTGAACTCTCTCCAGAACCTCTGAAAATCTGCTGTGGCCTGGTCTGGATGTTAATAGGACTCTGGGGACATTAGATGGCATGCTTAAATCGAAGGACACCATGGTTAAATCTAAGACGTTCAAATGGATTTAGATGAATAAAGCTGATACCCAATCCGCTGAAATATGCCTGGATCCCAAGACATGGATGGGGATCTGGACATCGCTATCGTTGGTCCACATTAGTCACTCTGCTTCTATAATGTTTTGATATGGAAATAAAAAATGAATGAAAGGCTGTTAATTGCCATCATTGAGTCCTGTGTAAACAAGCTGGCTTCAGAGGTCTTTTCTGTGTTTAGATGATATGATTAGACTCCGCCCCGTTTTGATTCTTATGTGCTTCCCAGCTCTACTGTGAAATATGTCCTTTATCACTTTCATATACCAGAACATATTAATAATCCTCATGTTTCAAGTGTTACTTTCTGCAGTCACTGCTGAAAAGTTTGGAATCACTGTTTTCAGAAGCATAAAACCAGGTCGTTGCAGATACCTGTGGAAAAAGATTGAAAATTACTGTGTATGAGCTTTTGGATCCGGAATGATGAACAGAACTATTGAACTGCAAAGCTGTACGAAACCACGTATGAACTTAACATTCAAGAGTGTTGATTCAGTTTTGATGCCTGTAATAAAAAATCAGGCATTACCAAAAATAAATAATTAATTAAATAAATAAATAAATAAATTCAACACAGACACACACACACACACACACATACACACACACACACACACACACAAACACTGTATAAATAACTTCAAATATTGTAATAAGTGTATTGGAATGCTTTTTATACATTAATTGAATAATAAAAAATAGTAATGTAAAAAATACAAAAATGTAAAAGTTCATGTTGAAAGTGAATTAAAACTTCATGATTCATGACTTTTCAGATTTTCCGAGAAATCTTCCATTTGTTTAAAATATTCTAACTCACGGTGGCCTACAAAGCAAATATACAGCATTTATTTCATGAACTTCTCAGACTTCCCTTCCCGTTTCCTCCAGCATCTCCAGTGTCTCACAAAACACCTACATTACATGCTTCCCCAGTCCTGGCCTGTAATGTGCTAAAGCTGGCTTCACACAGCCTGAGGAAAACCAGCAAAACACTGAAGCCAAAAACGGGCTTTGTTGTGCCTTGAGTATTGGAAGTAAAAGATGAAATGTTTCAGTGCCTAATTGTATGATTCACCACTAACAAACAAGCCACGGTCTGTTTACAACTGCAGCTATATTCTATTTCAGGGGGACTTACTTTTGGCCACAGTGGACTCCGACCATCATCTGTTATCTCTCGCACAGGTTTTCAATCCTGTCCTTGGGGATGCTGAGCCAGTCCACTTTTGTGTCCTATTCCATTTCTGGAAAATCTGAGCCAATAAACAGTATACAGCCCTTTAGTACATGTGTCAGAAGTGACTGTGGATGGAGTAAAACAAATATAGGGTCTGGCAGGTGTAGCTGAGGGTTGGACAAATAAATTTACCAGTGCATTTTCAGCAACAAAGTGACAATCCACTCTAATCAATGAGGGAATTATTCATTTATTACATTATTAACACACTTATACAATATGTTGCCAGATTAAATAAGGTTTACAATCGTTCCTATAGGGTAGCTACACGTCATGGACCATACTGTTGGTCTTAATCTTTAGGTACACTGACCACACTGACATTGTACACAACTATACAATAGTGTGGGAGTGTGAGATTCCAGCTCTATTGGAAAGGAAGATGAAGGAGATCAGGATCAATAACTGATGATAACTGTAGTCTGATCTGATCAATATTTATTGATCTACTCATACAGAAGTCGTGTCTCTCAGTACAGCGTCGGGTTTAACGCAACATGCCAGACGTCTCTGCATGGAGGTGTAGAGGTTCCTAATGGTGTCCTGTGATGATCCATCCCATGCAGCTTGAATGTTCTCACTCAGTTCTGCAGATGGTGTGGTAGGGGTGGAGTGTTGATAGAGTGTCCAATAGCATCCCACACATTTTCAATCAGGGACAGATCTGGAGATGAGACCGACCACGGCGTAGTATCTGTGTCTTCAAGACGAGATCTTGAGAAGGCAGCAGTGTGGATGAGCGTCGTCCTGTTGGAACAGAGCGCCAGAGTGTGTGTTCAGAAGAGGTAGAACCACTGGTTACACGACCTCATTAACGTAACGTTGGGGTGTTAAATTACCTGTAATGAAGATCAACGGTGATCTGGCATTATATGAAATTGAACATGGACATGTGATACTTTTGATCTTGGTGCTGACCACAGTGTCTCCACACAGATTCACTGGTTGTCTCCACCAAATGTGGTACCATTTGTGGTAACTTACCAGGGAGTTTTGCAGTGATGGTAATCTTTTTGTGGCATTTAAAGAAAGTAAACTGGAAAAGCTGAAACAGAGCGAGGAGATATAATACAGAGACAAACTCAATTTACTTCTGGATAAATTAACATTCATTAACAGCACAGCTCCAAATGACCCTAATGCAGAAAGCTGGTATGCTATCACTGCTGTGTATATACGCTGACCAGTCCTGAAACTAGGCTATAAAGCCCACAGATATTCCATGGGTGCAGGATTTGTTTATATTTCAACAGCACTGTGTTATGGTCGGTTGGGGTATTGGACCCAATTACAGAGTCGAATAAGGTTTTATTGTCATTTAAAATTATATTTAAGAGATTTTCTTTGTTTATTAATATGTTTTATGCAAGCATAGATCACAGGTTGTGATTAAACATATGGCAGATGGGATTCAAACTCCTAACTGTGTACTCAGGAGTGTTATTCTGTATGACTGCCCCACAGAGAGAGTGGGAATATGATGGAAAACACAGACAGGAATGAAGAACAAAGGAAACGTCACTCTTGGCATGTTTAAAGAAAAGATCTCTCAATGACAACATCTAAAGGTAACCAAACTCAAAACACTAACAAACTCTAAAAGCATTTCTACTTTTAGTTTTCAGCAAAAATTTACTGGTTTCCAACTGAATTAAATCCCAGTTTAAATGCCAAAGGAGCTTCCAGTGCATGTTTACTGCTCTGGCCACATGTACATGAACAACCTGCATACAGACTCTGACTGATCAGAGAGAGGGGGCGGGGCTGATGATCAACCTGCATACATACTCTGACTGATTAAAGAGAGGGGGCGGGGCTAATGATGTCAATATCCTTGTCAATCTAATCATTACAAATTCTACATACATTACAAAATTATTTCAGTTTCAGCTTAAAACACTATGGATGATAGTCCTTATAAGCAAAAAATCAATATAAATGAAGGTGCTTGTAAGTTTATATCAAAGTCTCTAGAGTTTGAGGAACTATGACAATATCCCAAAAGATTTTTCTAGGGTTCCAAAGGTTAACCTAAAAATATGCTTCGCAGCTACAGAACCTGTCAATGTGTGACTGAACTGACTGAAGTTGTTTCTTTTAGGCTGAACAGAAACACCAGCCCTACACTGTCACCGGACCAAGTAGTGTTGTCAAGCATTGTATATGGTTGTGTGCTGAAGCTGTTCGGTAGAAGTCATTGCAAGATTTGTTCCCTTTGCCTCTCACTTGCAGGGCAGTTCCTGCCCTACACATTATACTAAAAGCAAATCCGTGTTTCAAAAGTCATATAGCTTACCCCCGAACATGAATTAAATAATCTGCCCTCTTCCCCAACGTGCAGCCTGACAGTTGTGTATGACGTATGACCCCCAAGCAATAATTTCAAAAGGTTTGTAGAGGTGACCCCAGAGAATCGTATGCATATGAACTAAATTTGTCAGAGCGATATATTAATGAGATGCATACTTGAATTCTTAATCTGTCTGGAAGACAGAACATGACAAATGGGCCATGCTCTGAGATGCTCAAAGATAGCACTGCCTGCATGCAAAACCCAAACGACATCTCATTGCATTGAATTAACTTCTTTGTCACTTTCCACACATAAATAACACCTTGTGGCTAAGGACTGTCAGCTAATTGTACACGAGTCCAACTCTAAACAGTCTGATTTCTAAACAGACTTGATGCAGAGTGACTGCATGAAGACAGAAGTGCAGTTTAAAAAAAAAAAGAAATGATTAAAAAAGAAAATAAACATTGCTGGTCAGCACTGCAAGTCACCTTTAGTGTGAACCGACGCGCTGCAAAAGGAAGAGAACCTTTTTTGTGTGAGCTTTGATGAGATTTGTCATTTCGACGAGGTCTTAAAGCAACATTATACTATTTTGTTCCTTGAAATATCATAATGGCATGCCTTTGGCTTGTACTGGGGAGAATGGCATCTCGGTCATTACCACTCTGAGCTCAGCATGCCGGCCACTGCACTGCATAACTTTGGTGAAATGGGCAGGATAGAGCTCAGTGTTATGTGAGAACTGCATTATGGTCCTGCATCACATAAGTTATTTGTGTAAAATTCTGTGATATTAATCTACTGCATTATTCTGCAAACTTCTTCCACTTCAGATGCCACTTCTGTATTCTCAGCTTTTCCAGAAATGGACATTGTCCAAGACTCAAAGCACAAATTCCACTTTCAGACTGTAGAGGGAGCTCAAGAATAAGAAAGGCCAGCTCTCTCATAATGCCCCTTTAACATATCATTTTTTCATAATTTGTAAAACGCTATTAATTTGTAGCCATTGACATGGTGTAAATGCTCAATGCATAGATAAATAAAAACAATAAAGGATGTTCAGGTATATTTTTTATTTAGACCACTGTCAATTATTTTGATAAACGTCAGAATCGGACAGACAGAATAGATGAGTAGGGTGTGGAGGTAAACGCTGGGGTTAAGGATTTACAAATGAAACATGCTGATAATCACTAAACAAACGACTGACTAAACACGACAGAAAACAAACTGGGATGGAAACAAACCAACAAACTGACAACCGCTACGCAAAGAAGGAAAACAAAGCAAGACAGAAACAAAAGGACTGACAAAGACAGGCGGAGACAAAGGGTCTTAAATAGAACAGAACATTGGACACACCTGGAACCTCTGATTACAAAGGGGCAGGGTTACAAATGAGACACAGATGGGAATGGGCGGAGCAAGGGAGGAGACAAGACCAAAACAAACACAGCATGTGCTTGTGGGAAAACACAACTGAGACAAAAGGTGAACAGGACTAGAATATGACAGACATGACAATGAACTTACTGTTGTAAATGGCCTTGGTAATCAAATCGTTACAAATATTAATGATGACAAATTAACAAACAACAAACTGGATGATCAAATTCCATCATGATTTCTGATATGAAGTTCTTTTTACTCTTCATAAGCAAAAAAATAATAAATGAACAGCAAAAAATAAAAAAAAATCTAATTTTATGGTGATTTAATGTACATGAAACTAAAAACATCCCACAAAAATAGCCTAGAATTCTGAAGATTAAAGGTTCCACTGCTGATCATATGTTTACATACAATCCATTACATATCTTCATATGTAAGCATTTCATGTGTGAGATGAAATAGGGGGGTTATTTGCTTTTGATAACACTTATTGATTAATAACTACTTTTTTATTATTATTGTATAAACTGGTGCAAAGAATAGAACTAAAATATTTCTGAAAAGCATCTCTTTATCCAAGAATAAATAAATAAATAAATAAATAAATAAATAAATAAATAGGTCAAGAAAGGTCACTCATAGATCCATTTTTACACAATTGAGAATTTATTTAAGTAGGAACGTGTGGTGAACATCAGCCGAAACATGCTAGATTTAAAAGTTACACTACATTAAAACACCTGCTGGGTCACTTAAGGTTCTGGAATGAAGGTGATTCGTCAGGTAGCTTTAAACTGAACTGATAAATCTAGAGTGATATGGGTTGTGGCAGCCTAACTCCAGATCAGTGACTCCCATTCCAAAATGGGAACTTCATCTGTTGAGTTCAATTCAGGAATAAGCAGTAAAGAAACTACAGCGGAACAAGACCAGCTGAAGCTGGCTGAACCCAAGCTAATGCCAATTCCCCAGATGATGGCAAGGCAGCGTTGAGAGGATGTTTTATACCATGGCCATCACCCCAGGCTGCCTTCTGCAGCACAACAACTCTGATTAATAATATGCAGAAACGTAATGGTTTATGAATATTCAGTAGATTTAATATAACCTAATCGTCCACAAGCAGGCAATTTCCAAATTAATTATGTGCTCAAGATAAGACATAAAAATGACCTAATTAAAATTACATGCACATTCATTGTATGGACTCTATCTATCTATCTATCTATCTATCTATCTATCTATCTATCTATCTATCTGTCTGTCTACAGACTACCAATCAGATGCACAGCTACTCAGTCTTTCATAACATAAAAAAGATAATAATAATAATAATAATAATAATAATAATAATAATAATAATAAAACAAAATCAGTATGTGCAAAAGTTTAAGACCATTTTTAAGCCAGGCAGCCCTGAGCTATGGCATGAATTATAATTAAGAAGTCATCAGACACATTTTCAAGCTTCAAACATACACGAGATCTAGAAGACCACAGAAATTCATATGCTGGTATAAAAGGCAAAGCAAATTCCATATGACTGCCAAGAACCTGCATGAAATGTTTGCTGAACACCATTGTGGTGCACCGTTCTAGTGTCCAGTCCTGCTTGACTATTTGAATTCAAAAGAAGGAAAACTTACCTGTGACCTTGACACAAACATCAATAATACCACTACAGAACATCTAGAGAATACAGATGATGCCGACAGTGAAGCATACTTTAGGCTTTTGGAATGGGCTGTACCTGAAAGAATGTATAAGGTTGTCTAATTGTTTGTCTATTTTGACTTGTGCTTTTGTGTTGGTAGCATCTTTGTGAAGTGAGACATGCCTCGATGAAGAGTTTGAAAGCAATTTGAGCTGTTGGAAGAGTTTGAGAAGGGTTGCATCGTAGAGCTCCTGGAAGAAAGATGGTCTTATTGACGAACTGTGTGCTAACCAGCCATGTGGACATTACCACTGAATGTCGATGGCAGCAGTGGATAGAAGAAGACACACACCAGCAACATGAAAGATTTGGGAATCCTCACGAACCACTGAGAGCCAGGATTGCCAACAGAGAGCAGAACAGCCCACCATGATGGCAAAAGGCCTGATGATGCAGGACTGCATGCACACAGTTATGACACCTGCCCTTGACACCATGTCAGCGTCGCCAAAGACTGCAATGATGTCATGCCTGACTGTCATTGACTCACCCTGAAAAGCAGCGGGTCATCTTCAGTGACGAGTTCCGTTCTTGTCTTGGTGGAGACGACCAGCGAATGGGATGTTATTGGAAGTAATATCTGATCTAAGACGTCTGGCATGTTGCATTAAACCCGATTCCATGCTGAGAGACACTTTCGTGTGTGTACATCAATGAATATTGATCATATCAGTCGACATTTTTTATCTTTTATTGATCCTGATATCCGTTATCTTCCTTCCCAACAGCACTGCAATTCCACTCTTCCTTCTGGATGCAACTATTTTTATAAAATCAGATGAGGATGCATTTATTTGAAACCTGCTCTATGAAGGTGTTCAGGACGAGAACATTAGAATCATTTTCTACATTTATTTGTTGAAACAGAGACACAAAAGGATAAAGCAATAAACAGCCAACAGAATCAAATGTAAGGACCCTTCTCATCACAGCAGCGAGTACAGCAGGCTGGGTCCTCCACTCAGAGCAGGCTTTGCGATCTTGTTCTGCAGGTTTAAGAGGATGTGTGTAGTGGAGCCGAACAGCACACTTCCTGTGTCATTTCCCTCTGTCTTTGGACTATTTCATCCCCCTCACACTGTCACCGGCCTGTCTCTACGTTTTAATCATCTCATTTTCTAAGGCATAAAAGTTGGTTGTAGGCTAATTTAAATTCCCAACTCTGAAGAGCAGCGTTTCATATTCAGGCTATAATAAAGAGAGTGGACAAAGTGATGAATAGTAGGGTTTTTTTTTTCTGCCCTATGTCCTTTACTTCTTCTCTTTGCAGTCAGAAAAGGGCAAATCTGCTATTACCATGCCGAGTATTAAAATTTATTTCATCAATTTATTTAGTTTTCTTTCAAAATGTTCATCATTTCATTCCCTGTTCCTGGGTGTTTGTAGGATTGTTGTTTTTGTGGCTTAAAATCTTGGCAGTTACAGTGAGTCTGGAAGGGTACGAGAGCATCACCATTGTAAAGGTGTTACGTATGGGTTCATACATGACCTGAAAAGCTTGGCTTCTCTTTCCCTCATTTGAGACACCTATGTTATGGTTAACCAATCTGTTATTCTCTCTCAGGTTCACAGGTTACACAGACACACACCAGCCACGGGATTTAGCCTGTCCTATTTTCTTCAGCATCACTACTGACGTGTGTGCCTCCAGTCTAGCCACCAAATGTGCTAAAGCAGGATTCACAGTCTGGTGGAACCCACCAGAGATTTGAAGTCAGAAACCTGTTAAAAGGCCCTTGGTGTGGAATCACTGAAGCAACACACTCCTGACCAGATATGGTGCAGAATACTGGGGCTGTACAGTTACTCATCAGGCAGCCATCATTCCCAGTCGGCATCTTAAAAACGGCATCTGTATACACAGCTGTATTAAAGTCCTTGTCGGCTTATTTTTCAAATTTTGTTTGGTACGTTCTGACCTTCTATTCACATCAAAACGGTGTGTAAGGTCACTGAAAACCGTCTTCCAGGGTGAAGATATTCAGTCAATCTCTAGAGTCCTATCCAAAATGTGCATTGTTCCCTGAATGGTTCTAGATTCTTTGAAAAATCATAGTAGAACTGTACTCCATGCCGACACACCTCTAAGGAACATCAAATGGCCGGTGCCGAGGCAACAAGTGTGAACTTGGCGCCACACCCTTGAGCAGTGAGGCACGAAACCAAAAGACTATCAGGCTGGACTGGGAGGACACGTCCCTGATCACCACCTCCCAGATCACGCCTCTGATTCCCATCTCTCTCTTCCATCAAAACTCTAGCTGCTCTTTACTGATGGTTCATAATTAGCATAGGCTCCCTGGAGAGCACGAGGGAGTGAGAACGAGAACACTCCTCCCACTCACCTCCAGATCCGACGCCAGTATATCTTGTCTCTTTAAAGGACCATTAAAATCCAAAGTGGATCCTCTATGGCACCTCTATTAGAAACCTTTTTGTCTGGATGTCTTATTTTATTATAGAGTTTCAAAGAGAAACAAATAAAAAATATATATATATTTTGGATGTTATTTTCATCCCGCAGACACAGCAACAAAGCATTGTATGACTTATTACAGTATGATACATTGTGTCCCCTTGACAATTCAGTAGAACAATGCCTGCAAATGTATTGGGATGTTCCCTGACACTTTAACCCTTTCACATGTCAGTTCTCACCAGTGGGATTGACCATACCTGGTCCTTAATGGGGACAGTCGCACATGTGGTAGCGCAATGTTCAGTGAAGGACATTCAGTGTCAAACAATTAGCTGTAATTCCACTGGTTAATCTAACCTGCTTCCACCAACAAACAGCATTAGTTTGTATCAAAATCTGGTGAGTCAACAGAGGCAATGACTCTACAGACTCCTTTAATACATTCAATGCTTCCCTTGTTGTTCACTAAAATGATCATCTCATCACATGACCTCGGTATATTTCTGCACTCCCGTGTCTGGCTGTATTATTCAGTAGCTGCAATTTTTTGTTCCACCTTAAATTGTGGAAAGGCTACAGGTGCCAGAATGTAAGTGCAGCACTGTTTTAAGGTGGATTTTCTGTTTCATTCTGTGAGTAAGTGCACAGTATTTTATTTTTTTTATGTTAAAATGATATTTTTAAATATTGCATATCAGTCAGATCTGGAAAATACATTCATCAAAGTCAAGAAATGTCACCACATCATTACAACACACACAAAAAAATGTCTACAATAACAAAAAACATCCCACTGCATTCAAGACAACCAACGTGTTCCTCACACATTATTTTGGCCGAAATGTGCTGCATCCCAATAAATAAACTGCCCAAAGTTCTCACATCAGGAAGTCTTGATGGCACAAGGCTAACAGGGTTAATTGATCAGCTGCAGACCGAACACAAATCAAGGGTCTTATAAAGAGCAGAAGAGCAGTATCAGATCCATTGTGTTTGGGGAGATTATTCGATTGTCCTGCACTGACCTTCTCGATGACCTGAAGACCACCTTACTGCAGTCTAACATTTCACATGCGTGAGCATTAAAATCACTGACTATACTGTTCTATCAATATCCAACCGTATCTTTCACGCAGATTTAAAAGCAGGTGTCATTTCTTCATTGTTCCATTTGAAACACTTTAATCAGCCATTGAGACTGAATTTCAAAGCCCCTTCTCCTCCACTTTTCCTTTCATTCCGTTCAAAAACATTCATCATGTGGTAACAAGCAATGTAATGTTTTTTTTTTCAATACTGTCCCTACTTTCCCTCACTGGAGTCATATAACAAAGTGTGGGGGTGGACCTTCTTTCTACAGATTGGTTGGACACCTGTGGTCAATTCAGTTGAGTGGACATGATTTGGAAAGACACACCTGCTTATATAAGGTCCCATAGTAAGGACCGGTCTGTAGACCTCTGAGACAGGATTGTGTCGAGACACGGATCTGGGGAAGGTACAGAAGCGTTTCTGTTGCATTGAAGATCCCAGTGAGCACAATGGAAGATGTTCAGAACCACATTGTCACTGTCTGTCTAACATAATAAGGCTGTAGCATAAAATGTGCCAAACATGAAGCGCTGGGAATAATTTCTGGATGCACTGAATTACTTGATTGAATCCATTTTTGTAATATCATACTGGGAATAAACATTTATCTCACACTGGATGTGCAAATAATGAATGTCTGCTGTCTGTGTACTTAATGTGTTCTCAAAATAACAAAACTCGATAATACGTTTCCGTTTATCTTTGTTTTCCTTTAAACAGACTAAAGCGAGAATTAATGGCGTTTACACTTTTCCTCTGTAAGCAATTGTCCCCCAAAGTAACACACACTGTAACTGTCTTCATAAAGTACAGCTCAAAGGCTTCATTGCTGTGTTGACTCACGGATCAGAAGGAGAGATGTGCAGATGGGGAAACCACACAATATGAGTATGAAGATTACGATGGAGCGTAGACGCCTTTCAGAAATTTAAATTATTACTTGTTCCTGTGTGATAAAGGGCAGAAAGCCTTTTGAGGCAAATGGGCATTGGAAGCTGGGCAGGAGCTGATGCAAATGCCCACTGCACATTTATATGATTGCAGCATTGGCCAGTAGCTCTTACTGGTGGATTACAAGGTAAGAAAACACGTTAAATGTCAGTCTTACTATCAGTGTTGTTTTTACTCAAGATGCAAGAGAGAGAGAGAGAGCTTCTAGATGCTTCTAGAAGCTTGGTCACAATCCATAGGTGGAGCTAATAAAGCCAAAAGAAGCGGGTCAAAGGGTTTTCTGAAGAAGATTAAGCTGAAGAACTCTAAAGTACTGCTATATGTGATCAAATTGTTTGTGGCCACTTTATCTGGTGCACTTTCATACGCACTACACTGAAGGGATTTGGTTGTGGCAGCAGTAGTTTGTGTGTTTTACCAGACTATCTCGAGGCTGTACTCTGACTAAGCAGAGATTTTCCCACTGGATGGTGGAGGTGATTAAGTTGGCCTATAGCTCCAAGGGTTTAGCAGCTTGGTCCCAGTTGCAAAGCCAGCAAAGAGAGGCCCACAGCTCCTGCGGGCACTACTTGATAGTCTTTTTCAGGGTGAATCTGTGAAGTTTCCAGTTAAGCCACACTGCACATACATGATGTGCCACTGCTTTATGTACAGTATTCTCTAAATGGTCAATGCACAGAAGAAAGGAATCTGCAATGGTGGAACGGGGTGTACCAGACTATAATAGAGTCAATCAGAATGGTAGTGTCAGTGGCAAGTAAATCTGTCATGGTGGATTGACCAACAACTATAACAGCAACTGCTTCTCCAGACCTGTCCTTGATTGACAACACTCCACCCCTACGACACCATCTGCAGAACTGAGTGAGAACATTCAAGCTGCATGGGATGGATCATCACAGGACACCATTAGGAACCTCTACACCTCCATGCAGAGACGTCTGGCATGTTGCGTTAAACCCAATGCTGTACCGAGGGACACGACTTGAGTCGTGTGTAGATCAATAAATATTGATCAGATCAGTGTGAATTTATAATCGCTTCCTTTTAGGTGCAACTATATTTGCATAAAATATAATTTGTATATAATTTCTAAAATTGCATTTACACTATAGTCATAGATGAATTCTGGGTATTCAATTTAATTTTTTTTGGAAACATATAATAGAAAAGCTGATGATGAAGCTGATAGCTGATGATGGGTTGATGGCACCATATTGTTTAGATGTAAAAAGTCACTGATACCCACTGATAATTGATTGACCGTGGCACCATCAACAGAAGCCTTTCTGTTTCGAGTTTGCAATACAATTCATTATGAATACATTATAATTAGTCTTTCATTCAACTTACACACTCTGGTGTACTTGGCTCCAGTACTGATACAGAAATCTGCTGAGAGATCCCATGTTTGCTGTGATGCAGGAGATGAAACCATAATTGTAAGTTTAATGCTGACAATACCAGACTGAATATCCCAGCTGTGTCTCACTCATAACCCTGTCCCTTCATCACTGTGTCCCAGGTGTGGTTAATGTTGTCTATGTATTTAAGACCTTTTGTTTCATTTACATTTACATTCATGGCATTTGGCAGACGCCCTTTTCCAGAGCGACACACAAAAGTGCTTTGCTGTTCACTCGGAATATCCTTCGCTAGTAGACGAGGCTAGAATCTAGAGGTTCCTCACGCTTAGATCCTGCTGAAACAAATGTCTTTATGGAGTTAAATACTCCTCAAACAGATGAGTCTTCAGTCTGCATTTGAAGACAGTGAGAGACTCAACTGTCCAGACCCCCAGGGGAAGTTTGTTCCACCATTTTGATGCCAAAACAGAAAAGAGTCTGGATGCATGTTTTCCTTGCGTTCTGAGGGATGGTGGGTCAAGCTGAGCTGTACTTGAAGCTTGAAGGCCTCTTAGTACAGCTTGGGTTTTGACCATTACCATCATGTATGGAGGGGCTGGTCCATTTTTGGCTTTGTAGGTCAGCATCAAGGTTTTGAATCTGTGCGGGCAGCTACAGGGAGCCTGTAGGAGTTTCAGTAATGATCCAGTCAGTGTTTGTCATTTGTTTTTTACTGTCTAGCGTTTGTCAGTGTTTTCCTTTTGTTTTGCATTTTGTGTCTTTTGTTGTGAAACCGCCAACCGCAGCAAGTACCTCTGAGTACCTTGTCTTCATCATTGTCTACTCTATGCACTAATTGTTACAATGATATGTGTATCATGTCTGTAGTTTCCTCTGATCCTGCTTTAAAAAGCCCAGAAATCTGGCATGTAGCCACCTGCAAATGGGGACTTTAGATTGTAAGAGTTAAAGCCATGAACACATTTAACCTTGTATTTGTCAGTTTTACAGTGAATCTTTCAGTAAAAAGCCTTGGTGTAAAGTTGCCTGCCACAAGGCCTTTCTCGCAAATTTCATCCCATCATAAATCAAAAGAGGTTTCATTGGTAGTGATCCCTCATCCCTTGTTGAAGATGGTCCCCTCTGTTGTTTCCACTCACACTGTTTGCACCTTCTTTGACTTCAGGCCACATGGGGTCTACCTCAGGTACCTCAAGGGCTGTCAGGTGCCTCCCCGAACTCTGCAGCACTTGGAGTAACCTAGGGTCCATTTCATCTGTTTGTCACCATTGTGTCTTGGTTTCATTCTCTTGCCCTTTATGATCTGTGGCTTCCTTTTGTGCGCTGGACACTTTACTTTATTTCTTAAATTAATTTAATCCCCATTTTAATGCCAATGAAGCTTCCCGTGCATGTTTACTCAACCTGCATACAGACTCTGACTGATCAATGAGGGGGCGGAGCTGATAACATCACTGATCCAGATATTGGGTTCGAAAGTTTGCTACTCTTAATTTGCTTGCACAGTGTTCAAATTTCATAATAAAAGTGCTAAGAAGGGACAATACATACATAAATAATACAAATAATAAAGGATATTCAGGTTGTTTTGAATTTTATTTGGACCACTCAATAAAATTATTGCATTTTCAGCTAAAAGAAAAAAAAAAAACTCACTATGATCGTATATATGTATATATTTGGTGAAAGAAAGTGCATCAAACTAAAGGTCGGTTTACTTTTAACATTTTTTTTATAATGATCTTTTTTTTTTTATTTTTTCAAAGATAATAAAATAAAAGAATTGCCTGTGAGACAATATTCAGGGTTTGGTTCTGATGAGTCAAAATTCAGGAATATAATACATTTATTTAAATCTCATACTGGGTAAAACCAGGATGTGCTTTGTAACTATCTGGAACCAAGGTACCTACAAGCATGTAACCATCTCCAGATGTGTCTTTGTTAAAATTGTCATTTGTATTTTATAGGCTTGTACTTCCATCTAGCTGCACTGTGTGCTACCATCGTTAAAGGATGTCTCCCATCAATGTGACACAACGGCACAAATTTACACCTGGTTTCAAAAGAGATTCAGTGCAGACTGCAAATTGTGTGCTTGGTCAAGCTGATTTAGAATGTCAGTGACTGGTACACTGGACCACTCGTCCACGTCGTGTGTGCCAGGTTTGTATATAATGTGTGGGCAGACTGCATCTAGCTTGTGCTGGAAACTGCTACAGAAGACTTACATTTTTGAGACATACAGGCCATCTGTCTCAAAAAGAATCTCAACCATGTGTCAGCCTTCAGCACATCAGTCTATGAATATTGCTCATTCAACTTTTATGATCAGCTGCATCATGCATAGGGTTATAACATGTACAGTGGTGCTTGGAAATCTGTGAACCCGTTAGAATTTTTATATTTCTGTCGTAAAATTAGAAAAACCCAATTATCCGATATTATAAATTACATTTTTCCATAGATGTGTTGGCAAAAGTATGTGAACCTTTACGATCAGCAGATCATTTGGAGGTGAAATTAGAGTCCGGTGTTTTAAATCAATGGGAGACAATCAGGCGTGAGTGGGCGTGGCCTGTTTTATTTATAGAACAGGGATCTATCAAAGCCTGATTTCACAACCATGTTTGTGGATGTGTATCATAATAATAATAACCATGGAGATTTCTGAGGAGCTCAGATGAAGAGCTGTTGATGCTCATCAGGCCAGAAAATACTTTGACTTTAGACTCCATCAATCTACAGTCAGATTGTGAATGAATGGAGGAAATTCAAGACCAAGACCTTCCCTAGGAGTGCTCCACCAACAAAGATCACACCAAGAGCAAGGTGTATAATAGTCTGTAAGTTCACAAAGGAACCCAAGGGAACGTCTAAGGTAACTAAAGGCCCTTCTCACTTTGGCTAAAGTTAATGTTTATGAGTCCACCACAGTAGTGAGTATGACGGGGTTCCAATGTGAAGCTACTGTTCACCAAAAAGAACATTGCTGCCAATTAGCAGTTTGATAAAGATCACATGGACATGCTAGAAAGCTACTGGAACAATGTTTTGTGTACGAAAGGACCAAAAAAATCCTTTTAGTTTACAAAACACTGCATTACACTGTATTACAATATAAACCTTATCCCTTTTGTGAAACATGGTGGTGGTAAAGGTAAAGGTGCTTGTAGACCCACTATGCTTGCTCACAGGGCGAATTGTCTACCATGGCAGCATCATGTGGGCCAGAATGGCTTCCATCATTGATAGAACAATGAATTCTGAGTTACAGTGCATTCAGAAAGTTATCACAGTGTTTTAGTTATTCCACATTTTGTTATGTTACAGTCTTATTCCACAGTCTTATTCCGCTCCGTTGTTGCTCTGTTGAGAGGAGAACCTTCCAGATGGACAACCATTTCTGCAGCCTGACACCAATCAGGCCTGTATGGTAGAGTGGTCACACAGAAGCCACTCCTTAATAAAAGGCACATGGCAGCCAGAGTTTGCCAAAAGGCACTTAAAAGACCCTCAAACCATGAGAAACACAAAGATTGAACATGGTGGACTGAATGCCAAGCAGCATGCTCATCACCAGGCACTGCTTATCACCTAGTCAATACCATTCCTAAAGTGAAGCATGGTGGTGGCAGCATCATGCTGTGGGGATGTTTTTCTGCAGCAGGAACTGGGAGATTAGTCAGGGTTCAATGGAAAGATGACTGCAGCGATTTACAGAGATGTCCTTGATGATAATCTGCTCCAGAGCAACCTGGACCTAAAGGTTTGTCTTCCAACAGGATAACAAACCTAAGCACACAGACAAGATAACAAAGGAGTGGCCTCAGGACAACTCCGTGAATGTCCTTGAGAGTCCAGACTTGAATCCGATTGAACATCTCTGGAGATATCTAAACATGGCAATGAACCAACACTCCCCATCCAGTATATCAGATCACCATCCTATATCAGATAGCTTGAGGTTCTGCAAAGAAGAATTAGATAAACGTCCCAAAAACAGGTGCCAAGCTTGTAGCATCAAACTCAAAAAGATTTGAGGCTGTAATTGCTGCCAAAGAAGCTTATTTTCTCGCTTTGTCTTTGTGGGGTACAGTGTGTAGAATTTTGAGGGGAAAAATGAATTAATCCATTTTGGAACAAGGTTATAACATAAAAAATGTGCACAATATGAAAGACTGTGAATACTTTCTGGATGCATTTATACCAACAAATTCTACATACTGTATGTGTCTGTGAGCTGAATCTCAAGAGAATGTGGATCATGCACCAAGACAATGACCCTAAGCACACAAGTCATTCTACCAAAGAATAGTTATAGAATAATTAAGTTAATGTTCTGGAATGGCCTAGTCAAAGTACTAACCTTAATCCAATAGCGAACAAAGACCTGAAAGAAGCAGTTCCAGAAAACCACCAACATAAGGGAGCTGAAGCAATTTGTAGAGATGACCGTTACTGTAAAGATATACTTGAAGTTATTTCTGCACCAGAAACTAAAAGCAACACTCACACCTGAGTATCTCAGAATCAGAATCACTTTGATTAATCCCAGAATGAAATTGTAATTGATTTTGAAAATTGACTGAAAACACCTGGATTTCTAATCCTAATTTCACCTTCAAATGATCTGTTAACCCTAAAGGTTTGCATACTTTGCTGTCACATTTGTAATACTGGATAATTTTCCTCAATAAATAGAAAAACAATATTTTTTTAAAATAAAAATACTGATTTGTTTGATTTGGTTCTTCTTACCTACTTGTAGGAATTTTAGGTCTTTATTCAGAAGTATAGAGCATTTTAAAGGGTTCACAAACTTTCAAGCACCACTGTCATTAGAAATGGGAAGACTATTATGCATCACAATTACCAGTTTGATTACGGGAGATTATCACTGCACCACTGGCACCAAAAGGAATCATCCAGCATTTGACACAGGAGAATTTATTTGTGATATATGCCAGGTTTTGGTTTCAACACAGACATATTCCATTCAATCAAGCACGGAATGGTGATGAGATTTCCTGAAATTGAAAGATAAATATGATAGGAATTCAGTTATGGCCCTCTAATTAACCTTTCCTCTGTTCTTTTTAAAGCTACCACCATCATATATTCCATCCTCTAATTAACAGCAAAATGCTCTTACATATTTAATTACTGTTAAAATATTGAGAACAGATGTGCACAAAGCACACCGTCAAACATGTGGTGCTATCAACCTTTCAGATCACCTTTAATCACACATTTCTGTTACACCGGGTATTAATTAATTACTTATTTTTATGTTTTGCATCAGCAGATGAAAGCACTATCAATTAAGTGAGAGCAAAGCAAGGAAGCCCATTAGTCAAGTACAGAATTACCAATTGCTTATATGACAAATATAAAATAGAAAGAGGGATATTAACTCTTGGAATCTGAGATCCACACTTTGCAGGCAGTTTTCGAGGCTTTATAACTCAGGATAAGAGTAACCTACAAACACAATGCACATATCATAACGAAGAACAACACTTAGTCTACGTCAGGTGGTTCATGTAAGCATGTGAGTGAGTAATCCAGCTCAGAATCCAGTGAATTCGCTCAAACTAAATAAATTTTAGTTTAAATGCCATAGCAGCACTCAGTGCATGTTCTCCATGTAAAGGCTCAAACTGCGTGCAGACTCCAACTGATCAGCAAGAGGGGGGTGGGGCTGATGACATCACCGATCCAGATATGGATTTATAATCGAACACACTCTTTGTGCTCTTTCTTTGCTCATACAGTGTTCAATTTCAGAATAAAAGTCTTCAGGAGGGATTATACTGATGCATAAATAATACAATTAATAAACGACTGTTTTTGTCAATGTAATCGCTGCAAATAACTCATCAAAATTGCATTTTTATTTTTTTAGCTCTCGTATGCATGCACACGTTTCAATTTTCTTGGTTTCTTACATCTCAAATGAAGACAAATTAGAGTAGCCTAGGATCTCCTGAAAATGCCTATATCTGAAGTGTCTGCTGTAAATATTGTTATTTTTTTTGGCAAATAAAAATAGGCCAACATGGTTCAAAAGGTTAAAAAACAGGGATAAAGAGAAGAGGATGCAGCAGTAAAGGAATGAAAAAAATCCTCCCAGCACTGAGATTTTGAAGGTTTTTTTTTTCTTTTTCTTTTTAATATGACAAGCTCTTAGCCATTTGACAGTTTTAATTTACAGGCAGGCCAATATAGCCCTTCCCTTCAGCAAATCCGTTATACTCTTGATCAGCACATTGTAGAAGCTTCCTGCTCTCTCTGTGCTGTTGTTGTGCAGTGCCTTGCAGAGGCCTCAGTGGTGCAGAATGTGAGGATTACAGTGGAGACGACAGGATCATGGCTGCGTGATAGGGTTCCGCTTTGGGGCTCTTGGCTATGAAGCGGCAGGAGCTGAGGAGGAAAGCATTGGATTAAATTTAAACTCCTATTGTGCAAGTGTGAAGCCTATATGCTTCTACGCGAACTTTTCTCCCTTCCCACTGCAGCCTAACGGCGCTCCTCGTTGCTTTTTCTCTCACCTCTTTGCTCCACGCTTGCATACAAACATGCATTCTTTCCTTTTTCTGTCTCTTTCCCGCTTCTGTGTGTGGCTCTAATGAGCCTCAGTGCTTCAGCATCACCATGGTTACCATCTTGCCCTCCCCCTTCCCCCTTGGGGCTGTGGCACCCCTGCGTTTGGAGACTGTATCCCCACCAGGACTCAACCTGCAGAACCTTGCCTGTGGGCACTTACAGATTTATGGCACACAACTAACACCTCCAGCAGGTGCCTACTGCTACTGAAACCGCACTCCTGCGCGATGCATTCAAGTCTCATTTAAATGCCTTTAAATAACTGAACACTGAACGGTGATCATTGAGCACTGATAATTGAAAACAGTCATTGGGCAATCAAGTACCACTGCAATTGCCTACATATGAATGAATATTAATAATTAAACGCTAATAACTGAGTATTAATAATTGATGCACACTGTGTATCCATGTCCTTTCAATTGCCTGTGAATAAATCATCTGATACATACATTTGGAAACTGAACACTGATCCCTAAACATGGATAACTTTGTACATGAAAGCCCTGGATAACATTTATTGTTGATAACCGAACATTAATACATGAATCTGAACTCTTTCTGAACATGCCATCATTCATTCCTGTGGGACATTTTATTTTATTGTGTTTATTTATTTATGAAACAAATTGGTTCAAAAAGCATAAATAGCAAACTTTATTTATGTGCTCTTAACTGTACAGATGTGCCAAGTATGATGCTTTTAGCCTATTAATTATAAGGAAAAATGTGATCTGTATGGACATTTTTGGTTAAACGTGGACAATTCTCAATGCATTCCTAATGGAGAGTTACTGTATGAACACTACTGCACTTATAGATGTGATTTATACAATGTCCTGTGTCACTGTTTTGATGGGAAAACGAGTTAACTGGACAGAAGTGAGTGGAATAGAAAGAAGAAGAAAATGAAGAAGAGGACGAACACATAAGGAGAACAATCTTTTGATTGCCTACTGCAATCCCACTAGCTAACAAATCAAGATTGACCACACCATCAACTGTAATCTGTAACTCTAAGATTTAAATATTCCAGCCTGTTTAATCTAAACACAACACGGGCTGAAATTAAAGTAATAGATGATTACAGGACCTTCAGAGACAGAAGCACAATCTCTACAGTGTACAGATAGGTGTGAAAGTTGGCACAGACCTAATGGACCTGAGGTATCTGTGTCATGCATGATGAGACTGGATGCCTCCTTGACCATCTGAGTTCTGAGAAATCCTGCAAAACCCTCATTTTCCAGAGGATATGAGGGAATATTCACATACACGCTGATTCAAACTGGACTAACGTAGCCTGAGGTTATTTATATGGCTTGTCTTACAGGAGATGCATTTGGGTGGTACTGGAATTTACTTCATCCACCTCCACATGTTAAACACGTCCCGTCCAAATAGGGCTTATGACTTGCACGGAGGAGTAAAAAGAAGACTTGCAGCCCAACCACTAAACTCAATGTTACAAAACTAAAGATCCAGAGAAACCAGGTGAGTTTGGAATGAAATGCTGTGGCCTAATAGACGTGTTTGGCCTCAATCAACAACAATATGTTCAGAGAAAAAAAAAAAAAAGAACTGTATTTCATAAAACTAACACTTTGTCTCCTGTGAGACACAGGGGTGTTTTGGTGTTGTGTTGCTGCCAATGTCATTGGCAATATCGCACAGGTGGAGGAAAGAATGTGTTCCCAAAAAAAAAAAAATACCAGCAAATCCTTTATGCAAATGTCAAACCACCTGAAAAGGCTAGAAACGGAAGAGGAGGCCTGTTTCAACAACATAATGATGCACAATCTACCACTTACCACCCGAAGAGACACAGTCTGAAGCTTGCGAAATGGCCTCCGACCTAAACATCACAGAAAATATGTGGAGAGAATGTAAACAAGCTGTACATGTAAAACAAGCCAAGGACATCTTAGGAAAATGGAAAGATTTTAAGATTTAAAGAGAGTTTAATTTCTGCCAAAGAAAGTTGTAATTAGTCTGACTCTCCTTTTCTTAATTCAATAAAAAATGAATAAAATAAAATAAAATTAAATGTTATTTGGCCAAGAGTGCCTCATTTTTTGTTTAAGCCTGTATATAACTTAAAATAAAGTGTCAATTAAATAATCAGTTATGAGATTTATTCATTATTAAAATACGACACCTCAGAGTATCTAATGGAGCGCACACACTGAGTGGACACATAGACCTTTTACACCAACATGGAACAGGTTCCGTTCCAGTCCACAAACCTCATTTTGAAACATTTGGTGCATTTCCACCAATAAAAAGTAGGTTCAAGAACCTGAAAGTGCTCTACGTCTTCTTGTTGCCAAAAATGGCAAAAGCCATGTTTGATCCAGGTTTGCTTTCAGGAGAAAAACAAACGTTCCATCTTGTGGAGCGCCTTCTGTTGATGACATATACTGTGACATATACTCGGTTCCACTAAAACTGGTGTAAAAGTGGGATGGTTCACTAAAACATTATGGTTCTTATGTGACTGGACAGAACCAGTTTAAGAACCAGATAATAATAATAATAATCAGATGCTCTCACCCGTCTCCCACTCATCAATCATAACTCTCATGATCATGCCTTTTTCTCTCCCCTCCATTAGGTTAAGCAACTATGAGCCCACTGCTGTTGCCAGTGAGGGACAAGGACCTGAACGAGTCTTTTCAGAGTCTAAAAGGATTGAATAAAGGAAAACGAATCAAACATTTACATTTATTAAATATGTTCATCTTTACTCTGAAAAAGGTACAAAAGGAAATCAGGATCTGCACATCGCAGGTAGTTACATGCTATTTTCTAGTCTTATAGGATCAGAGTAACATACAGACATGATACACATATCAAAAATTATAAGGCTTATCCTGTTTAACCCTGTTGGTCTCATCAATATTATCAAGTATAAATATAAAATTCACTCATTTCCAACTGAATTAAATTGCAGTTTTAAGGAGTTTCCAGTGAATGTTTACTGCTCCGTCCACATGTATCTGCACACAGACTCTGACTGATCAGCGAGAAGGGGCGGGGCTAATGACATCACTGATCCAGATATTAAATAATAGATCAAAATGAGAAGGAAGTAACTGCATGCTCCCATTCTTTGTTCACAGTGTCAAATTTCAGAATAAAAGTCTAAAAATATTTCAGCCAAAATGTTTTTTTGTCTCCTCCTCTTAATTAAATAAATAAAAAAATGACAAAATGTGTTATTTAGTCAAGGGAGGCCAAATATTTGCATATAGCATAAAATAAAGCAAAAGTGGAATCTGAATAAGCAATTATTCAGGATTATATTTCTTCCTTTGTTTCACAACAAACTAAACCCGTCTATCTTTCTGAATTCTGAAGGAATTTGAAAGTAATATTTCTGCAGTCCTTTGAAGTCCTCCCGTCCTTCTGAGCTTGGAAAAAAAAACACTCGCCAATTGTACAGATATAAATGAAAATCAATTACACAAGCAAAGCACTGAGGATAGATAACAACGTGGCCGAGGACGTGGCACAGCATCTGCCCCATTTCTTTTCTTTCTCCCACTCTTTCTCCTTCTTCACATTCTTCATCAACCATACTGATGTAACTCAAGGTCTTATTAAATCAGACAAGTTCATTTGTTTAAGTCGTTTAAGCCCCACAGGTCCCTAATGGCTAATGATTTATAGCGAGGAGGAATTCGGCATTCGGCCTCGTTCAGTCCTGCTCACCCCGTCATACTGTGGAGGTGTCACATTACTTCGGAAATTAATGTGGGAGGAAGTCACTGTTTTTGGCCGGAAAATTAATCACTGATGAGTCGGAGACGGGTGAGAACACTCTCATGACCAAAGCTGCACCATTCGCCGTTTCGCCGCCGCCGCCACAATGGCTGAAAAGAAAGGAAAGGTTTTTAAAAGCAAAGGCCAAGAACACCTCACCAAAGAAATGAACAAGGCAAGGCTGCAATAGGGCAAGGTCTAACCTTGTGCTGCATGCAAATAATACATCATGTGTCCCACAAGCCAGAGCCATAGTTCATTGTTTGTCATAATGGGTGCGACAGAATGGTTTGGAAGTCAGCATTATATCACTTATTGTTCTTTCAGCTTTGGAGGTCAAGGTGATGTCAGCCATTGGTCATGATCATGCCATTTTCTCTCCCCTCCATTAGGTTAAGCAACTATGAGCCCACTGCTGTTGCCAGTGAGGGACAAGGACCTCAAGGAGTCTTTTCAGAGTCTAAAAGGATTGAATAAAGGAAAACGAATCAAACATTTACATTTATTAAATATGTTCATCTTTACTCTGAAAAAGGTACAAAAGGAAGTCAGGATCTGCATTTTCAGGCATTTACATGCTATTTTCTAAGCTTGTAGGATCAGAGTAACCTACAGACATGATACACATATCAAAAATGATAAGGCTTACCCTGTTTAACCCTGGTGGTCTCATTATTGTGTGATGAATTGATGAATATAAATATAAAATTCACTAAATTCCAACTTTTCCAATTAAATTCCAATTAAATCACGGTTTAAATGCCAAAGAAGCTTCCGGTGCATGTTTACTGCTCTGTCCATGTGACCATGATCAACCTTCATACAGAGCTAATTAAAGCACTAATCCAGATATTGAGTAATAGAAGAACATCAGAGAGGACTGTTTGCTCTCTTTCTTTGTTCACACTGTGTCAAATTTCATAATAAAAGTCCAAGAAATAATACTGATACATCCAGAAAGAACAAAAATAAGATAAAGAAATGAAATAAGAAGGAACATTGAGGTTGTCGTTTTATTTTATTTTGGACCAAAGTATTTTGAAGAACTTGTTATACATTAATTTGTCAAACTAATTTATTACAAATAACTGTCAAAAATAGTGTTTTTAGGCCTTTTAAAGAAAATTGTAGGCACAAGTCAATTTGTCCTCAAAACATGGTCAAATTCATGCAAATACTTACATTTCCTTTCCTTTTTCAAATTAAGATCAATTTGAGAGGCCTAGGATCCCCTGAAAATAATATCATTGCATGCGTGTCTGTTTCCTACAAATGTGTTTTGCCAAATAAAAATAAATAAAAAAATAAATAAATAAATACATAAATAAATAAATAAGCAAAGAGGGTGTCTATAATGTAAATGAAAACACTTGTCTTTTACTTGATATTTTTCCACATAAACCAAAATGAAAGTTTAAATTGCATAAATGTCACCCTCAAAACAATCTTGGCTCATTTTATTCATGCTTGAGAAATTTGCATATCCTACTCACAACCCACTACCAAAAGCCTTTTGAGGTCTTAAGCTGCAAAGCAGCTTTTTACAGTGGCTACTTTGGAGAATATGGTGTTTATAGTACTCACAGTCAGTTGTCTGAGACTGGTAGTAACCTCTAGAGCTCTTGGCCACTTTTGTTGGATATTTTCACTTTTATTGAGCAAAATATTCAAATGTATTTATCGGAGACTGAAATTGTTAATTTCAGGAGATCATAGGGTGCTCAGATTAGTCTTCATTTGAGATGTAAAAATGAAAAATGAAATTTAAATATTTGTATGAATTTGACCATGCTTTTGAATGTTGACATGTTTTGAATGTTGGCTCAAAATAGTATTACTCTACTCATTGTCTTCAATAACCAAATATTTGGGTCAGTAACACCCTTAGCCCCGCCCCCTCTCTCTGATCAGTCAGAGTCTGTATGCAGGTTGAGCATCAGCCCCGCCCCCTCTCTCTGATCTGTCAGAGTCTGTATGCAGGTTGAGCACCAGCCCCGCCCCCTCTCTCTGATCAGTCAGAGTCTGTATGCAGGTTGAGCACCAGCCCCACCCCCTCTCTCTGATCAGTCAGAGTCTGTATGCAGGTTGACCATGTACACGTGGACAGAGCAGTAAACATGCACTGGAAGCTCCTTTGACACCTAAACTGGGATTTAATTCAGTACAAAACTTTTTAGCTGTTTTCTGAGCTGGATGTGGGTTCCCACAATGCAGTTTGTTAATGATGTGTGTATTGTGTCTGTAGGTTACCCCGATCCTGAGATATGAAGCCTAGAAAACGGCATGTAAGTGTCCGCAAAGGTTCTAGGTTGTCAGTGACACATTGGGTCCTAGATTGTACCCAAGGTGAACTGTGTGATAATGGTGCCCATTTAGGAAGCTCAGCTGGGTCTCAGAAACAAAGCCATCCAGAGCCCATGCCCATCTAGACCTACCAAGTCCAGGAACCCTACTTTTTCATATCAACCAAAATCATACTTTCTATTTTCTATTTATTAATTAAAGAACAACTCGTGATTCTTATGGCACCAATAACATGTATATTGTATATATTATATTATATAGACACACAATCCATAACAGATTCAGGAGTTTGTGTTTGTGGTGGGTGAGAATGAGCAGTCATGGTCTGAAGGAGTTCTATTACAGTAGCAGATGACAGAGGAAGCTTTTGATGGGGAGTTTATGCAGTTTTAAACACCATGGGATTTGGCCGTGGCCTGATTATGTTGTATTATCTGATGTATCGCTACTGTTGCCATATTTATTCCCTTCTCTTCTCAGGGTTCAGAGCTATTTCAGTGCAGACGACAGTTGTGTTTTCAGTTTCTTCAGGTTGATGACAGACAAATTAACACTGCTACACTGTGCCTGGGTGTCGGTATTAAAAAAAGCACTCTGAACCTCTGCTGAAACATGGTGCTAAACTCCTGCCTGAAACAATAATATACATATTCTTTTAGGAATTTGATTTATTTTCTTTTTTTTTTTTAATGATTTATTTTTCAATGTCATAAAATTCATGCAGCGCCGTCTGGAGCATTCTACGCAGAAGTGTCAGGGAAAAAAAAGAATCTCCCTGCTAAATGTTTTATTGAAGAAAAGATTCATGTAAATTCATAAATTAATTTTCTTGACATTGGCAGATGATTGAATTTGTTCTTGTTACTGTCTCAGTGGAACTTGACCAGGGATTTGTAGAGTGGTGGAAATTAAAGTTTGAAAAGAATGAATCATAATAATAACTGAAAACAGCATTATCTCTCTCTCTCTCTCTCTCTCGCTCTCTCTCGCTCTCTCTCTCTCTCTCTCTCTCTCTCTCTCTCTCCCTTTCTCTCTCTCTCAATTTCAATTCAATTCATTTTAATTAAATGGAATTAAATTCAGGTTGACTTTATTGGCATGACTGTATCAGTAACAATATTGCCAAACTACAAACAAGAATAATAATAATAATAATAATAATAATAATAATAATAATAATAATAATAATAATAATAATAATAATAATAATAATAACAATGACGATAACAATGACGATGATTATTATTATTATTGTTTTACAGTAGTTTATAGGGGTGTAAATGTAGTGTGTGTGTGTGTGTGTGTAGTGTTGTCTCTCTCTCTCTCTCTCTCTCTCTCTCTCTCTCTCTCTCTCTCTGTGTGTCCTTCAAATAAGCAAACAGACATGTATACAATACAACCATATACACTGTGTCTCACTTCCGAGTGCTTTTTAAGGGAATGTTTGCCACCTACCGTATGCAATCCTAACAGCCCCAGAACTGGAGCCAGTTGAATGAATATTACTCTCTCTCACACACACGCTCTCTCTCTTATGCTCTCTTTCTCGCACACACACACACACACAATCTCAGCATAAGAGCAATAATTTACAATTGGATCCTGATTGAGGATAGGATCATAACAATTAGACAGTAAGATAAACCGCTCTTCTACACAAGTATCTGATACATATACTGAAAGACCACCTGATATCTGTATAAACATTGATGCATTTGAGGCTAGAATTAAAACATGATGCCAAATATGTATTATTATTACTCATCATGTTCTGTACTGCTATTTAATTAAGTAAAACTTCGGGGTCGGACAGAGTGTGCTGCTGTTTAATCACTGTATTCCTCTAAATACAGTGAATTACAGTGTAATTACATTCAAGTATGGATGTAATGAAGGCTGTGTGTTAAAAAGCAGCATAATATTATGCAGTATTCATGTGGCTCAGTATGAGTCTGAGGGGTCATTTGCTGGGGGATCCGGAGGCCGAGATGGATTCCTGTCACATGCTAGTGTCATGAGTCTCACTGAGGCTCTTCCAACTGACACTGCAACTTTACAAGTTTAAACCCAATTCTGAAACATTTAGTATGTGAAATGCCATCTGGCCTACTTTGCCGGAAATTCGATAGCAGATGGCAGAAAGCCGAAGCAATAGTGCCACCCTTAGGTTTAAAGCGGAAGTGTGGAAAGACAGAAAATGCCCCCAGATAAAAAGAACAGCAACGGAGAAAATGAGAGGAAATGATGAAAATCAGAGGGAAAGGGTTTGCTTATGCATATGAAATTATTTTATTTTACTATTTTTTAGAAACTTAAGGTAATCGTGTTAAGTTGTGCAGAAAATTACTTGTTGAATAAGTACGTTTATGTCCTCTTTGTTATAATAACCCTTTATTTATACAGTAAAACTCAAAAGCATTTCCCAAACAGCCACTTTCATCTTTTTATTCCTTTTATCTTCCAAGACTAGGTACAGTGAACACATGCTTTCCCACAAATCTTGCAAATAGAGTCAATCCCTCAGAAAACATCCTTTTGGTTTTTATTTTGTTTTCCTGTAAGCAGTGGTCCCAGTAGCATCAATAGCCATTCCCATTAAACACAGTGGAAATTGAGAGATGCAGCCAGATAGGATTTTCCTTTGGTCTAAATGTAATCCATAAACCCCAGCATGAGCAGCCAGAGCTCCGACATTAACAGATTGTTGCGGCTGACCCTGGGGCACCTTGAGATGCTGACAGCAATGACACTTGATGACACATGACGGGATCTGGCCCAGGCCCGGGCACGTGGCTGAGGCTGGGGCATAGCTTCTGTAGATTAGATATCAGGTGAACTGAGAGGGGTCAGCGCTTCGCTGACCTCTGAGGCAGTCCTCACTTTTTCAGCAACAAATGGAAAGCTGATGTACCTCCAGCGCCTGATGAACTCAGCCCGTCACTCCACCTCCCTTCACACACACCCGTCACACACACCTCCAGTAAAATTTAAGAGCCGATCTGAATATTGGTTGAGGTGGAACACATCCGTTAATTAATATGTGCATGATTTTTTTTTTCTTTGTGTGTGAGGATAAAATAATCATATTATCCACCCCTCCATTTGTATATGCTATATGCATGCTTGTTTGTTTGTTTGTTTGTTTTTGTTTGTTTGTTTGTTTTTTAACCAGGCCCATGCCCTTTTGACCACCCACCACGTCGTTATGGGCTTCATTCCATTTCATATTTTTCCACTCTTTAATAGTTTGTAAAGTAATATATTTATTTGTGACCTTATCAAAATGAGGTGATGTGTTGCCATAACTAATCAACCCCCAGTCCACCCGAGGCCCTCTACTTCCATTTACATCCCTCCCGATAAGCCATCCCTCCCCATCCAGCTGAAAGACAGATAATTACATGATAGGTATTATGTGTTTTGATCCATATTATAAATAAATAATAAACATATGCATTAATAAAATGTTATTCAAAGAATTTAATCTGCATTTTCAGATATTTATATGCGACAGAACTGAGAGAAGCACTGTGTGTTTTCACCAGCGGTAACTGCGTCTACTAAGGGTTACACAGGGTTCCTTTTATATGTTTCCAATTTCTCCAAATTGAGATGTTCCCTTGAACGTTTCTGAAATTTCACCACGAGCAAGTAATAGTTTTCCTTTCTGAGAATTATCCAGTGAAGGTCATATTTGAGCAGGTGTTGCTGCACAGTAGAATAGTGCACCACAATCTAGTGATTCTCAACCCTGGGTCCTGGAGGCACCCCTGCTCGGCATATTTTAGAACTTTCTGTGCTTCGATTAATCAGCTGATTAACAAGCCCCTTCACAGTTGCAGGGTGTGTGTTAAAACTAAAATGTGCTGGAGGCAGGGGTGCCTCCAGGATCAGGGTTGAGAAACAATCTTCCAGCAGGTCTTTTGAGGTCAAACAAGGGGTTTTGATTTGCCTTTCTACCAATCCTAAGAGCAGTTTTCTGTTTTAACCTCCATAATTCCCCTGAACTGCGTATTCAAACCACATTACAAAATGAATTGATGGATAAAATAGTTTGCTATTGCTTGGTTGCTGCTCATTTTAAGCTGGTTGGATGGTGAGAGAGTTTCCCTGAAAGACTTCTGAGCCTTTAATCTTGATTGTCCATAAAATGTAACACTACATAAAAAATAATAAAAGTAAATTAAAGATAATGCTTTGGTGCAGGCCTTTCATCATCTCAGGTCTTGCAACATCAAAACCTTTGCAAATGGGACCCTTGGAGACTACTCCCTGGACAACCAGGTAGGGACAATAATGATGACATTGGGGAGGAAGAAGATAAGACAAAGCGACGGCATTTGAAAGCAGTAAATTAAGCATGTGAGATAAAGTATTTAAAGACAGGAGGAAGCTGGTGATTGGCTGGAGTAATAGGTGATGCATTAGAGTCTCCAGGAAGAACTTTCACTAAAGCTTTCATGAAGGAGGGATCAGGCTCTCCTATCGACGAGAATTTGGTTCATCTGAAAGTCACGGTCGTAATGAATAGATTAATGCCATCAGCCTGTGAACCAAACGTTCCTCCTTTAATCAATGTACACAATTATGTACTGTATGCACCTCCTCACCTCCACACCTCCACAATTATTAGTCACACTCTTCCCGGAGCTGCTCTTGGATATTGCCAACACAAGCGCCCCCGAATCTCACATCCTGTCTCACAGTTCGCTTTCTGCCGAGAGGTGTCACCAGCTGGCGTGGTGCAGCATAATCGCATTTCTTTCTCCAAATGCGACACCCTGGCATCTTAAACGGCGCATAAACCTCTGCAGCAAGCCAGCATGTTTGTGAAATATTTACCATGGATGAAGATTCATGAAGAATACATGTGGGTAGTGGAGCAGCGGGGCTTTATTGCCTTGTTGTTGTAAGGACCCCTGCCAAGACTGGCTGCTGCTCAGCAGGGCGGCAAGACATTAACAAGCCTAGGATCAAATAACAGAAAGGCTACTGCCCTCTTCAAAAATAAACATGCCATAAAGAGTTCTTTGGAGCGATATCATAGAAGAACCACTTTCAGTTCCCCAAAGAACCTTTCAGTGGGTAGTTCAATAAAGAACCATCCTTTTAACTGAGATGTGTGAGTGCGAGTTACCATTTTAAAATTTTAGGAACCCGCCATGTAACATAATGACTCTTATAATTGAATGAATAGTGAAGCAAAGAGCCATCCAATAACCTTTATTTTAAGACCGTATGACATCATTCCGTTTATCACACAGCTTACTGAGTAGAGGGGAAGGAATCTCTCGGAAAGAATTAAGGAATTCAGCCGCTGTATCTCAAACTCCCACCTAAAGAAGGGTTTTAAAGGGCTCTTAAACTGAATTAACAAGCTTCAACTTCCTATCTACACCAAGAAATAAGATTAAGTGTCAAAGACCTGCAGGGTCCTGATATCTTTTCCTCCATCCTCTGTCACTACTCCTTTAAATAAGACACGTCCCTAAGAAATAAAAAGATGATATGCTGTTAAAGAAAGGTGGGTGAGAGGAGCGAGGGGCACAGAACTTCATACTGCCAGAGACCCCTGATGAAACTTTTTGAATAATGTATTTGTCTTAACTTAAATTAACCCACAGAACCCTACGCCATTTTTCTGGCGTATTTTCATAGTCTAATGTAATTTTATTCACTGAAAAAATAGAACATTTTTAGAAGATGCTTGGCTACTCAAATTTGTCTTCATCTGAGATTAAAATGAAAAGATGTGTAAATATTTGTATGAATTTGATGTTATTGATGTTATAACTAAATAATAGAGTAAATAACAAAGAAATCCTGATGAAAAATGATCACCCAGAGTGTTTTACAGCTGAAAATGCTGAATGAATTTTTTTTTTTATTAATACTTTGTAACATTTAGTTGGACAAGAATATGTGTAATAATAAGTTCAAATAATAGTTGACCTGTGAAGAAAAGAAAAAAAAAGAAAACATACTGACATTTTATTAGTTTTATGTATGTATTTCCCTTCTCAGGACTTTAATTCTTTAATACTGTCTGAGCAAAGAAAGTAGGCAAACATTCTCTCCCTTCTTGCTTTCCTCTATAACCCAATATCTGGGTCAGTGATGTCATCAGCCCCGCCCCCTCTCTCTGATCAGTCAGAGTCTGTATGCAGGTTGAGCGTCAGCCCCGCCCCCTCTCTCTGATCAGTCAGAGTCTGTATGCAGGTTGATCATCAGCCCCGCCTCCTCTCTCTGATCAGTCAGAGTCTGTATGCAGGTTGAGCATCAGCCCCGCCTCCTCTCTCTGATCAGTCAGAGTCTGTATGCAGGTTGATCAGGACTGGAAGCGGCTTTGGCATTTAAACTGGGATTTAATTCAGTTGGAAACGAGTGAATTCTAGCTGTTGTTTAAGCTGAATTACTCACTGATAATTCATCACAAAATGGTTAGATATGATAAGTCTGTATGTTATCCTGATCCTGAGATATGATGCTCAGAATACCAGCATGGAACTGCCCTCAAAGTGTGGATTTTAGGTAATAAGATTTCATGGGAACTAAGACCCTACCAGCATGTTATTCTCAACCCAGTACCCACACCCAGTACAATTCAAACAGGGTCTATAAACCAAGCAAAACACTAAGATGCTTTAAACCACGTGGCTTATAATGAGGTGCAGCTTTTTCTTCTTATATATGTTATTTTCCAGGGTTTTTTTTTTACTTTGCAGGTGCGGCTTATATTCCGGTGCGGCTTATAGTCCAGAAAATACGGTAGTAGTAAATAAAATTGAATTTCTTTTATTTTACCAATTATCTTAAAATTATCTTAAAAGCCATTTCTTCTGTTTTGTTTGTTTGTAGTGTTTATTTGTGTTATATCCATCTCTCACCATTGTTAAATTGCTGAATTGATTTGTTCATTGGGTGGGGCATTAAGAAAACTCTTTGTACGGCTGCACGGCTATCCGTAGTTCGACATATCATGATATATTTGTAATATTTGTGTCCACCATCCTCCCCTGACCTCAACCCTATTGGGTACCTTTGGAGTATCCTCATTCTATGAGGTTGGCATACAGTTCACATCAAAACAGCAGCTCTGGGACACTGTTCTGACATCCTGCAAAGAAATTCGAGCAGAAACTGTCCAGCAATTCACAACTTCAATGGATGCAAGGAATGTGAAGGTGATTTCAAAGATGGGGTCCTATGTTATCATGTTAACACTTAATGCTGCAAATTCAACAGATGATGATTTTAATTTCTATGCAACCTTTACTTTTAATTATCCTTTTTAACGTTAACTTGCATCAAAGTTTAAGAACACTTGTGCCTTCTGTAAGGTCACCATTTCGGGCATGTATTCCATTGGTCTGCATTGATATGGAGAGATTACGCTCAACTCTTTTGGATTCAGAAGTCTGATTCATTACGTGATACACACCTATGCTTAGGGTTTTGGAGGCTTTCATATATTTTGGACATCAGACTGCTGTTGAAGGCTCTTAGCTCATCATCCACGAACAAAAAAACGACTTTTTTGTGACTCCCGTTTCCGTCCAGTTTTCTCAGCTTCATGCAAAATATTGCATATATATTTCATTATAAAGTGAAGTGTACCTTTGGCAAATGGAAGGGTTACAGTAAGCCACAATTAAAATTAGGTTATTCAATTATTTATTATATTATATATTATATTATTATTATTATTTTAAGTGTTTAACAGATTTAAATGGCCTTTAGCCAATTGGAAGTTCCATGTCCATGGCATTAATTATTTAATCAAGCAATTAAATTAATTAATTAATCATACAGTGCATGTCTACAATAGATATTAATGTCTTTGAAAGAGAATAATGATAGACAGACTGATGGAGGTGTTTTTCAGACAAGCTGTCTGGACATAGTGGTTTTTGTCTGCGTTTAATTCTCTCTCTCTCTCTGTCTCTCTCTCTGTCTCTCTCTCTGTCTCTCTCTGCCTCTCAAGGTCTCTAGTGTCAACCTCATTAGCTATCATACAGAACATCAGAGTTCGTTTAATCCCCCGTGAACCTTATGCATCAGAGGGTCCCTACAGACCCCTCTTTTATTACACATCTGAAGGCCTAGAAGGTCAGCATGCATAAGCAATTAATTATATACACTATCAGAGTTAATAATAAACACCACAACCTAGAACTACAGGACTCAACTGACCTAACTTTACGGGCCATTCAAGGGGACGGGACGAGCCTTCATGCACCTGCACACACGTCCCAGGTAAAGGAATGCGAGTTTGCAGAGTGTGATGAAGAAACCCACTGTTTCCTTTGTGATATTTAGGCAGAAACCAACAGGAGACAGAATAGAAGAAAGTGACAGATTTCTGGTCTTTAATTACAGCAAGTGTTTGACGACATCAGCGTCGTCTCACTGCTTGTTTTGTCATATGCCATCAAATTCTGTGTGTGTGCTACAGAGGAGTCTATGCTGAGAACAACGACATAAGCTCACCATGTATCTGCCAGTTGGCTAATTACGTACACGGAACAAAGCACATGGTGTGTTCTTCTATCTCCATGTTTTACTCTTCGTTACATGAACAGCAATAGTTTTACACCAAGTAAAACTTTTCTTTTCCTGACGATTGAATCCGGTTGTTTAAGCCCATCTGATCTTCTGAGAGCAGATTTGTGTATGCAAGGCATTTGATCACTCGTTTAAGAAGATGTGTTTCCTTTTTTCAACACTTTACATGCAAATACACACTTTAGAATCTCACATGGAAGAGGACAAATCAGGGTTTGAGTAACAAACCATCAGTCCTCTCAGATTCATTGGTCATCTCCACCAGGACAAAAGCAGGACTCATCCCTGACGATGACCTGCTGTCAGTGGTGCTCACACTAACCAGATGTCTCATTTCTCCTTAGCCCAGGTAAGATGCTTATGACGTCGTCTCTGCTACAGGAGGGGCTATATATTAGGAATGGACATGTCTGTGTGTGGGGCTCCTGATGCACTGACCCCAGCCTCAGCCCACTCTATGTGAAGCTCTTCCAAGTTCCTGAATTGACTTTTTTTTCGGAACACTCTCAAGGCTGTGGACGTCCCTGTTGCACCACATTTTCCCTTTTCAGTCAACTTTCCATTAATATGCTCTGATACGGCTCTCTGAGAAGGCCAGCAATGACCGTCTGTGGTGATGACACCTTGTTGATGATCACCTTTTGGACAATAGTGAGGTCAGAAATGTGACCTATCATTGTGCTGACTCAGACACCATAGTTATACTGTTGGAATAGTAATTTACACAAACTGGTAATTAATTATTCTAATAGTATTTTAATAATTTGAGATACTGGATTTCTGATTTCCATATATCATTTTCTGGCATATATATATATATGCCAGAAAATGATATTCTAATTCAGTGAGATGTCTCCCTTATGTCCCTTTTTTCCCTAGAGCCATCAGACTTCTTAACTCTGCCCGTTGGGGGCGAGTGGCTGCTGTGGACTGAATTAATCTCACGACCTGATCATGAAGTCATTATTCTTCATCATTACATATGTATGTGTCTCTGGTCATGCATTTTCTGGCCATACAGTCACAGGATCGTCCAGTTGTTGATTCACCACATGGCTCAACCTACTGATTCTTGTACTCCAAGGTTTTTGTGTGTGTTGTTGCATAGTTTTACTCCATCTTCAGTTTCTACATCTCTATTATACTTTATTGCATCTTTATTTATTGTATTGTATCTACTGCGATGCCTCAGTTTCCACTGGGATCAAATACTTATTTATCTTTTCTGATTTTCCAGTGGTTGGTTTTATAAGCAATTTAAACAATCAACACTACATGCAAAGTAGTGTGTGTGTGTGTGTGTGTGTGTGTGTGTGTGTGTGTGTGTGTGTGTGTGTGTATGTGTGTGTGTTTGTGTGTGTGTGTGTGTGTGTGTCTGTGTCATCCAAGTGATGCTGAAACTTATGTTCAAAAGAAAATCATCTTGTGTTCATTTACCTTTTACACCTTTTATCCTCTCAGAACATAAATAATGCATCTGTGATTGTTGGCTGTGTTGCGAACGAGGCTAAAATGAACCGTGAAACTTTTTTCACTCCAGATAATTTAACGTGATGCTAAAAGCACATTATGCAGATTTGAATAGCACAACACATACTTCCTAAAACCTGAACAAATGAGCAATTACCTAACAATCTGAAACAAATTGGGATTGTGCAAAATGGAGATTAGTACCCGTCATAATTACGTGCCATTCAAAGATTACAACCATTTCTAATATCAGTTTCATAAATGCAATTTAACTGGAAAATAAATAAAGAAAAATACGGACAAAGAGTTGTTGATGGAAATGTGTTTACCTTTTTTTTTTTTCTGTTGTAATGCAACATTAAACAGAAGCAGCCCATTCGTTCGTTCCTCAGGATCGGGCCAACACACTGACTGCAGCTGAATGAGCCATCAATCACATCTGCCTCCAGCAAACTAATTCCATTTCCGAACGTGGTGGCCTTCATAAAGGCTGTTTGGAATTAGAGCAGTTGCTTTTACACACGAAATGGATGTCAAGTTCAGTCTTTCTATTTACATTTACATTTGTGGCATTTAGCAGACGGCTTTATCCAGGACGGCTTACAAAAGGGCTTTGCTGTTCACTCAGAAAACACCCTTAACTAGTAGACGAGGCTAGAATCTAGAGATTCTTCACGCTTAGATCCTGTTGAACACAAATGTCTAGTCTGTCTTTTCATGGTCCTCCCTTCTGTAGCACCTGCCTCCTCTGTCTGGGCCTGTTCTGTGGATTTTACTTACCCTGTCCCTAAGAGAGCTGACAACACTGTTGGAAAAGCATGCAGATGATCATCTACCCCTCCTCCAACCCGATTTAGCACATTATTTGTGCCCGGCCCATGAACATGCCAGAAGCTCCTCAGCGCTGATTATAACTGACAGAAGTGTGGCTAATTCATATTCAGTGTGAAAGGAACAGACAGTTTGCACAAACCTGAGGAAGGCAAGAACACACTGATCTAGAGAGCATTTATCAGTTAACTCTTAGAACCTGGGATCCACACTTTGCTGGAAGTCACATTCGGTTTTTGAGGCTTCGTAACTCAAGATCAGACTTATCATGAACGTAATCATGCACATAGAGCCACTGGGAATTTGTCCTCTGCATGTAACCCATCCATGCAGTGAAACACACACACACACACACACACACACTAATGGGCAGTGAGCACACATGCCCGGAGCAGTGGGCAGCCCCATTGATGAGGCCCAGGGAGCAGCTGTGGAGATAAGTGATTGCTCACGGTCAATTCAGTCATGTCCACCCAGCTCAGGGACAAACCTACAACCTTCACAAACTTCAACTACAAAACAACTTACATACTTTACCATGATCTCACCATTAATACTGAATTATCAGCAAGTAATTCACCTCAGATGTTTGCTCTTTTTCTTTGCTCACACAGTGTTCAAAATTCAGAATAAAAGTCTTAAACATAGACATGCATTAATAATAAAATTATAAAGGACTTTCAGGTTTATTTGGATGACCGTCAAGTATTTTGTACAACTTATTGTTATAATAATCCTAATCATTACCAATGAACATCTTGCATTTTCAGCAAAACACTCTGGATGATCAGTTTTCAACAGGAATTCTGAGATGTAAATGAGATGTCTTTTAGTCCTTATAAGAAAAAAAAATATTTTAGATATTCAGGTTCTCTTTATTTTTATTCTCCTATAAATACAATTCTAATTTGGCAAAAAAGAAAGAAAAAAAAATGTTTATCAAACTATGATATTCAATGAGTTCAAATGAATATAAAATTAAATAATTAATAGATTATTTATTTATAGAATTGTAGAATTAATTATCTATGAATAGAATTAACAGAATGAAAGGAATATAAAGGTCTACAAATACATTGAAATATCAGAGGTTTTATCCATTAAACAGTAAAATATCTTTTGAACATTAATATAGTGGAATAAATATTATTTCTATGTAAAAACAATGACGTCCAAACATGATGGTGTCCAAAACATGAGAAAGTGGCGTCTAACAATAAAACAGTTATCTTTTAAAATCTTTTATACTGCAGTGAAAAAACAACCTGGAGCAGGACAGCTGTGATGTTTACTCCAGGTTACCCCGACCTGTATGAATGAACAAATGAAATAATTAATGATTTAATATTCTAAGAATAAATGAATGGGGTATTTTATATGAATTAAATTGGGTTAGAATCTGGTGGGTAATTTAGTTGGGTTTACAAATAACCTGTGATTACGTTTAAAGCATCTGACAGACGCTCTAATCCAGAGCCATTTACAAAAGTCCTTTGCTGTTCACTCGTTATCTAGATAGTAGAGGCTAGAACCCAGAGATGCCTCAGATTTAGATGCTGAAAACAAATGTCAGAATGTTAAAATTAATTTTAAAGTCGATCTCACACCAGTTATTCACTAGAACCTACGAGGCATTGCAGTGTCATTTGATTCTCACCTTTACGTAACTGAAATTGATTTTGACTGCACTTTTCAGTTACCAGAGGGTTTTTCACGGGTCACCGAGGATAATTAACTCCGCAACGATCCGGAGTTTTGCTGTGCTCTTCAGATCAACATGCTGCTGAAAAAATCATTGTATTAATGATTCTTTTGCATTTTGAAAGAGCTTTTCTTGTAATATTGGTTGTTACTGTGCTCCATTCATTTCTCTTTCAAATTTAACAAGTTTCTGAGTCCCAGCTGCTCCGAAACAACCCCCAATGCACAGTGCTGCCACCGTGCTCGAGATGGTGCTGACTGAGAGATTATCTTTGTCTGGCCTGTGCCAGATATTCCACTTGGCATTTGAGCCAAAGAGTGTTGGAGTGTTGTTTTTGTCTCTACGGACCACAGGACGTTTTTGCTGAATCATTGCGGTGCTTTGAGATAGGGGTGTTTAAGAAGTGCCTTTCTTCTGCCACAGTGCCACAGATTCAGCATTGTGCAGTGTTTTGGAAATGTCTGGCTAACTTATACTTTATTTTATCACATTTTATTCTACCTGTTTGTTTGTTTGTTTGTTTTTCTGTCAGTCTTACTTTTGGCCTCACAGTGGCATCCCTCACCAATTTCTTTCTGGCCCAGGTACTTCGGTTTCTCGAATACGGAGTAGATGATGCAAACAGAGCTGGTTGAGAAAGCTTCATCTGAGCCATACATTTAAATAACTTTGCCTCTGACTTGCCCTGAATATTCATTGAGCTTCACAGTGACTCTGTTCAGTCTTGGCTCAAGTCTCAAATCTTGGCTCACAGTTTGTTGGGCTGCATTCGCAAGAAAGATAAAGGTCACCAGGAACAATAAATGAAGTATTTAGACTGATATGATGAATATTTATTGATCTACACACACAGAAGTGGTGTCGCTCGGTACGGCGTCGGGTTTAACACAACCTGCATGGAGATGTAGAGGTTCCTGATGGTGTCCTGTGATGATCCATCCCATGCAGCTTGAATGTTCTCCCTCAGTTCTGCAGATGGTGTGGTAGGGGTGGAGTGTTGCTAGAGCGTCCGACAGCATCCCACACATTTTCAATCAGGGACAGGGTTCTGGCAGGATCCATTGGTCGTCTCCACCAAGACATAAGTGAGACTCGTCACTTATGATGACCTGCTGCCATTCTGAGTGACATGACCATCTGGCACAACACCACTGCAGTCTTCTTTGACATTGGCGTGGTGACTGTGTGCATGTAGTCCTGCATCGTGACGCATGGCTGCATGATCACTGGTGCATCTTCCACCACCACCAACAGCATGCTACAGTAATATCCAGATCCTATGGTAATGTCCTGCATCCTGGATCCCTACAATGCGACCCCTCTTGAACTCCTTCATTTGGTAAACTTCTTCGATGCATATTTCACTTGAAAAGGATGCTACCAACACAACAGTACAAGTCAGAATGGACCTCATATATCAGTCAGGTAGAGTGTTTATTCCCATCCTTGCTTGTATTATATGCATGAAACCTGAATCATTCACGTGTCTTGTGATGTCAAACCTACCGACCAAAACAATGAGTGTTTGGAATCCTGCCTTTTTATTAAATTCTAAACATCAGTGGTAGCGTTTATGCTATTTATTAGTGTATTTGCACTGTAAAGTCTTGACGTTTGCCTTATATTTTGACTCTAACATGCTAAATATTTAACATATTGCGTTTTAGTTGTTACAGATGAAAGATTATTAACGTTGTTAATATAATACAATGCAATAAGGGATTTGTTATACTTTAGTAATCAAATTAATTCCCTACAACTAGTTGCTACTGAAGCTTCCATAACAGCTTTACTTATTACTGAAGCTAATAGTTCTGCCCTTCACATGAGTTTTAGTGGAGTATCATGTTAATTTTATGGCTGACAACTGAATTTTCATCTTTCATCAAAGTTCATCTTATTTGGGCATAGAGGTATTTAATACCACTGTACATCTTTCCATTCTATATCACTGAACTTTTACGGTGATTTAAGAAAATGAACTTTAGGTGGTAAACTCTAAAACTCACTATTGGTACGTCAACCTTTCCAGGGACTGTACGTGTGGACTACCCTTGATTGTAAATGAGTTATTTACTTTAATGTCAGGGAGCACACTGATGGAAAATGAGTTTGAATTCACGCCAGAATTTCATCAATTATTCAGGGGCTACACATACGGCTATTTGACCTTCAGTTTTCATGCAGATTTAGTAGTGACCGAGGACAGTATTACGTCTGCTTACTCCTGCATATACTATATCGCCTTGTGCATGAACAGCATGACAAACAACAGAAAGATTTACATGTAACAGCAAAAATAGTTATATATACGTATATATATATATATATATATATATATATATATATATATATATATATATATATATATATATATAAATTAAATGTATACATTACATTATTTAAAATGTTATTCATTAAATTATTTAAAAAGTGTGAAAAAAGCTTATTTTAAAAAAACTAAAATAAAAAAATAATAAAAATACCAATTTACAAAAATATGCTTCTGCAAAAACCTAACCTTTTGTTCCAGAAGAAATCCAACAGACAAAGTAATTTGCAGTTTCCCTTGAGATTTCAAGCAGGAAATGTTTTTCGCATGATTTGACCCATTCAGTCATTATTAAATTCATTATTAGAGAATGATCATTTCCCCTTTTTAGTTCCTACTATAATTGCCTGAGTAAACTATCATGTACTTAAATACTTCACATTACTGTTGCATCAGCGACTGTGCCCAGTGGCTGGTTTATGATTTTAAACTCTAACTCCAGGAAACCATGGATATTCTTCTGCTTACTGCTACAGCTCCAAAACATTGTACTGTTCCAAACATATACGTTGTTCAATCGTAACATTAAACCCGTCAGTGGCCTTCAGTGTTCAGAGGATGACCGGCACAACCACAAAACAGATGAGTTTATGTCTCTGACTTTACATCTACAAGGTGAAGCAACTCGGTAGGAGTGTCTAATAGAGTGGACAGTGAATGGACGCAGTGTTTAAACACTCCAGCAGCACTGCTCTGTGTGATCCACCACACCAACACCACCACCATGTCAGTGTGACTGCAGTGCTGAGAATGACCCACCACCCATATTATAGCTGCTCTGTGGTGGTCCTGTGGAGTCCTGATCATTGAAGATCAGGGTGGATGGAGGAGAACAAAGTCTGCAGAGAAACAGATGAACTACAGTCTGGAATTATAGAACCACAAAGTGCTCCTGTATGATCAGTGGAGCTGATACAATGGACATTGAGAGTAGAAACAAATGTTATGCTTGATGGGTGTAAGATGGGCATTTAATTAAAATTCAAGAAGGTCCAGTTAGATTAAATTTCCCAAAGCCAAGGAACAGAACATCTCAATGTCTAACTGTTTAATTAGGATTCAGTCACATGTCCTGTATATTAAATCATTCTAGTAGTTGAACTGAATGTCAAATCAAGAAAAAATGTGCGTCTTAAAATAAAATGCTTAATAACTTGTCTCATATGGGTGATTGACAGTACTGCTTTCCTCCACTAGGGCAACAATTCCATCAATACCCCGTGAACAGACAATCAGTTAAACAGTTTGAGAACACCATTCATATTTCAAACAGAGAGCGTTCATCTGGTTTGATAAGCCTCATCCCAGAAGCATCCTAAAAGAGCTTTTATTTTGTTGTCTATTGTGTTATTTTTATTGACCCTGGGATGACAAGGTGGTGCTGTGTCTTGTATGAGTCATTCACTGGAGTCTCAAAGCTCATCGTAATGCATAGATCTGATTGGCTGAGCAGCACCATGTGTGACTTGTACAATGCATGCGATTGGTCTGGACCACTAACTTTTTCTAAAAATGTACGGATAAAATAAAAATAGATATTTAAAATAGTTCTCAATATCCATCATATTATATACTACTTATACACAAACACAGATAACATACACCTGGAGAAGTTAATAAGAGGGCAGGGCTACAAAGGCAGGGGTAGGAACACTGATGACGAGGTTCGGCAAAGGCAGAGAAGAGAATGTTAACACAGCCGTGCCGTGTACTGAAAACCACACGCGAGGCGAGGAAAGTGAGGGAACCAGACAGTCAATCCAGTGTGACATCCAGTCCCAGATAGGATATCTTCTGGGTCTGGGTCTGCAGCGTGGTCAATCTTTTAGTGACCTCTGGAAGAGGTCAAATCAGGTGTGGTACAGCAGGGAAAAATCTGAAAGTTCAGGAGAATTCCAGAAGCAGAGTTAGGAAACAGTGGAACAGAGGAGACGTCAAAGGTGAAACCAGTAAGCTCATTGAAGGGCCGACTGGGTGATGAGGGATATGGTCTTCAGTCTCAGCTTCCTTTCAGTTAAACTGCCAAAACAAAGTTCAAACATCTCAACCCTTTTCTGTAGGTTAATTAAAAGTTATTTGACATGTATCTCAACACTGCATGGGGCAAGGGTCCACCTGCTGAGAAATGACCCATTTGACATGTACAACATTGTAACATTCTGTAAATGTCATCATGTTCAGGCTTATTTTTGAGAACCGAAGCATCCTTCTGCTCCTTAGATGCACTTTTATTTTTCCAGGGTTCTTCACACAGAGGTGCACACAGGTTACACACAAATACACCTAAACACCCACCATCTAACTGCTATGTTTAAGTAAATTAATTGACTCCATTAACATTGTTTAATGTTGGGTTGTGTATACACTGAAGGTTTCACAACTCATCTTAATGATATGACATTGAACGCACATTAAGACAATGAAACAGCCTAAGCACCATAATTACATAAACTATAGTTATGAATGCCCAAATTTGGCCATTAAAGGTAATAATGCATAACTACCTTTCAAATTCCAAAACACAGTAATCAACCAAACAGACTTGCATTGCACTAATGGGACTAATTAATGCACAATAGAATCAGTCAGAGCTGCAGATCTAATCAGGGTGTAATTGAAGAGGTCCTGGTTTATGTTTAGTCCTTTGTAAGGTGGCGCAGCATGCTGTGGACAAATTAAATATTTATTTGCGAATGTCATTATGTTGCCATTATCATTTCGATCAGTTCATTAAACAACAAGAAACAACACGGGTGAGACAATTACCAATGTTAAATAAAACAAGATGACAGGACAACAAAAAAATATTCTTTGCTTTCATGTCTTTTGAAGGCATCATAACTGTTTTTTAGGTCATGGCATCCGGACTCTTGATAAACACTGAGCCATAACAACAAGACGTGCACTGAAAGTTAGTGTGTTATTATGTGTTATTAACTGGCCATGCAGATGCACTGGATGCTGTGAGAATGCAAAAGAAAGCAAAGATCCATTTCAGTTTGAGAATGCATTGTAACATTAATAAAGTGCATATAATAGATAATAGCTGACTGTTAAAGGACCAAATACTAACAGTTCCTGCTTCTGTGTTGAATGTCCAAAAGCAGGATATACTAATAAAGTGAACCTATATTATGATTCACAAGGTGCTCCCATCCACTGGTTGCCAAATATACACTATGCCATGTACCCAAAAGAATTGAAAATACAACGTTGGTATAGCATCCTGCTTGTCTCTGTTATGGAACTAATAATAATAATACAAAAAACTCAGCAGGAGTTTCAGGAATAACAGGAATTTCAGGAATTTCATTTTCTGCTATAGTTATGGTTATGGTTAGGCTGAAGGTAAAGGTTACATTAATGTATAAGTTATGTTTAGGTTATGGTTAAGGTAAGGGAATGGTTAAGTTTGGGTTAAGTTTGGGTATGGTTAGGTTTAGGTTAGGTTAAGTTTAGGTTAGGGTTAGGTTATGTATTGGTTATGGTTAAAGAAAAGGTTAGGTTAAATTTAGGTTAGGGTTAGGTTATGTATTGGTTATGGTTAAAGAAAGGGTTAGGTTAAGTTTGGGTTAAGTTTAGATTATGGTTACAGTTTGAGTATGGTTAGGTTAGGTTAGGTTTAGGTTAGGTTTAGGTTAGGTTAAGTTTGGTTTGGGTAAGGGTCAAGTTATGTATTGGTTATGGTTAAAGAAAGGGTTAGGTTAGGTTTAGGTTAAGTTTAGGTTACGTTTAGGTTTGGGTTAGGGTTAGGTTATGTATTGGTTATGGTTAAAGAAAGGGTTAGGTTAAGTTTGGGTTAAGTTTAGATTATGGTTACAGTTTGGGTATGGTTAGGTTTAGGTTAGGTTAGGTTTAGGTTAGGTTTAGGTTAGGTTAAGTTTGGTTTGGGTAAGGGTTAAGTTATGTATTGTTTATGGTTAAAGAAAGGGTTAGGTTAGGTTTAGGTTAGGTTTAGGTTAGGTTTAGGTTAGGTTTAGGTTAGGTTAAGTTTAGGTTAAGTTTGGTTTGGGTAAGGGTTAAGTTATGTATTGGTTATGGTTAAAGAAAGGGTTAGGTTAGGTTTAGGTTAGGTTTAAGTTAAGGTTAGGTTAGGTTTAGATGGTAGTGGTTTGGGTAAGGATTCAGATAAGTTTCGTTTAGGGTTAGGTTAAATTTAGGTTATGGTTAAGGTAAGGGGTCAGTTAAGGGTTTGGTGAAGTTTAGGTTTGGGTTCAGGTAATAAAATTACACTGTTTGCTTTGTAATCATATGATTTCTGCATGTCTGTGTTGCATTTATGAAAAAATAATAATAATCAATTGTGGATGGTCATACATAAGCATGGTCTCTTTCACATATCACTTCTGTCCAATGATAAGTAATAGTAAGTAATTAGTAATGATATTTTTTTAACCCATCCTCACACAGTGATACACACTAGTGACTTCACACACCAGGGGGCAGTGAACACACGTGCCTGGAGTGGTGGGCAGCCCGATCCTCAGCCTGCCGGAACAGTTGGAAGTTCAATGCTTTGCTCAAGGGCACTTCAGTCGTGTCCTGCCAGTTCAGGGATTCAAACCGGCAACCTTACAGTCCCTAAACACCAGACCACAGCTGCTCCTATGATAACCCTGTATCTCAATTTTTGTCCATTTTTTATTTTTCTCTATTGTCTGAAACCTACAGCTGCTGTTTCAACTTGGTAATTGTTGAACCCAGTACACTATGTAAACAATTCTGAATGAAGAGGTCAATAGAAATACCCTAAAATTACTTTTAAAATTTCTTATTTCTACATTAACTTTTTGGAGATGTTTTTTTTTTTTTTTTAATGGTCAGTGACAATATGTACAAATTTCTCTGGAGACCAGCAAAGATAAACAAGTCAAAACAACAAATCAGCTGTACCTACTGAGACAAGGAATCTACAAGAGCTCGGATGGTGTCCTCTGGTATCTGACACCAGAACGTTACCAGCAGATTCATGAAGTGGTTCCTCCATGGATTGCATCAATAAGCCTGTACCAATGACCCTGTTGCCCCTTGGTGATTTTCTTACCCATTTGTCTTGCTAACATAATTCGGTCAAACTGGCTGAAAGGTTCTCCACCCTTGTGGCTGGGATGGTACCTTATTGAGGTACGATGGAACACCTTTCAGTGCTTCACTCTATTCATGTTAAGGTGTTATTGTGTATGAGAATTGCACTATTATAGCTGTGGAGATACATTTATAAACGGTCAACCTCCGAGTACAAGACTGTTTAGCAGCTCCCTAATATATACCCTGATAAGACATAAATTATGACCACCCTCACTGTCCATTTCATTAGCTTCTCTCACCACAAAGGAGCACTTTGAGGTGTTTAAACACTGCTGGAGTGTTTAAACAGTGTCCTCTCACTGTCCACTCTATTAGACGTAATCTGTTTCTGCACAGTTTGTATTGGTCTTCTTCTAGTCCCTCATCAGTGCTCACAGGATGTTGGCTGGTTATATCACTTGAGGGGTTTAAATACTCCAGCAGCACTGCCGCGTTTGATCCACTCATACCAGCACAACGTACACCAACACACCACCGTGTCAGGGTCACTGCAGTTTAGGGTCACTATTCCTTCTCAATCTGCTCCTTAAGGACAATCAGGGGATCCACATATTCCCTCTGTTCCTATGTACTGTGAGCCGGGGTCCTTGACAACCACTGCAATAGACTGCAAACAGTTCTAGAGGTTTTCTGGGTTTCTGATTTGAAAGTTGAAGTTGCTGAAATGTCGGTCACAGAAAAGAAAAGTGTAAAATAAAGTGTAAAAAAGTTTTAAACCAGGAGAGAAAAAGACAAATTGATTTCCTTTAATATGAACTCCTAACCAAGGGCACAGATTATCATTGAGCTGTCACTCCAGCTTGTTTTCCATGAAAATTGGAGTTTTAAACTAAAATAGACACCGTAATTATAATGTTGGAAATGCCACAGAAAGGGAAGCAACTAAATGTTATTATTATTTTTTTTTTTTAATTTGATTAACCTGAGGGGGCAGAATAACACTTATCCTCTAGGTTAAAGTGAAGGGCTGTGACTAGGGACTGTGAATTCAAATTTCACTCAATTTTATTCTGGACTCAAATGCAACAAGCAGGGATTGAACTCACAGTGCCGAGATGAAGAGAACCGTATTTACCGCTGCTCCATATAAGAACTGTGAGTAATTTGTTAGTGGGGCTTGTGAGGGCTTAGGGAGAACTTAGGGTTACCAGACAGATCGGTCCAGAAGGCTCCAGTGATCTGTACTGGAAAGTGGGAGATTTATTTGTGTATATAATGAAAAAAACATTAAATATAGAGATCCACCAGTTGGGGGGATTCAAACCTCCGCGAGCTCATGCACTGTGCTCCTCATGTGAGCGTCTTAGACCAGTGAGCTACGGCATCACCTGGGAGACTGGATACACAGACCAGGGGAAGGGCTGTGAGCAGGAGGGGTGAACGGAACACTGCTTCTCAACTGAGAAGGAAAACAAACTCAAAGAGACCCTCGAGAGAGAGGAGCGAAAACTCAAGTCTTTCTTGTTCTTTTCTTTTCTTGTTCTTTTCTTTTTCCTTTCTTTCTTCTCTCTTCTTTTCTGGTTAGTGTCTTTTGGAGAGAGAAAGATACAGCCTCCCCCACTTTAGTAGGAAGGAAGGAAGAGATGCTCTGCCCCATTTACTTGAGGAGACAGAGGGGAAAAAAGAGATTTTTAAAGATTAGAACACTTCCCACTTTTGGAGAAGGGACAGATTGAGAAGGACGAAATACCAGAGATTACCGGCAGCATCTCAGGAGGAAATAAACCCCAAGAAACCACAAGGATTGAGAAGCAGGAGCTGCTTAAATAGACCAACCACACCTGAAGTCAATTAGGCTCATTATCAGGTTTTTCCAGTCACTGAGCGCCCACTGGTGGCTGGGCGGTGGAATTGCGGGCGGCTCGTAGCACTAGGTGGAAAAAAGACCACCAAATGCAGCTGATGTGTAAAGCCACCTGCTTCTATACTAGCAGTTTAATACAAACTGGTATCAAACACATAATCTTTAGAACTCTAGGCCAATTTTGTTGGATGTTTTCATAGTTTAGTATAGTTTTATTCTTAAAAACATTAGAAACATATTTATAGGAGCATAAAAAGTTATTTAAAATACTTGGCAGTGGTCCAAATAAAATATAAAAGTTAATGTCATTTATTATTTTTGTTAATGTACGTATCAGTATTATCCCTTCTTGTGACTTTTTTTCTTAAATTGTAACACCGTGTCTGCAAAGAAAGAGACCCTCTCATCTCATTTTCCTCTATAACTCAATATCTGTGTCAGTGATGTAATCAGCCCCACCCCCTCTCTCTGATCAGCCAGAGTCTGTAAGCAGGTTGAGCATCAGCCCCGCCCCCTCTCTCTGATCAGCCAGAGTCTGTATGCAGGTTGAGCATCAGCCCCGCCCCCCCTCTCTGCTCAGTCAGAGTCTGTATGCAGGTTGAGCATCAGCCCCGCCCCCTCTCTCTGATCAGTCAGAGTCTGTATGCACGTTGAGCATGTACACATTGACAAAGCAGTAAACATGCACTGGAAGCTCCTTTGGTATTTAAACTGGAATTAAATTTTGCAATGCAATGCTAAGATAAGGCTTTGTAGTTTGTTATGTGTATCACGTCTGTAGGTTAGTCTGATCCTGAGTGATATATAACTGCCTGCGGAATTTATAGTAATGTGTTCAGTATTCCAGCTACAGTAGGAATGCGATTTAAAGATTTTTCTAGATTATTTCTTTCATATGATCACTCAGATTCATCTGTGCCCTAATGTGATGTCTGTTCAGCATGTGTGAGCTCTCTTTTGAAGGCTCAGAGTCAGTCTGAGTCATGTTGGGGCATTAATTTTAAAAAGTCCATAAAACTTACAAATTGAAAACTATAAGATCTTAATACAAATGAAATATCTAACTATCCAGAAACTGTCACAGTGTCCTCAGTACATTATAGTAAGTTACAGTGAAGCGCAGAGTGGCTGGCCGAGGTCGTATGGAGTCTAAAGTCAGTCTGCTCTGACAGATCATTAACTGTAATGGGTACAAAATATGAAAGCTAACAACAGATCAGATATGGAGGGTAGATCTATCAGCGGAGACATCCTCAGAGGGTTTACGTCTGTAATGTAGGTTATATCGAATCAAATGTCCAGACATCATCAATTGATAAGCTGAGCTCATTTTCTCGTGGTGTTGATGGTGAATACGTCTGAATGTGGCTGGTCTCACGGGGTCTTTGTATTGTCTTCTTAGGGCTTATTAGTGTTCTCCATGTTTGATCCCCCTCACAAGACAAAGTCGATGTACAAAAAGCCCTTTTGGCCTAAGACCACCAAAGTTTCCAAGGAAGAAGTTTCCGTACATTAAAGCATGTCCCCGTGCACAGGAAGAAATGAGCTTATTTCTTACTGTTGAATTGATTAGTCCAACAGCTGCAAAGCAAATTCCAGACCATATTCTATCATTGAAACTATTAAAGCTCAGTGGTTAAGATCTCTTTGGCATCACATGAAGGATGCTTGCGGGGGAATTGTTTTCAAAACATAAAACTTAGTCTGCATAATTCACAGATACCTTCTCTAGAATAAATCCATTGGGAAAATGTATTAAAATGCAATTTCATAAAACACCCTTAGTGAACTTGCATATTGCAGCCAATGCTTTTTTTTCTGAATGGATTAGATTGTAGGGAAATGAGCTCATAAAATTTGCATAGGATTTCAAACCAAGCAGGACATGGTATTCCTAAACTTTGCACATCCTGCATATTAAATTTAGCTTGCATCTGTAGTATCAACCTGTACCCCAGCTTTCCGAACACAAGCATGCTTTAAAACTTCCTCTGAAGCAAGTCCTAAAAGTATTATAGGGAGAACCAAATCAAGTGAGATGAGATTATTACACCTGCTTGTTTATTCAATGAGGGAAACTGATCCATTATTACATATCTGTGAGTACGTGAAGCTCAGTCAGGCGTTTTCAATCAAGGGGAGACAGCCAAGTGTGAGTGGGTGTGGCCTGATTTATTTAAAAACAGAGCTCTATCGAAGTCTGATCACAGCACACGTGGAAGTGTCTCTTGGCATGAACAAAGGATATTTCTGAGGAGCTCAGAAAACGTTGATGTTCATCAGGTGGGAAAAGGTTACATGACCATCTCTAGAGTTTGGACTCCACCAATCCACAGTCCACAGATTGTGTGCAAATTTAAGAAATTTAAGACCTCTATTACCCCCCCCTGGAGTTCCACCAACAAAGATCACACCAAATACTAGGCTTGTAGTATGTGAGCTCACAAAGGAACCCAATGGAACTTCTAAGCAATTTCCCACGTTGTATAATGTTAATGTTCACGAGTCCACCACAGTTGTGTGCATGGCAGGGCTGCAAGGAGCAAGCTGCTGTCCTCCAAAAAGGACTTTGCCACCCATCTGCAGTTTGTTGAAAGTCACAAACCAGGAAGACTTCTGTAACAATGTCATGTGGAATGATCAAAATATATGTTTGGTTTAAATTAATTGGTGTTATATTGAGAACAAAAGAAAAGAAAAACATTGTGTTCTAGCAAATGAACTGCATGCAATCTGTGAAACATGGTGGAGGTAGTATCATGGTTTGGGCCTGTTTTGGCATCATTGATGGAACAATGAATTCTCAATTACCAGCAAGTTCTAAAGGAAAGTGTCAGGACATCTGTCTGTGAGCTGAATCTCAAGAGGAGGTGGATCATGCAGCAAGACAACAACCCTGAGTACACACATCATTATACCAAAGAATGGTTGAAGAAGAATAAAGTTAATGGAGCATCAAGACAGAGGCAGAACAGCTCATCTTGTTGGTAGTAGAACACAAAAGCAAGGCACTGACTATAAAAATACAGACCTTAAAGAAGATATATGTCAGATCAGAGCTGAAAGGTTTAGCATCTACTATACAGATGCTTTCTGTTCTCACTTTTTATGTTTGTTTAGGTGCATCCCAGTCTGTTCAGGGCCAAAAAGAGCTGCAAACTATAGCTCGTTGATGAGCACTCATGTGGAGGAGGGAAATAATAGGGAGCTAAAATGGACAGTGAACAGAGAAAAGGGAGTGGAAATTTATGAGCACTATGGTTTTCCTAGCACATTTACAGAGCACCGAAGACAAAAACACTCGGTCCAGTGTTAACTCTTAAAACCCGAGATCCACATTTTAGTGCATTTTCTAGGCTTCATATCTCATATCACAGTAAACACATATTATCCAACTGAATTAAATCCCAGTTTAAAAGGCAAAGGAGCTTCCTGGGCATGTCCAGAGCTGCTCTGTCCACGAGTACATGCTCAACCTGCATATAGACTCTGAGTGATCAGTGAGAGGGGACGGAGCTAATGATGTCACTGACACAGGTATTGGGTTATAAAAGAAAATGAGAAGGAAGGGGCTGTTTGCACTCTTTTTTTTTTGCTCACACAGTGTTCAAATTTCAGGATAAAAGTCCAGAGAAGGGATAATGTTCATACATACATAAATAATACAAATAATAAAGGACATTCAGGTTGTTTTTATTTTATTTGGACATAAAAAGTATTTTTAAAGAACTTATTATTATAAATATATTTGTTAAATCATTATAAATAATCATAATTCTGGATGAATGGTTTCCAACACGATTTTTGAGATGTAAAGTGTTTTTTAGTCCTTATACAAAAAAGAAATAAAAAAATTATACATGCAAGTCATTATTATTATTATTATTATTATTATTATTATTATTATTATTATTATTATTATTATTTTCAAAACAATAATAATTTGTTTAAATATTTAAATTTGGTTATTATTTACATTTCAAAATAACAATTATCTGGCGAGTGTGACTGTCTCCTATAAACACTTTTATATTATTTTGGTGAAACTACAAAAAAACGGAAAATCGGCCTGTGGTTCCAAAGGTTATGGGCCTCTAGTCTGTGAATAGGCACACATTCATACATATGGAACATAGTGAGAATATTTGTGTAAGATAAATAAGCTCATTTCTAATAGTTGTAATGTCTTAAGACCTCCCAAATCACTGGATTTGCTAAAAGAAATACTGTAGCTGGTGAAAATCACACCTAAGGTTCAGCGCTCCTACTCCAGTCCTGCTCTATTACACACTGAACCTTCATTTGTCATGGAAGAACTCCCTCTACAAAAATGTCGGAAGCACTCTATTCAGCACTGATGAATGCTTTTGCCCTTTGAGCAAAGAATCTCATTTCCACTCCTTTTATTATTATTTATCATTTGCCTGTTTGTAATCGTTATTTATCTGTTTTCAAAGAAAGGTTTATATTACACCGAAACACAAAATGTGACTCATCCTCAGCACGCAAGCCGTCTTTGCGGGGTGTTATTTCCTTATCTTCAGACGGAGACTGCCCAAAAATACACCAGATTTACTATGGTGTTCACTTCATTATCTCCCATGTGGTGTAGCTGCGCATTGCTGCTGGAAGCTCCACTCCAGAAAGGAATAATCAGGCAGAAGGATGCAGTCAGTACCTCGAACGACCTTTGTAATGCCTTTCATATCAAATCCCCAGTTCGTTTACATTGTTTCGATTTGCAAGTCGGCGTTTTTGGCAACGACTTAACCTGAGCAAGTCTGAAGACTTTATGGTTGTTTTGTTTCCATGACTTACAAGCTATAAGGTTTTCAGCCTGATAAATCCACCCCCAAGCTTCACAGTTTCCCAAAGAGTTCCATTGTGTCATGACATCAGTCTACAATCTGGCTCGTCTACATATTCTCTGGTGAACCTCAAACAGTGAGTTCTGTGACAAGGTCATATTTAATGAATAGGCTCTTTATGAGTCCTCCACAAAGATTATATTTGTGCAAGCACAAGCAGGAACAGGGCAACACACTCTGGACTCAGCTAAATCTTCATCCTACCAGCATCCAGCAGTTCCCTCAGAGACTCTTCATGACCTCCTGAGTTCACTTGAACTGCCAGTCTTAATATCTTTCTGTACTGTAGCTGAATCCCCTTGGCCTGGATTGTGGACATCGATAACTTTAGGTTTTAGACCTTTAAATAGCTGCTTATAGGAGCCCAAGTTTGATGAGTGTTAAAAAAGAGAGTCAGAGAATTTACAACTGATTACGTCCCTCAGGCCTGATTTGCTTAGCAGGACAGAAACAGACTAAGGGGTCTTTTGCATAGTTTAGAGTGGGGATTATAAACTTTTACTTATTAATTTATGTTTTTTTAATGAAAGATTGAGTACATTTGATTATCTTAACCTTAAGATGCTGAATTCACACACTCACACACACACACACACACGCGCGCACACACACACAGGTGGGTCACATAATTGATTTGACCATAATTAAGTAAAAAATATTGCTATTGTAAATAATAAACATTGATTTTTATCCTGGTTTATTCGTGTAAATTAGAATCTTTCTATGTAACTGTTTATGGTAAACATGTTCTCTGGTGTCAGGATTAGTGGGCTGAACTGACGATGACAAAGACACGGAAGTGAAGGTAAATGCTGGGAATGAGGATTTAATAAACGAAACAATACAGAACAAAAGGAGCACACTGACAAACACAAGGTAAACAAAACGCTGGAATAAACAAACACACTGACCGAATAACTATAGAAACAAAACAACAACAATCACGACTCCAATCACAAGGACAAGAGGTGAACAGGACTAGAACGTGACAGACGTGATATAAATAAAGTATGACATATACGTTTATCAAATTGAACAGCTGTTTTTTGATAAATGGTTTTGGCATTATTTTACATATTTAATTCACCATCATAAAGTGTACAGTGCTCTACAATACTAATCACAGTAAATTGTGTTCTGTAGTGAAAATGCTGAGCTGCGCTGTGACATTGATGATCGGGTTGTTAAAATTAGCTTCTTGACGGGGAACTACTGCATAGCGGCCCTTCTGTCAAACAAAGAGCACAAAGTCCCTCAGATATTGTGTTGCAAACTCTGAGAGACAAACAAACAAATGCAATTAATGAATACTTTTATTTCCTTGTTTCTGCTGACAAAGATCTCCACGGAAACAGAAAAGGTGCATCAGAACAAGAGCAAACAGATTCAAGAACAGTTTTTACCCGCAAGCCATGACCACTCTGAACTCACTTCTGACCCCTCTACTGTGCAAGACTTAATAACAGCACTGTTAATTCCATTACTGTGCAATACCTGTATACTGCGAATACCAGCACTCTCACCTCTATAAACATCTATAATCACTATATATATATATATATATATATATATATATATATATTAGAATTGTATACAGAGCCTCAAATTTATGCACTATTTATTTTATTTAATGACTTACATGTTTGCACTGTGAAAGAAGTGTCTTTCTATCTCGTTGTACGTGTGTGTATAGTGGCAATAACGGCATTCTAACTTCACACTGGCGTGAATGATTCTGTGATCTATATAAGTGTTAAAACCTTGCAATCAGAGGATGCGATTATTTACCCTTTTCTCGGCAGTGATTATTCCGTCCAATGTAATGTGCTCTAAAAGGTTTATCAGAGCTGCAACAGGAGTCTGGGCTTCTGCCAAATCCCCTCAAACTTTGGAAGTTCTTTTCTTATTATAATAACTGGTGCGATGCAGTCAGATTATCACAGTCAGTAAGAAGCCGTCTAGTGAGAATTACTCGATCAATCTTGCAGAGAGAACAGATCTAAGTGGAACAGACTGGCATGTAGAATGTAATGACTGTAGATCTTTATAGCATCTAAATCTCATAATAAACTTAATGAACCTAAGTTCATTTCTTTATTTCTTTATTTATTTTGTCTGAACTTGTCATTATGCCTCCCGTTCAGGTGTTTGGCATTTAAAGATTGTGTGACTCATGGAGTTCGGCAGTTTAATATAGTGTCGCTGTTTAGCTGTGGCTCATAGGCTGCTGTGGAGAGCGCGCCTGGCCCTGGGGCACTTTGGAGAAGAAAGATCTTAGTTTAGTCCTTAGTTTCATTGAGATTGATGTCTGTATGTCTGTTCGTCGTGAACATCTCTTAGGGTTGGTGTAAACAAAATGAGAGGATGGTCAGTAAGGGTCTGTACTTTCCCCCTTCCACTTCATGGCCAGTACAGGTCAGACCTCTGTCACCGTCAGAAATGTTCTGCTGACTCAGCAGTGGTGCATCAGGGATGGAAAAGAAGGTTAATACAGAGACCTTGTGAGCAGTTGTTTTGGAATGGTGTGTGAAGAACGATCTGCTCCTTAATGTGATCAAGACTAAGGAGACTGTGATGGATATCAGAAGGTAGAACACCACAATCAGGCCTGTTACCATCATGGGTCAGAAAATTGAGCTGGTTGACACATACAAATATCTGGGTGTCTTGCTGGACAACAAATTGGAGTGGAAGGCCAACACTGAGGCTTTGTATGAGAAGGGGATGAGCAGACCCTACTTTCTGAGGAAGCTCAGGTCCTCCAATGTGTGCCGCAAAAATGTTGGTCATCTTCTTCCAAACTGATCAAGAAGGCTGGTTCTGTCTTTGGATGCTCACTGGAGAGGACACTCACCAAGCTGACCGCTATCCTGGACAGTGTATCTCACCCCCTCCATGACTTACTGGTCAGAACATTGAGCAACAGACTGTAGCCAGGAGCCGCACTGGAGGTCGTTTGTACCAACAGTGACTGTACAATTCCTCTTCACTGTGTTGGACATTATCACACTCTGAGACATTAACAGGACAGACTCGCTGAATATGGTTGGTCATTATTACTGCTTCTGTCCAATCACTGCACAGACACGTCATCTACACATGTACATAACTCAGTTACTGCTCTTCTATTCAAATATCTCTGCACATATACTGTACGTTTACACAACACACAGGATTACTGAGCCTTCATGTGTCCTCTGTTATTACTGTTACATGTATAATCGTTATGCATTTACATATTAATACTCATAAGAGCTTATCATTTCTTCTGTAGCTCAGTAGTTGTAGATTTTATATGGTATTCACATAAACAATGCTACAATGCAACAATCCTTTAGAATTCTAGGTTAATTTTGCAGGATGTTTGAACAGGTATTGTTATTTTCAGGAGATCCTGGACTGGAAAATGTCTTTGTTTGAGATAAAAAATAAAGAAATAAAGTAAAATAATAATCTAAAATATATCTACTTTTAAATAGATTGCTTTTTGGGTGTAACTGGGACCCTTGAGCTCATAATTTCATTCCACCTCATGCACCACATGTGATGTGAATGACAGTAAATCTCTTCGAATTTTTGAACTAGTCACTGATAGCATAGTTACTATTGACTTCCTTTCCGTGTCCCCTCAATAAAACTGGAACATACACAAAAACAGTGCAGTACAGAAGAAATAATGGACACTGTCATGTCTGTCATGTTCTACTCCTGTTTACCTTTTGTCTCAGTTGTTCTTCCCATGTGCTCCTAGCATATGCTCTGTGTTTTGGTCCTGTCTCCTCCCCTGCTCCGCCCATTCCCATCTGTGTCAGGTTTGTAACCCTGCCCCTTTGTAATCAGTTGTTTCAGGTGTGTCCGATGTTGTATTTAAGACCCTCTGTCTGAGTCCTTCTTGAAGATGTTAGATGTCAGTCCTTGTAGATGTTCTTGAGTTTGTTATAGTTGTCAATTTTCCAATAGATCCTAAACATATATATATATATATATATATATATATATATATATATATATACACACACACATATACACACACACACACACACAATGGAACAATGAGTTCTGAATTCTTACAGCTAATTCTAAAGGAAAATATTAGGACTTCTTTCCATGAGTTGAATCTCAAGAGAATGTGGATCATGCAGCACAACAATGACCATAAGCACACATAACGGTTAAAGAAGGACACAGTTAATGTGTTGGAATGGCCCAGTCAAAGTCCTGATTTCTATCCAATAGAATTTTGTGGAAGGACCCGGAACAAGCAGTTAATGGGAGAAAACCCACCAACATAACAGAGTTGAAGCTGTTTCGTACAGAAGAGTGGGCTAGAATTAGTGCTTTATTAGTGCTTTAGTTCTTGGAAATGTTTAGTTGGATGTATTGCTTCTCAAGGGGGTCACAGCAGATACTCAAAGCAAAGGTTCACATACTTATGCCCTCAGAGATATGCAATATTAGATTATTTTCCTTTTAGCTCAAACTTATGCAGGAAAATAGACAATTCTAAAGGGGTCACAAACTTTCAAGCACCACTGTAACTCATGGTGTCTTACATTTGGGATCTGCCTTCAGCCCGTCTCAACTTAACCAATAATTCAGACAGTAGTGGTTCATTTCTGAGACTGATTATGACCTCTGCATGTACCCTGTGTTTAGCGGGACCTTCTGAACCAAGTTCCTTTTTCTATAATATCCTTGTTTTGAACCTTTTTATGTTTTGCTGTATTGATTAAGGATTTTCCTAGTTTGTGTCTGCCTGCCGGTGTACTAACCCCTTCAATGAGTATGACTTTTGGAAGGCATCCAGTAAACATACCCAGCGCCTCACCGTCTTGTTTGTTGCTGTATAAATTTGGACTAACAAGCTTATAGAATGAAAAGAGTCAAGCACCTAAAGTTTCTTACTCGTGTATTCTGAATTATTGTTATTATAACCGACAAATTATATCAGTTCAATATAAAATGCTATAAAAATCGCAAAATAGGGCCAGATTTTTTTTATTATTATAGTTTTGGATGAATTAATCTATTAAATGTTTAACATATAATGTTAAAAACAACACAAAAGCAGAGTTTGTGGAAAAGTAAAAAAAAAAAAACACTGTTTAAGTGAATAAAATAAGAAGAACAACACAGGATTTAGAACACTTCAGAACTTTCACCAGCACATAGAGTTTGGAACAGGCACCCAAAACTTAAATGAGTATAAACAAGCTTAAATGAGTGTAACACAATAGCGGCTGTGTTTTAAGGGTGTGTTGTGTTGAGGAAGCAGGTTAGATTAACTAATGGTGTGCAGGTAGGTATCTGATTGGTTCTCTGGCCAATCTGATGTGAGTTGGGCCAAATGGAGACCCACCCAACGGAAACCCAACAGATAAGAATCAGAAAAGGCCAACTTCTTTCTCTGCCAGTCGACAGTAAATTCACCACAAAATTCTAGATACGTTAGAAGAGAATTATGGAAATGAGTAGGTTGGGGTTTTAACAGTTATTTCATGGCACAAATTGAACATCTTAATAAACAAAACTGAAAAAAATTAAAGTGGAAACCGAAATTAAAGGCTGCAGTCTGTTTAACAATGGATGTGCAGTAGTTTAAGAGTGTCTGAAATAAGAATCAGAATCAGAATTACTTTATTAATTCCAGAGAGAAATTACATAATCATACATATGCAGACCTAATAATAATAATAATAATAATGAAATGTCTAACGGTTATGATAATAAATAAATATGTACATCCAGAGTTTTTGCACCAATAGGTAAAAGTTTTCACTTGCAGCTTCACAGATGTTTCAGGAACTGGTTTTAATACTTTAATACTTTGTTTACCTCTAATTATGATGACATTATCACAGACCCATCACATTTTCTAAGATATTTTTACTCTATTTTTACATAAAGATTCACACGTGATATTTCTAACAGCTTTAGGTGGAGCAATCCTGGCATTTCTTTGTCTGTGTCTGAGGCAAACCTACTGAACAAATTTAAAAATATGTATTCTTTCTTACACCACCACCATAAAAATATGGCTGTTTTACTCTTGGTTCCATGAAGAAGCAGGTGTTAGGTAACTTTTTTAAGTGTATACTGTAAATGAATAAGTAAATAAAATAAATCAATCAATTAAATACTTCTGGCAAAAAAAAAAAAAAAAACCTAACAAAAAATTTAACTAAAAGTGAACACAAATCATTAAAAGTTATTTAAACTTTATAACCCTATGCAAATTTTGGTGGATGTTTTGTCATTTGAAATACTTTTATTCACCAAGAAAGTAAAAAGTATTTATAGGAGATACATGCCAGACATTTATGTTTTAAGGAGATCCTAGGCTGCTCAAAATTGTCTTCATTTGTGATGTAAATTTTAACAGATTTTAGATATTTGTATGCATTTGATCATGTTTTGATTATTACATTATTTACTTATTCATTTGTTTACTTTTACTTATAAGGACTAAATACAGCTTTACATTTCAGAAATCCTATTAGATCACCACAGTGTTTTTGAGCTGAAATTGGAATTTTGATGAGATATTTGTAAAGATTATATTGACAATTATATTTATAATAATAAATTCTTCACGATTATTGATAGCGGTCCCAAAAAAATCATAAATAATAACCTGAAAGTCCTTGTTGTTGTGTTGTTATTTATGTATATATTATGCATGTTTTATCCCTCACCAAGACTTTTATTCTGAAAATAGTCCAAAGAAAGATCAAACCCTTTCACCAATTGAATATTTATAGGAGTTCTATTCAGCAGCCTATGACTGTGCAGGATCTACAGGCCCAGCCGCAACATCTGTGGGTAAACATGCTGCTGGCTGCCGTAAGGAACCTGGACGCCTTCATGTCCAATGGTGTCTCATCTTGTATCCAGACTAAATGCCCAACAGGGTACTAGAACCTCCTTTCAATCATACAGATTTCCCCAATAAACTCATCCTTTCACTCTAATATTGCAATCAGTCATATATCATAATTACATTCACACATAAAAAATATGAATTCAAATAATGTGTTATTATGCATTTCTTCACCTATAAGCCGCACCCTGGAAAATAACATATATAAGAAGAAAAAACTGCAACTCATTATAAGACGCATGGTTTAAAGTATGGAAAAAGTAGCGGCTTATAGTCCGGAAAATACGGTATAGTGCACTCAGCTACGGTAAACTTTCATATTCATATTCATTACATGTGACATTTCAAGCCTCTTTTGTTTTACGTTGAACAGATTGGCTCATATCTCATTAAAAAAACAAAACAACAACTATAAATCCAGATTCTCAAAATAAAAAATAAAGAAATAAAAATAATAGAAATATCAATTCAAATTGGAATAGATTGTTAATGACAGAATTAACTTAAAAACAAAACAACCTCAAAATAAATGTATGAAATAAATCACTTTAAAATATACAAATTATTGAATTAAATGATTTTTTTTTTTTCACAGTATTTGTTTTGAAGATATGAAGATATACCAAATCAGGACATACACAATAACATAACAGGACACCTGATCGTTCGTTGTTTCTTCTGAAATCAAGGTATTAAAAAGACTTGATCCTGATCCTACAGTCCAGGGAAGGTCAGTCCAAGTATGAATGGAATCACTATGATTCCAGATGATATATATCCTTTTTCTATCTATTTAAAAAAAAATCCCCTCAAATCACAAATCAGGTCTTGCTCTACTCCACTTTGAACAGTGTGTTAATCACCTGTTATTCTATACAGCACATACTAGTGTCCCGGTTTGAGACTGAAGTGAGGGCAATGGATTACTCATTAATTTGACTTATTCCCAAGCCTGTTTTTGTATTTATAAGGATGTATGAGTATATATACAGTCATTAAAAAATATTGTGTCATATGATGTATTATAAATGTATTCATAGTGCATTATGAACCCTGGATTCATTGTAATTTCCCTTTAGAACCTTTAATGGGATGTCTTTGTGCTCTGTTCCACTTTGTATAGTATATTAATCACCTATTATTCTATAAAGTGGTGGCCGTTGGTATTTAAACATGACTACTGAGTTTTCCAGTCATAGGTTTCGAGGCTGTTGTTGTTGTTGTTTCCAGTGGATGACTGTACAGTACCTGAAACACTGCTGTGTTTGTTTGGCAGTGCTTTGGGATATCATAGCTACTTTCTCAAAGCAGTTATTTGGCTAGAAACAGCACCATGCAGCGAGAGCGTAAGACCAGAACATCAGTCAGAAGAAAAGGCAGGTTTTATCAGCAGGAAAGGAGACATTTCCTGCCAAGTCGAGGGGATCTTCAGGTAGGAATTCACAGTAAGACGCTCCTGTGGGTTACCATTTACTAGATGATGGTCTGGGTTGCTGAGTTTTGGTATCCAGTGCAGAGAAGCAGTCTGGAGCACATAGGGTAAGAGGTATGTTGATGCACAAACCTAATTACAGACAGATGCATCTGCTCTCAAGCGCAGCTGTGTCAAGCGTTTCAATGGATGCAGAATACTAAGTTGTACTTTTCAGTTCAGCCTATGGGCTGTGTGGCCTTCCAGATAAAGCCGGGTTTACTGATTGGTTCCCTCTCTTTTTTTTTTTTTTTTTTTTTTTTTTTTTTTTTTTTTTTCTAGCTCACTGCAAATTTATGAGTTTCTGAACCAGCGGGGTGAAATTCACTTTCCATTCAGAGGAACAAATGCATTTCTGTGCTTATGCACTGATCCTTCACTGATCCTCTAATGGTTGGTTTTCCAGACACAGATTAAGCCTAGTCATGGATTAAATCACCCTGTCAGTGGGGGCTCTTGCTTGAAGACATTTATAAGCTAGAGCTAAGACCTTTTTAAATATGAATGCAAAATAAAATAAATATATAATAAATCCCTCAGTGGATTTGAGGACGTTTCCCAAAGTACAGTGTTGTGGAAAAGTCAGAGGTCATTTATTCCAATGATGAGAAGTCATCACTTATTCAATTTTCAGTCTAAACAGCAGTTCATTGTTTATTATATAACATTTCTTAGACATAGAACAATTCGCTTGCACTGGGATGGAGAATTTTTGATAAAGAATGATTAAGTAGTATGAGGGGAAAAAGGCAGATGATTCCAAAATTGTCCCTATTAGATAAAGAAAAATGAAAACTCCTCTGAATGGATGTATAGGAGATCAAAAAGCCCTTTTGAGAAAACAAGTTAAACTAACTCGATGAGATTTTTGACGTGAGTGCGTGATTTGACATGCAGTTAGTTCTATTCTAACGGGGAGCTATAGCTGTGTTTACGTTAACCTTGTACTACTTCACCATCGGAAATTTTGCTGCACAAAGGCATGCAAATGTGGAGTGGATCTCTGACTTTTTAAGCCTTCCTACTAAGAACAGTTCACTAAGAAAACCAGGTTCAGCCCAGTTTGATAGCGTCACATGCCGTGAAGGTCACTCGCCTACAGAATATATATATATATATATATATATATATATATATATATATATATATATATATATATATATATATAAATACAGGGGTTCGACAATGAAACTGAAACACCGGTCATTGTAATGTGGGAGGTTTCATGGCTAAATTGGAGCAGCCTGGTGTCCAATCTTCATTAACTGCACCAGTAAGAGCAGAGTGTGAAGGTTCAATTAGCAGGTAAGAGCACAGTTTTGCTCAATATATTGCAATGAACACAATATTATGGGGGACATAACAGAGTTCAAAAGAGGACAAATTGTTGGTGCACGTCTTGCTGGCGCATCTGTGACCAAGACAGCAAGTCTTTGTGATGTATCAAGAGCCACGGTATCCAGGGTAACATCAGCACCACCAAGAAGGACCAACCACATCCAACAGGATTAACTGTGGACGCAAGAGGAAGCTGTCTGAAAGGGATGTTCAGGTGTTAACCCGGATTATATCCAAAAAATGTCCTTCACAAGACGAATTGACGCTGTATTGGCCACAAAAGGAGGCCCTAGTTCACCATAATAATCAATTATTGTGGTCTAAAACCAGGTGTTTCAGTTTCATTGTCCAACCCCTGTATATAAATTTTCATCTTTTTTTTTTATCTATGCAAAGTCTATGCTTCATTGTAAACCTATTGTAAATGGTTTTGTATAGAATTGTTAAAACTATTCTAAATGGCACTATTAGAAGTGAAATAACCCTTTTCAGTGCTATACAGAACCTTTTTCAGAGTGCTTAGAGTGCGGCTTACTTAATGCAGAAAGAAAAGAATCAGTCAATCTTCGTGATCTGTATCCAGTTAATACAGACTGTGAAAAAGAATCCTTGAGGGCTGATGGGTAAATGATGGCTCATTAATAAGTTGCAGTCTCACAGCTTACAGTAGTGTCAGAAATGCACCTGCTTAGAAAGACTGTTGAAAAGCACACCATTACTCACCTCGCCGTCATGCCAGGAGACATATCATCGTTCATTGTGTGCAGCCCAGTGATGTCAGGGCTGCTCTGCATGAGTCCATCAAAGTGAAGGGCGAACATCTCCATGCTTTCTGATCACAGAAGACATGCCTGCTGGGAGATTTCCCCTCAGCCCTTCATCCCTGAATGGAGTATGACGATTTCTGGTCAAAATCTGAAGATGGGGTTTTTCCATTCTTTCCCATCTTCAGGTCAGAAGAAAGAGGGATTTGGTTGAAAAACAAAAAGATGAACATTTTATATCGAAGGAAAAACAGAATCTAATATGAACTTATATATACTGTACCAGACTTCACAGTGCTATATGGGCTGAATAGCTGTCAAAAGCATATACACTCAATATCAAACAAATAGTTGCACCCAGAAGTAAGTGTGGGATTGCAGTGCTTTTGGGAAGTGGTGTCTCTCAGTACGACATCGGGTTTAACGCAACATGCCAGACGTCTCTGCATGGAGTTGTAGAGGTTCCTAATGGTGTCCTGTGATGATCCATCCCATGCAGCTTGAATGTTCTCACTCAGTTCTGCAGATGGTGTGGTAGGGGTGGAGTGTTGATAGAGCGTCCAATAGCATCCCACACATTTTCAGTCAGGTTTCATTTAAGACGAGCTCTCGAGACGGCAGCAATATGTGGACGAGCGTCATCCTGTTGGAATAAAGCACCGGAGTGTGTGTTCAGAAAATGTAGAACCACTGGTTGCAGAACCTCATTAATGTAATGGTCTGACTGTAATGCCTGTAATGCCTGTAATGGAGACCAAAGGTGATCTGGCATCTTACGAAATTGGACCTACACCGTCACACCAGGCCTTCTGGATGTGTGGCTCATGACAACAAATCGTTGATCTTGGTGCTGACCACGGTGCCTCCATACAAATCGATTTGGTGGTCATGTCCACCAAGACAAAAGCAGGACCGAGTAAATGTTGAATGCTTGAGTCCTACGAGTGTAATAGCCACAGTGTTTTCATCCACCTAACGTTACTTTCAGAGGCAATATACTATGTGCTCACCGGATCATTTCTAATGAATCCTATCTTTGCAGAAACGTGTGCAAGCTCACTTTGTGGAGTTTGATAAATGATGCCCTGGGCGAGCAAAGCCCCCTGTGTTCTACAAATGGAGGCAAACATCCAGCTATTGATAATGCTTCACATTATGTAGCTTCTAACAAGTGACATCTATTGAAATAGAAGGAAACATCCAAAGACCCTCAGTTCTGAGCTGCTACCCCCACCATTTATTTCCTAACCTCATTGAGTTCTCTTTCTCTCAAACAGAGGAGTGCTCTGGTCACGAGAGACCATCTTCTCCATGATTATTCAGCAATTAGTTGGCTGTCTCTGTCGGCCACGCATTATTGAGCTTGAGACAATTTCCTTATAGCCTATTCTTCATGTTCTCAGTAGGCCTCTGGTAATTATTTTTTGGCCCTCAACCGAGCGGGGGAAAGGCTGAAACGTGCAGTTTGGCTTTTCAAAGCAGAAACACTGAAGCCCTAAGCAGGTACGCCTGAAACCGTGCCACGACTACACCACGCTAGCTGTAATTTTACCAGTAGAAATTCTTTTGTACTTACACATTATTATAGAGTGCAGACTTACTGTGTAAAGACATCAGCTGTGGCAGAACTAAAACATGGCTCAGCATCCTACCAGCTGCTGAGTTAATATTAATATTGACAAATCAATTAGGAGCATATGGTCAAATAAACGCCATGTAGCAAAATCTGTGATGGTGAAATGAGCACAGAACGAATGAGCACAACAGAGTGGATTTCACTGTGTGCAAAACAAAACCGATTATTTAGCAAATCCTTTGAAAGTAGATCATATGGATAAATAAATAAACAGGCAGTCTAGTCAGTTGGATGGAAAATATGAAGAGTTGCAGTGAAATATGCTGTGTGCTTTGCACGCACAAGAAATGTCGCCATTATCCACCATTTCAGAAAGAAAAAGAAGGTGTGTGTTGTGTTTTTTTTATTAGTAATTCTCTCTAGAATGGTTTTAGAGCTCCACGTGGTACTCGTTTAGTGCTGCAGATGTCAGAGCTATTGCCACCTTCAGATAACTGAGACAAGCACAACCATTTTGAGGCCTAAGGCTGAATATTCTGTAGCAGTCATAAGTTTGGACACATCGGTCTAATGAATGGTTGTCTCTGTCTTTAATCTTCCACATTTTAGAATCTAGTGAAGATATGCCAGCTATAAGAATACACATGGAATTGTGCACTAAGGTCAGTAACACCGATGTGTGCTTGACCTGTACAGCTCCATGAAGGTTTTTAAAAATGTTGCTTCATAATCAGCTTTTATATTTGTCTTGGACACAAATTTCAAGCATTCAATCTAAAGCCTTTCAATAATATTCTAGGAATATCCTTAAAAATGTATATAGTAATTCAGCACACTCAACCTCAAACATGGGGAAGACTGTTGACTTGACAGATGTCCAGAAGACCACAGAGGGTCATTACTGGCTGTTCTCAGAAAGCTGTATCAAAGCATATTAATGGAAAGTTGACTGGAAGGGAGAAATGTGGTGGAAAGTGGACAAGCATTAGGGATGACCTCAGTCTTGAGAGGATTGTCAAGAAAAGTGGATTCAAGGACTGGACTGAGGCTGGGGTCAGTGCATCAAGGGCACCCACACACTGACATCTCCAGGAAAGGAGCTCCAACTGCATTATGCCTAATATCAAGTCCCGCCTGAAGCAGAGACGGCGACAGAAGCATCTTACCTGGGCTTAGGAGAAAAAGAAGATTCTGAAGAAAGAGTGGAGAGGCTACATTCCAAGGTGTCTGAAGTCCAGGCAAAAAAGTAGGGTTTGATCATGATCCCACAGGACCATCACAGAGCAGCTATTACCATAGCTACCATAGCTGCTCTGTGGTGGTCCTGTGGGGTCCTGATCATTGCTGATCAAGGATGATAAGAGGTGATAAAATGGACAGTGAATGTTATGGCTGTTCAGTATATGAGCATTTATATTTTCAGATAAATTAATGATATTTTCATGATATTCTATTTTTTTTTAGATGGACTGGTTTCTAAAACATGTAGCTATAATGCATTTACCTTCTAACTGATGTGCTCTTGAAGATCATGAGATAAAATCCGTCCGAAATGATGCTCTTACCTTGTCGGCTTCATAAAAAATGAAGAAAAAAAGTAGGAAAAATGGAAAAAAAGGAAAGAAAAGAAGGAATTGAGCTTGATGGAGCTGTTTGACTGGTTTGGTAATCAAGCGATGAGCTTGAAATCAGGAGCCAAGTTCAGAGCAGTGGAGAAGTATTGAATAAACAAAACCAGAGTTTTTTTCAATGGAACGAACTGCAGTGGCATGATTGCAATTTTATTCTGCTACTTAGGGTTAACTCCCCAGTTCCCCCTCTAAAGTGGTATGAAGTTGATGTGAGACTTCGCTGATGGGAACTTTATTGGAATCTGAGCCTCAGTTGGAGAAGCTTTAGACAAATCTGCAGATCTCGAAAGAGGAAATCTCTGTGGGTGAAATAGCTTGAACCTTTACCATTATCAGTGTTGCCTGAAGCTGCTGTCTTGCCCTGAATCAACTGTGAAATTGTATTGGATGGAAGCTAAGCAGGTACTGATACACTAATGCATTCTGTGCTCACAGAGCCAGATCTTATTTCTTGCTGTATTCCAGTTCCTTCAGGGAGGGCCCCGAAGAAACTCTTTCAGGCGCTCGTGTTGAAAGTACCGCCACAGTACAAACCCAAGGATATAGAATAGCCCACATGCAGATCAGCATGCCTGTGTGATTCACACAGAACCGCAAACGTAATGTTTTTTACATGAAGGATATCTATATGCAAATAGCATTAAATATGCAATACTTAGGAGCTTTGTCCTCTGCTGTCCTTACAGTAAGATATGTGCAACCATATGCACACACAGGATATGTATATGTTTGAGCAATGGAGAAGAAGAAAAAATACACAACACATGAACACTGCAAAATAATGTGTTGCTCATTGTAGAATTGAAGCTACATCTCAATTATACGACTTATATTAACTTAACTCAAGGTCAATTATTAATGAGTAATTAAACTCGGAAAACAGCTAGAATTCTCTGATTTCCATCTGAATTAAATCCCAGTTTAAATATCAGGGATACTGATACATATAAAAATAAAAAAAAATAATAAAGGACTCATTGTAGATGCTCCATTTATCAAAATTTTTGATATATTTTTTTTTTATTTTGTTATTCTTATATATTTAAATCATGTTTACAGTATATATGAAACGAACTGTTGTCCATTTCTAAGTTGGGGTTGTGGTGGGGCTGAAACATACTCTGGGCGCAAGGCAGGAATATTCCCTGGAGAGGGCAACAGTCCATCACATGGTATCACACAGCCATTCACTCACACCTAGGGGCAATGGCCAAATCACCTACCATGTAGTTTTGGAGGTGGGGAAGGAAACCGGAGTACCTGGAGGGAACCCATCAAAGCACAGAGAGAACACATCACATTCCTCACAGACAGAGACTGAAGCCAGGATTGAACGTACAATTCCAGCCCCTGGAGATGTACAGCACCTTCTACACAATCATATTACCCTAAAAAATTATTATTTTAAGAAGGGAGATCTTAGAAGAAGATCAGCTTAGAAATACTAATAATTTCAGCAAATGTTTGCGCACAAAAATGCTTATCATCGTCATCATCATCATCATCATCATCATCATTATCATCATCGTCTTTAAAAAAGTATAAAAGTATAGTTTAATATAGTGCATTATAGTATAGTGTGGTGTACTGTAGTGTAGTATAGTATAGTGTAGTATAGTATACTATAGTATAGTGTAGTGTAGTATAGTGTAGTGTATTATAGTATAGTGTAGTATAGTGAAGTATAGTATCATATAGTGTAGTGTAGTATAGTGCAGTGTAGTGTAGTGTATTATAGTATAGTGTAGTGTATTATAGTATAGTGTAGTATAGTATAGTGCAGTGTAGTGTAGTGTAGTGTAGCGTAGTATAGTGTTTTGTAGAATAGTATAGTGTTGTATAGTATAGTGTTGTATAGTATAGTGTAGTGTAGTATAGTATAGTGTAGTATAGTATAGTGTGGTGTAGTGTAGTATACTGTAGTATAGTATAGTGTAGTGTAGTATACTGTAGTGTGATATAGTATAGTGTAGTATAGTGTAGTATAGTGCAGTGTAGTGTAGTATAGTGTAGTGTAGTATACTGTAGTGTAGTATAGTATAGTATAATGTAGTGTAGTATACTGTAGTGTGGTATAGTATAGTGTGGTGTAGTATAGTATAGTATAGTATAGTATAGTATAGTGCAGTGTAGTATAGTATAGTGTAGTGTAGTGTAGTATAGTGTTTTGTAGAATAGCATAGTGTTTTATAGTGTAGTGTAGTATAGTGTTTTGTAGAATAGCATAGTGTTTTATAGTGTAGTGTAGTATAGTATAGTGTAGTGTAGTATAGTGTTTTGTAGAATAGCATAGTGTTTTATAGTGTAGTGTAGTATAGTATAGTATAGTGTAGTATAGTGTTTTGTAGAATAGCATAGTGTTTTATAGTGTAGTGTAGTATAGTATAGTATAGTGTAGTATAGTGTTTTGTAGAATAGCATAGTGTTTTATAGTATAGTGTAGTATAGTATAGTATAGTGTAGTATTTTGACATGCAGATAAAATGTTAGTAAGAAATCACAGCTTGTCTGGTCTCTATAAATGTGCATTGCCAAAAGAATATTATAATTTGAATTAGATAAACATTCGTGGACAGTAGAGACTCCAACACAAACAGTAGGGACTCTTTTTAATACCTTGACTTCAGAAGAAACAATAAATGATGAGGTGTCCCAATACTTTTGACCACAAAGTTTATGTCCTGATTTGAACATCAGCATTTCTTTGTATCCTTACTAGTGCACATACAAAATAATAATAATAATAATAATAATAATAATAATAATAATAATAATAATAATAATAATAATAATAATATTAATAATAATAATAATAATAATAATAATAATAAATTTATTATTAAAAATATTTTTTTTTAGTTCAAATAAATGTTATATTTCTCACATTTAAATTGATATATTTCAGTCCTCCTTTGATGAGTCATTTAGTCAAACTTGAAATATTCTTATAATCTGAGATTCTGGATTTCTGATTTTCATGATACACAGATACAGTTCACAAATAAAACAAAAATGTTTGAAATATGTCACTTTACTTGTAATTAATATAAAACATTTTTATCACTTATAACAATAATAATAATAATAATAATAATAATAATAATAATAATAATATATGTATATTATAATATTTTGCATTTTATTTGCAATAATAATTTGCTATGAAATATCAGAATGTAATATTTGATTTTCTTATACCAGCAAAACACATTTCATTTAGTACTATAAATGTAAACAGTGTGCAATTATGCTGGAAACTTAATCTCACAGATTATTATGATTAAAAAAGGACTGACCACTAATTCCAGTATTTAAATAAAGAGGGTGTCCCGACTGACCACGAGTAAACCTCTTTTACCATGATATTTACTTTGGACTTCGAACAAAAATCAAACTTGACACAGTTCAGCACTTGTATGAAAGTCATATAAATGTTTTGCTAAACTTAAACTAAAGCTGTAAATCGTACTTTCTGTTTTCCTGCTACTTTCCGATTTTGACGGGACGTACTGCTGGTGCTCCCCCTTGTTGTTCAGAATTCCTGGTTTGCGGTCACACGTCCCACTGGCTTTCATACATCCTGAAAAACCTGATCAATGACGAGTTCATTTAATGGAGGAGTTTTAATGGGAGCTCAGCAGCTGTGAGGGAAGCAGCTGGATTCGCTGTGATAAGACTGGAAAACTTCCTCTCGCCAATATATTACGTGCAAAACGTGAACTTCGTTGGCGGGAAACCTCTGAAGCAAGGGACACCCGTTCATACAGTGGCTGAAATCAAATATTGATTATTACTAATATAAAGTCTGCAAAGTTGAGGTGGAATATTGCATTTCATTTGTATTGAATGTTCAGACAAAGGTTTGATGGAGGTACAGAAGGCTTGGCATTAATACAGAATATTGCTTTCCAGTTCATATAGAGAGCGATGAAGGAGATCCTTCATAATCACATCTGATCACACAGGCACTGGTTTTATGCCAATACTTCATGTTTCTTCGCAGTTTACGCAGTTTCTTCATGTTGTGATTGTGATCGTTATCTTCTCTGAGGCCCGTGGTTCGTGTGGGTTAGAGCTCTTTGTTTTGCTTAAAATATTAAAATATTAATAGTCATACAAGCAATGCAACACCCTGCACCTTTTGTTATACACCAATCAGCCATAACATTAGAACCTTGCATAGATGATCAGCTGCTCTGATCATACAGGAGCACCTTGTCCTTCTATAATTCCAGACTGTTGTTCATCTGTTTCTCTGATACTTTATTCTCCTCCTTTCACCGTGATCTGCAATGCTCAGGACCCCACAGGACCACCAGAGAACGGGTAGTGCTCCGGTGTGGTCAGAGGAGCTGAAACAATGGACAGTGTGTGTAGAAAAATGGAGGCGGTCCTAATCATATGGATGGTTGGTGTATAGAGTCTTTGAAGACATGTTTGACCTGATAACTTTGTCTTTGGTGATGTTAGAGCTGTTTGAGAGGCGTTCAGCCACTGCTAAATGCTGTTTAACCCTCTCAAAACATAGACTATTCTTGTTATTTGACACCGCTATGTGTCTCCATTTGTACAATGTAATGAGTTACTGTTGTGATAGTGTTTATATGAACATGGTAAAATACCCAGAACGGCCAGCATTAATCAGTCTTATGAGTAAAATATTCTTAATAAATACAAAATAGAATTGAGTAGAAAGTATATGAGTATATATTTCTGATGGGAACTGGTGACTCTAAAGTGGCCCTTAGTGTGTGTGTGTGTGTGTGTGTGTGTGTGTGTGTGTGTGTGTGTGTGTGTGTGTGTGTGTGTGTGTGTGAATGTGTGTGTGTGTGTGAGCCCTACAATGGAGTAGCGCCCTGTCTAGGGTTGTTTCCCACCCTTGCGCTCAGAGTTGTCGGCTGGGAACCGACTCCCCTGTGACCCTATTCAGGAATAAGCGGTACAGAAAATGGATGGATGGATGGATGGATGGATGGATGGATGGATGGATGGATGGATGGATGGATGGATGGATGGATGGATGGATGGATTTCTGATGGTCAGAAGACTTCCGATATTTCATTTTCACGTTCACTGTACATTTGTAAAAATAGTTATGGATGCAACAACCGCTTATGAAGGAAGAGAAATATGGCTGCACGAAAAAGAGATGCTTTATGCTATACGGTGGAAACCAGGGGACGCTGTGTCTGTATTTGATATGAAATAAAATCATAAGAATGGAATGTAACTGTTTGCTGACTTTTATTGCTCGTTTCTTTTTGAGCAAGAGGCAGAGAGAGAGAGAGAGAGAGAGAGAGAGAGAGAGAGGCATGGAGATGGCAGAGTGTCTGTGTTCAGGTGACCTTGAAATTCAATTTAATCTCCCAGCACATCACAAACCCCGACACCAATGAGATTCAAATTAGTGCATTCAAAATGAGTGGCACTGAGTAAATGTGGCCAGTCTGAGGAGAGAGCAAATGAAGAGGAACCAATGATAAAATCACCATCTGAAGGGAAGTTTTTTTTTGAAGCATTAAGTAGCTGCTCCTGCAAGCAACTCGGCTCCCCTTATCAATTACACCTAAATGAGCCATTAATCAATTGGCCCGTGTGATTCGATCACAACTTATTTTTGAACACATCTTAAGTGACATCTTTGCTTGAGGACGAGCATGTGCTTGCTTGTGTTTCATCACGTCTTCATTTTCAAATGTCCAAAAAGTCACTTGAAATTCCACCACCATCCTGGCAGAGGGCCGGGGGGGTCTTCTCTGGAAAGGTGAGTTAATAAGATCAGAACACCTTGAGGAAAGCTAAGAAGATCGGTGGCTGTCAGAGACAGCCTTTGCGTGTAAGACGGACTGAGTCCCTGCTTTACAATATGTTTAGGAGCTGATGAAACTTACACGCCTAACTTTGAGGAATTTGTTGGAGGGAGATTTGAGACGCAGACTTGAGACTCGTTGGTATTAATATATATATTACTTTATCTTATTAAAAACATTTTGATTAATAGATTCGATTGAAAATAGATTATCATTATTTCTTGACAACCAATGAATCCATGTTTGGATGCACCGCGATCAGTAGCAGTCCTACGTCCAGAAGGTCGGGTGTCATGGGTGGGTGTGGTTTTGTATGATGTCAGATCACCTTTGCTCTTCATCACAGGCTCTTTAATACACCAAGATTATGTTAATGAGTTTCTGCAACCAGTGGTTCTACTTTTCTGAACACACACTCTGGTGCTCTTTTCCAACAGGACGACGCTCATCCACACACTGCTGCCCTCTCAAGATCTCGTCTTGAAGACACAGATACTACGCCGTGGTCGGTCTCATCTCCAGACCTGTCCCTGATTGAAAATGTGTTGGATGCTATTGGATGCTGTCAACACATACTGAGAGACACTACTTGTGTATGTGGATATCAATAAATATTGCTGATTGGATGATTTCTAGCTGCCTTGAGATCTTTTTAAATCCCTTCCATCTGTATCTACAACCTTCATTTTGATGGCTTCAGAAACACCTTTGGGGTTTGTTATGGTCGTGCTCATTTCAACAATCAAGAGCAAGCCAAGCTAATGTGTGAGGTTTAAGTTAGACAGTCCTCTGAAGCTGAAGCTGCACCTGTTTCTAATTAGGCATTTTAGTAGTAAAAAATGTGGGAGTATTATAACTTTTTCCTCTCAAGAAAAGTGCATTTAATTATGTTGCACATTTAAATTTTTAATTCATTCCAAATAATTACATTTTATGTGTTTAGTTATATCACCTCCATTTCAAAATATAGTTATAAATAGTTATATATATATATATATGTGTGTGTGTGTGTGTGTGTGTGTGTGTGTGTGTGTGTGTGTGTGTGTTTATTCTTTTCCATTATTCTGTTTTCTTATTGGCCAAAACCAGCTGGACTACCAGATTATTCATTACTAAACAAATCAAATGAATCAAAAACATTATAAACAAAACCGTGCATCCACATTATGTGTTATTCATAATTCTGTTCCTACTGGGTGCATTTTAAAATCTGGGCTCAGTGGAGAAATCGGTGTTCCAGAAGCAGCCACAGTGAATCACTTCTATATCCTTACTCTTAGCTTGATACCGTGATTAAGGTTATCCATGTTTTCTGCCTTTGCTTCTACTGGGATGTTTTTTTATATATATATTTTTTTTTCATGCTACTGTTTTATTTAGGCAGCTTTACCTGTAAATATACCATATAGTGACATGCTTTGACATGGTAATATCGTCCCCCAGCTCGGGTCAAATCCAGTCTTTCAATCCACTCTCTTTCTCTCACTGCTTGTTGAGGTTATGTTTTTGTTTTTGTTTTTGTTTCTCTGTTTTGTTTTTTTTTTTCATTTGTTTAGCTCCTGGCATTGTTATTGCACTATCTAAAGAAACTCCATTATTGATGGACCATGGATCACTGATTTGTATGATAAAGCGGGAAAAGGGAATGGGGTTGTAAACAGAACATGCAATAGGGTAGACCAGCAGTCTGACTTCCTTGGATGGGGATAGTGGAGAGGGAGAGAGAGCAAATACATTTGAAGCAAGGCCAACATTTTTTAAACAATGAAAGCTGCTGTTTTAAAAGAATTAAATTCACTTTCACTTTAATTGTTAACTTTTTAATTAGTTCTCTATGTTAGTTTTATTTGCCAGCAATGTATCAATTGAAACACATGATTTTTATGGCATATACTGCTGTAGCTGCACTCAAAATAACACAACAACCTAAATGTACGTTCTATTTTTGTTATTTTTATATTATTATTATTATTATTATTATTATTATTATTATTATTATTATTATTATTATTATTATTATTATTGTTGTTGTTGTTGTTATGTTTGTGTAAGTGAATTAGTGTCCTCTCTTTTATAGCCACAGCACGTTTTGTTGCTTTATTATTTTTCTAGAATTGTAATTAATTGTAATTCAGTCGTCTGTGGCATTCAAAACTGAGGTTAGGCTCCAGCTATCTATGCTGACGAAATGCCCAATAGCAAAGTGATGAGTGACAAACATACACATGCAGCATTTGAACCCAGTGCAGCTTCGTTTTAGAGAGTGCACAATGGGCAGAACCTTCTCTGTTGACAGCCAATCAGCTATATAAACCACCTGCTATCAACCAATCAGCACACTGCTCACTGAGCTTTTGGATATTAAGATTTGGTAATGAGTTAATGTAGCTGGAAAGAAGAAAATATAAGTTTGGCAGGAGAGGGGGAGAGGGAACCGAATTGAGGAAATCTCCCAGCCACTGCTGGAGAGTTGGCAGCGCTGACATTAGGAAATAAGTTCATGCCCCGGGTACTGCACAGCACCATCTGGCAGTGTGAGTGATTTAGGAGCGATACTGTCTCCTGACAGTGCAGGCATTTAGACCAATGTTTCTATCCTATTTCTGGTGTGTTTGTTGATTAAAATTTAGAACCCTAGACCTTTTCCTACTTTGATTTTAATTTTAAAGTATTTACAGGAGACCAGATATTGTTATTTCAGGAGATCCTAGGCTACTCAAATGTGTTATCTTTTGAGATTAACAAAACAAAGTAACAAAAAAGGACAAGAAATACTCAGAAATACTGCTGAACATTGATCATCCAGTGTGTTTTCAAGCTAGAAATGCAAGAATTGTGTTGAATTATGAATAATTGTTAGAATATTTAAATAATACAGTGTTCAAAATTCTCGATGGTCCACAATAAAGTAGAGAAACAACCCAGATGTCCTTTATTATTTTTGGTATTTATGTATCTGTAGTATCCCATTTCAGGACTTTTGCAGAGATATGTGTCATTATTATGATATTGGCTATAATGAAGGTTCCCAAAAGTGCAGTGTTTATGAGGTGTCATTTCAAAGATCTAGAGTGGCACAACAGTCTAACTGCCTGCACATCAAATGAGAGAAAATCAAGTTCATGCTGTACATGCTGAGGAGGAGAAACAAACCCCAACAATCTTTATGAATTATCTTTTTGAGACTTAACTAATAAGTAGATTATTTTTTTACCAGAATTCATATTTGAAAGCATCAGTAAATATTCTGGAGTATTTTACCTCCTGTTTACCTCAGATTATATTAATCCCCCACATCCTCTGGACCTCTCAGTGCTGAGAAACATCGATTTTCATCATGCAGGACACACATACCTCAAGTCTTTCAATATTTTTCAATATTCATACCGACTGTGGACAAATAAAATGAAATACATTTAAATACATATTGGAGGAAACAGCCACGTGCAGGTGCACAAGAGTGCACACAGACTAATTGATACTTAGTGTGGACGCAGACGTGATACAGCACAGAGTAGAATTGTTTTCACACTAATACATGGTCAAGCCATGTATTAAGCATGTTGTTGGAAGAGGTGGCAGTGCAAATAGAGCAGCCGCTTCCATAGCAGTCATTTACGCTGAGTTCCATAACCTGTGCAAATCAGTCACAGCAGTAAAATCGCATTACTCCACCTCCCCAAGTTCAAACTAATCCCATCTAAATACAGTTTTAAAGGTAATTCTCTTCCCCATCCTTAGTCATCCATTTTTGGCGATCCCTGGAATTGCAAGTCCTAGGATTAAACCAGTTTTTTACTATTTAAAAAACAATTGCTTCCTTTAAACTTACAAAGACAAAAAGACAGAAAGAAAGAAAGAAAGAAAGAAAGAAAGAAAGAAAGAAAGAAAGAAAGAAAGAAAGAAAAAGAAAAAGAAAGAAAGAAAGAAAGAAAGAAAGAAAGAAAGAACTCTAACAGCTGGGATGCTGCAGATCAGGATGGAAAGAAGTCTAAATTCCAAACACAAAAATGGCTGTGACACTAGGAGCCCCTACAGGCCAGAAGCAGTCGCCATGGCACTGGGGCACCCAGTCTTGATGGGCTGCTCATCCTTATGCCATGAGGAAGATTAAAATGCCCAGGAAATGAGGTTCGTCTCACGGCATGATTAATGTCCATGAAGTGTAATTAAAGACTTTTAGTTAATTCCCCTGCCTTTGGTCTCTTTAACTTATTTTAATCATTCAGTCAGACTAGTCATGCATAATTGCAGAGTCTCTACTAACTGACAAAATATGAAGCCTCTTGTGAAGTTAGACCATAAGAGAATATGCTTTACTTTAGGAGCAGGACGTTTCTTAAATTGTCTTATAATGAGGATCAGTAATACACAGTACTTTTGGCATTAATTAATAACTGTTTTAATGAAAAAGAAAAAGAAAAGGTGGAAGGTGATAAACAAGTGGCTACCCTACGGTATCCAGGGCACACAGATTCATATTTATTTGATATTCGGTATTATCTGCCTTTTGCTGTAATTTGGCATGAAGACAAATGGAAGAATACTTTATGAAATCTTGGAGAAGTATATGTCCCACTGAAGGTCTAGAATCTTCACTTATAAGACTTCACTTGCTGTTCTGTTATGGTGAGATTATCCTTATTATTATTATTATTATTATTATTATTATTATTATTATTATTATTATTATTATTATTATTATTATTATTATTATCAAAAATAGCTGCTCCCAGAAGAAGGTGTTGGATTGCAGTGCTGTTAAATAGGTGATCAGGATCAATAACTGATGATAACTGTAGTCTGATCTGATCAATATTTATTGATCTACTCATACAGAAGTGGTGTCTCTCAGTACGGCGTCGGGTTTAACGCAACATGCCAGACGTCTCTGCATGGAGGTGTAGAGGTTCCTAATGGTTTCCAGTGATGATCCATCCCATGCAGCTTGAATGTTCTCACTCAGTTCTGCAGATGGTTTGGTAGGGGTGGAGTGTTGATAGAGCGTCCAATAGCATCCCACACATTTTCAATCAGGGACAGGTCTGGAGATGAGACTGACCACGGCGTAGTATCTGTGTCTTCAAGGTGAGCTCTCGAGACGGCAGCAGTGTGTGGACGAGCATTGTCCGGTCGGAATAGTGCACTTGAGTGTGTGCTCAGAAAAGGTAGAACCACTGATTGCAGAACCTCATTAATGTACCGTTGCATGTAAATTGCACCCACACCATCACACCAGTCCTTCTGGATGTGTGACACATGTCAACAAACTGTTGATCTTTGTGGTGACCACAGTGCCTCCACACACAGATTTGTTGGTCATCACTGAAGATGACCTGCTGCCATTCTAAATGACTCCAGTACAGTCTACCAACACACCACTGCAATTGGTTGATTCCTTCTAGGTGCAACTATTTAGGGAACAAGTATTCTTATTGTTTTATGGTATTTTTATGGAGCAGCAGGATTACATGGTATAGTGCAAGCATGTGCTACGCTAACAAATACAAGCAAACAAATAATGCACTCGGTGATAAATACCATTGTGGACAGGGCATTAAATCACATGATAAATGAGTTGCAAGGTCTACACTAGTCGTCATCAAAGCATGGAAGTAAATAATGGTTCCTCCAGCTGGGAGACATTATCCCTTGAAAAGTATTAGAACTACTTAATTGCATTCTCCTCAAAGCTTTAAGGCTTTTAAGTGACCCCCTTCTGAGACCTGTATTATGGCAAGGACTGTGTGTCCTTCTTCCAATGACATTCACTTGCCAAATTATACAACTTTAGGAACATAAGTGCGTCTGAGAAATGTGAGGAATGTTAACATCTACATTTTGCAGGCAGCTGGGAGGAAGCACCCTTGAAGACACTCTTCAATTCAACTGAGAGATGAAAACTGCTCAGTATGGGGTTTCTGATTAGTGACTGCTCTAGGCCTCATCTGAATTTCAGGTTTGGCTAATGATTCTTACATTCCACACTTGCAGCCTTCAGGGAGCTTATAAAGACATTAGATGAGCCAAAAGGCCTGTGCTATGAAAACTGGAATTTGGTTCAATCTGGAATGCATTAAAATAAAAGTATGAATTTTAAACTGGTTTTAAGCAAATCAGTCGGCAAGTATTAGCAGAAAATGTCCTTTCAAAATGCAGTTGTTCATAACTAGGTGTCTCGGTTCACTGTATAAATATACTGTAAAAAAAAGTTCAGCATGTATTTATAGGAGATATTGTTATTTTCCAAAATTTGTGTAAAATTGTGTAAAAATAAGAATTTATTATTATTTTTTTAATGAATTTGACCATGTTTTAATCAAAAGTTAAAAAGGCAATCGATTTGAAGAATGATTTTTAATGATTTGACTGGCAAACATAATAAAAAAGTTCTTCAAATACAATTTTAAATATATATTATTTTTGTTATTTGCGTGTGTATCAGTATGATCCCCCTTCTTGTCTTCCTCTTTAACCAAACATCTGGAACAGTGATATCATTAGCCCCACCCCCTCTCACTGATCAGTCAGAGTCTGCTTGCAGGTCAAGCATATGCACATGGACAGAGCAGGAAACATCACACAGAGATGAGGCCACCGGTCTTGTAGTTATGTGTTATGATATGTGTATCATGGCTGTATTTTGCTCTGTGTGGATCTCAGAGTTAAGGCTGTTCTGATATTCATATAACAAATTATGCAGCCCTCAGTGGACTCTGCGTAGCTGCCAAGCAGGTGTTTTCTTGAGATTGCTGATCTGTTTGTCCTTCACTGTTGCTTTATAAGTGTGTATACAGGCCTATTGTTCCTTTAGGTGCTGTTTTGGCAAGTTAGAGCATGTCATGGGTCAGATAACTGTTACAGGAAGCCTTTGCGTTTTTGTGCTTGAATCATGTTCTGCGAGTCACTGCTTGAAATCTGTTGCATTCTATCATTTATGTATGAACTCAAGCACTGTGCCGGCCTTCACAATAAACTGGTTAATGTCATACTCATGCATGCTCTAGGTAATACAGGAGTTGGACAATGAACCTGAAACACTGGTCATTGTAGTGTGGGAGGTTTCATGGCTAAATTGGAGCAGCCTGGTGGCCAATCTTCATTAATTGCACCAGTAAGAGCAGAGTGTGAAGGTTCAATCAGCAGGTAAGAGCACAGTTTTGCTCAAAATATTGAAATGCATACAACATTATGGGGGACATACCAGAGGACAAATTGTTGGTGCACATCTTGCTGGCGCATCTGTGACCAAGACAGCAAGTCTTTGTGATGTATCAAGAGCCACGGTATCCAGGGTAATGTCAGCACCACCAAGAAGGACCAACCACATCCAACAGGATTAACTGTGGACACAAGAGGAAGCTGTCTGAAAGGGATTTTGGGGTGTTAACCCGGATTGTATCCAAAAAATTTAATTAACAAGACAAACTGATGCTGTATTGGCTGCACAAGTAAGCCCTAGTTCACCATACTAATCAATTATTGTGGTCAAAACCAGGTGTTTCAGTTTCATTGTCCAACCCCTGTAGGTGTTGGGCTTGGCATATTAACTTCGAATGCATGCTTATTCTTTACATATGTAAAGAAATAATCTATAATTGATCACAGAAGGAATTATGAAAGATGACATGAATTACATTTGGTTGGTAGACCCACAAATGATTCACGTTTCATGCTCAGTCACGGATGTGACCTAAGCAAGGACTGACCTTATCGCGGTACCTGACTAACTATGTAAGGTCGTCCTGTTGTGCTTTCTTTAAATTCTGACTTGTGCTGTTGTGTTGGTAGCATGCTTTCCAAGTGAATCATGCTTTGCAGAAGAGTTCAAAAGCAGTAACGTCATAGATCTATGGAAAGTATGATGGTCTTATTGATGTATTGTGTGTCAATATGATCATGTGGATACTACCTTAGCAAGCTGTTAGTGGCAGTGGAAAGAAGGGAAACCATAGAGAGGGAGAACCAACAGATTTTCCAAAATGCATGGCTTGACCCAACATATATGGATACAGACATTCATTGCACCACAATAACCGCCTTTAACACCATGTGAAGGTTGCAAAGACTACAATAGTGTTTAACCATACTGTCATGGAGTCACTCAGCACAGCGTGGTCGGTCTCATCTCCAGACCTGTCCCTGATTGAAAATGTGTGGGACGCTATTGGACGCTCTATCAACACTCCACCCCTACCACACCATCTGCAGAACTGAGTGAGAACATTCAAGCTGCATGGGATGGATCATCACAGGACACCATTAGGAACCTCTACAACTCCATGCAGAGACGTCTGGCATGTTGCGTGAAACCCGACGCCGCACTGAGAGACACCACTTCTGTATGAGTAGATCAATAAATATCGATCAGATCAGACCTATTTTTAAAATTGTTTATTGAGCCTGAAGACCTTAGTCTTCCTTCCCAACAGCACTGCAATCCCACACTTCCTTCTGGGTGCAACTATTTTTTGCTGCCATGCATATATTTTAGAGCTGGCAAATACAGCTATTGCAAGCTTCATATGTTATTCAATGACTAAGTCAGCCATAATTCACCCCCACTGCAGAACCTTTACTGGAATCTTCGAATCAAGATCTCAATTAGGTCATGAAATTCACAGTCTGCAAAAGGCCACAGGAGTTTCTCAGTCAGTGCCTTATTAATGAGAATACTTTCCACTCCTCCACTAGATTTAGTCTACTCTCCGAGGAAATAACTTACGTGGCCAGAAATTTGTGTGCATGTGTGAGAACAGGAGAGAAAGAGGGGGAGAGAGAGAGAGAAAGAAAGAGAGAGAGAGTGATTTATATACTAGGGAGGACCAATTAGCACAAAACAAAGTGTAGCATCATGGACTACATGACAAAAGGAGGGCAGAGGTGCTCAGCAGCCAGTTTGACTCTTAGTGTAACTGATAGCTCCATCGATCAAGAACAGATCTTTATGTTTGACTGATTCATACTGTCACTGTAGCTGCCACCAGAGCTCTGAGGCAGGAACTGGGTCACGAGAAGACTTTCAGTGGGCAGGACGGTGGTGGGTCTCATTTAAGCTTGCCTTTGGCAGGCACTAATTGTGTGTGTGTGTGTGTGTGTGTGTGTGTGTGTGTGTGTGTGTGTGCGTGTGTGTGTGTGTGTGTGTGGGTGGGTCTGTGTTGAACACAGGAGGATGTGGGTAAAGCGATTTGTATCATAATCAGACTCACTCCAGTCCAGCATTTGTGGATTTTCTTCATTCTGTGTTAAGCTTAATACATATGCATGCTTGTGTATCTGAGCAATTGTGACTCCTGTACCAATCCAAAGAGGGGGCCTTCAAGAAAGAGCATCAAAAGTTTTAGAACACCATTATATTTGTCTGGTAGTCCACCGGTAAGCAATCCTGCTTTTCTTATTTTGTCATTTTTGCAATGACTTTCCTTCTATTTCCTACTAATTTCATCCAGTTTTAAGCTGAGATACAAGGTATTGTCATGTGACCCATTGGCCACACAAGCCGAGTTTTCAGAAACTCGTCTCCTGATGCTGTTGTGGAGTTCTCCTGTATCGGACCACTTCTCTTTTCTCCAGGTAAACTAGTGCATCTCAAAAAGGAGGTTGATTGTAGTTCATAATTTAGTTCAAAAAGTCAAATGTTCATTACATGCAAAGTGAAATATTTTGTTTCCTATTCAGTCTGGGTTACATCTCATGCAAATCAGATTTCAGTATCTCAAATTATTAGAATATTTAGAGTTTGAGAACATTACTAGTCTAGTTCAGCACGTGCAACCACAATCAAGGGAAAGACTACTGACCTTACAGTTGTCCAGAAGACATTTATCGAAGTCATTCACCCTCCACAAAGAGGATCAGCCACATTGCTATTATTACACATAATGAATAATGAAAAATAATAATGAAATATGACTGTATGATCAGGTCTTAAGATTGACTCCAGCAGTGGTCTCACATCCCCCCAGGCAGACATTTAAAAAATCTGATGGCTGTTTGAACAAAGGATCTGCGGTGTTGATCATGATATGCATGATATGTCTTCCAGTCATTAGTTCATCTCAAGTAAAATGACTGGAGATATGGACATGGACAAACTGTAGATCTTGGTGCTGACCTTGGTGTCTCCACACATGGATTCATTGGTCATCTCCATGAAGGCAAAAGTGAGACTCGTCACTGAAGATGACCCGCTGACAGTCTGGCACGACACCAGTGCAGAAGTGCATTGCAATCGGTTGATTCCTTCAGGGTGCAGCTATTTTTTGATGATGAGTATATTCGTGGATGACGACTGGGGTCAGTTGCTATATGGATATGAAGAGTTTTTGAGACAAATTAATTACTCCACCTTTAAATGTCAGCAAAGTGGGAACATTTGGGGTGAAGTAAGCAGCCCTTCAACACCCCCCAAACCCTGCGTCCCCCTCCATCCCATAGTGACCCATAGTGTACATCTAATTGCTTCTCTGTGTCCAGAAATGAGGACAGGTAACACAAAAGGCCACATGAAAAGGGTGTAGAACATAAGGTCACGGTGTGTTTTTCTAGCGGAATCACTGCTATTATCAGGTTTATTTTTGCTTCTTCAGGTTTGTATACATGTGCAATTTTCTGATGATGCCTAGAGTCTTATTTTACTGCAGCAAACTCACAACCCTGTCTTCTTGCGCACAATTAATGCTCAAGTGTTGTCCTCGTTTCCTCTCTTTTGCTTGTGTGTGTGAATGTAGAAAGGTCAGTGAAGCCATTTACAAGCTTGATCTTCCATTACTCATTTGAATGCTGCAGTTTGCCACTGTACACCATGTAGGCCCCAGGGTGTATGTTCTGTTAAGGAGACACACTCATACGCAAACCTTTGGGGAAAATGCATTCACATGCATGCACACCTGAACACACACACACACATGCACGCACACACACACACACACACAGTTTGTAGATGTTTCATCCGCTGCTTATGAAGGACAGAGGATTCTGAATGCAGTCACACTGAACGCAAGCATAATATCACTGTATTAGGCCACAAACATCTACTCAACGTCCACTTTTTGGAATGTTCTCTGTACAACACTGCTTTAGAACGTCAAACATGAAATGAAAAGAGCAAACATTGAACAGAATACGAAGCAGCACGCAGCAATACGCCCCATGCTGATTCATTAAGATGTCAAATCTGTAATGCAATGTTGTTTATATAGTAGAATTTATATGCAGTTATATCTTCTGATATCTCCATTCCCTGCAGTAGGGACACTTAGGTCATGCTTTGCTATCATTTATCTTAATAATTGTCCTCGTACTACTAGCCTAGCATTAGTGGTGCGGTGCTCACCCCAGGCCACTTGGTCGTGGAAGAATGTCTGCAGAGCGCAGCGTGATCATGCGTGGAAAACACGAACCTAAGTGACTTGTAGCCCCGTAACCTTAATTGTAGCCTGATGTGGGCCTCACAGCTGTGATGGGTCGGGTTGGTAGGGTTGTATTTCCCTTGCTGTCACATTTAACCCTTTGATGCACAACATGGGTCAGCAGTGAGTTTTCATTTTCTATATCTTTGCAATAAATTAATTTCATTTAGTATTTAGTATTCAATGTGTTCCTCAATGACCCTGTATTTGATAGTCATACATGGTTTTGTATCACTACACCTCCAATGCACAACATGTACATTCTTTTTCCATGTTTCATGTGTAGCTGAGTGTTTCTATGATACATCTTTGAAATAAATTGGTCTTTAGTCCTTTTCTATTCCAGGTATGCAGTAAATATCTTGCTATTCTTTAGCAAAAATCTTCATTTTTACTTGATGAAGACGCACAGGTTTGATATTAGAGGTTTACACACGTGGGTCAGACACAGACCACATACATGTATCATTTCATTCCTCGGCAAGTTATGTTTTAAGTGGCATTTAAGTTTGTTTGGTCACATTTCTCCAGTTTGGTTCAACAGCTGTGATATCGGTTTTCATTTTATAGTATTTGTCCACTTGGGCCCTGTTTCATATTCCTGTCTTTGTCTTTTTGTTTTGCTCAAACCTGACGTTTTGTGACTCCTAGCGTTTCCGCTCCAATCCATGTTCTGTTCACTCCCCTCACTTGAGCTTCTCCTCACCTCGTCCTCACCTCGTCCTCATCCCTTTGTCTGCGTTTTCTGTTCAGTCATTGTTGTGGCATTACTCTTCCAAAATAAGTCTTGCTTTTCTTGTCTTTGTCTGGAAGTCGTCAGAGTCATTGTCTAAAGGTCCTGTTGTCCTTTCCTGTTCTTCCTGTTTGCTTTGTTCTCCCATTTTCTATTTCGTTCAGACTTCCCTGCCGTGGGTCCACCCTCTTCACCAGCCTGAAAATCTGACAGTGTGTGTGTGTATGTGTGTGTGTGTGTGTGTGTGTGTGCGTGTGTGTGCGTGTGTGTGTGTGTGTGTGTGTGTGTGTGTGAGACAAAATGACAATCATGTTGCAAACACTAAATAATTGTTTTGTTTATAATTTATTTATAATTATTTTATGCTACACTTGGATGAATGCTTCATTTTGCCCCATGTCTGTAACTCTGATGTAATAATCAATCAGTCATTATCACGGAGAAGCATCTATGGAGCCCACCTGGAGTCATCACAGGGTTCTAAAGACACTCCTAGGGGGCAATTTAGCACGGTCAATTCACCTGCCATGAGCATTTTTCTGGAGTCGAAACACAACAAAAACCAATGTTATGAAATTTCCAGAAGATTTGAATGAATCACTAATATTTTGGTACATGCAACCTATTTTACGAGGTTATCTGGTGTACACCCTCCACAGTTTGAGAAACAATTTCCAGTCTGCCTCTCTCAGTGGCCCGGCAAGCAGATAAAAATTCCTTCCTGAAATGGGTTCAGTGGCCATATAGTTCTCCTCTGACCTCTTTTCTCTTTTGTTTCAGACATTTTAGTGAAATAACTGCTATTAGCTCCAACATATAATCCATTCATTTTTAGTTGCTTTTTGTGTGCCAAGAAAGTAAACACAGCTGCATTGAACCCCATCACCAATGCAGACATCAGCGTAGACTCTGCATTGCTTCAATGCAGAAGCATAAATCAGCCTTAACCATTAGAACCCTAAGCACTTCTGCGTGATGCTTTTGTAGTCTGACAGACTTTTATTGGCCAAAAATTATAAAATGTATTTACTGGCATATTTATATGCTTCCCTTTTATCTGGTCTAATAGAGACTGTATATCTCAGAAATCCTGTTGAAAATTCATTATATTTATCACTCCATAGGACTTTTATTCTGAAATGTGAACACTTGCTGAGCAGTCGGAGCCTGTATGCAGGTCGAGCCTGTACATGTGACCTGAGCCACATGTAATTCGGTTGAATTACTCGTTGACAATTCCTCACACAATGTTTCGATATGGTTTGATAGTCCTGCAGGTTGTTATGATATGTATATCACGTCTGTAAGTGACTCTGATCCTGAGTTTTGAAGCCTAGGAGACAGCATAACTGCCCACAGTGCGGTTCTAAGAGTTAAGGGTGTTGCCCACACATCTGATCTTCAGAAGTCAACTCACTGTCCAGTAGGTACCACCATGACAGCTCCAATAAGAGTCCTTGGTCAAGACTCCTTATGCTACATTGACCAACGTAGTGGAACCTTTTGTGTTCAGGTGTGGACAGCCAGCACTTCATACTGAGCATTTTACGCAAAAATGGTTCTATACAGTACTGAACACGGGTTGTTTGATCCCTATAAGGATTTTGACTTCATGGTTTCTGGGTTTTGGTATGGTTTTCCTTAGACTTGCTCAGCACATGTATCCCAGTCCTCATTAAAAATAAGATCAGCGATAAAGTTACTGATTCTTGAATATTTTGATGGACAAAATTCCTGCCGTCCATTTATCCAACAATGCATTAGCACCTAATGTCAGCAGACAGTGCTGAGAGAAGTGCTGGGAGGGCAATTCAAAAATACAGAGCACTTAGAGATGACCCACTTACAGAGTTCATGCTGCAGCTTGTGATTTAGGTGGAAAAGGACCCTACTGTAAACTATGTGGACAAAAGTATTGGGACACCTACTCATTAATTGCTCTGTATTCAAGGGTATTAAAACGAGTTTACCCTGCTTTTGTTGGAGTAAATCTCGACTTTCTACTAGATTTGGAACATTGCTGCAAGGATTTCATTGCATTCAGCAACAAGAGTGTTTGTGAGATCAAGATGTTGTATGCTCAGCGCCCCACCTCACTCCCATTCCCCAGCTCACCATCATTCCAGAGAACACAGTTCCACAGCTCACTGCTGGGGTCTTTATACCCCTAGCCAATGCATTGCATTAGACATGGTGGCAATAGGTTCATGTTAATTTGCTCCAAAGTGTCCTATTCTATTGGCAGTACAAACTGCACATGTGCATTTGCACATCTGTGTCAGCAATGGGTGAATGCCTGAATGCTGAATGCATGCATTAGAAAGGCTGTCCGCAAACATTTGGACCTGTAGTGTATACGTGTATAAACTATGCACATCTTCCAGCCATGATGAATGCCATGCAAAATCAAGCTGCACATAAAAGGTTCCCTCTGGCAACTGGGAACTGCACTACGCCTGACACACACACGAACACACACACACACACACACACACACACACACACACACACACACACACACACACAGCACTTTCCTTCTGCTTGCTTTAGAAAGCACTCTGCACAGTACAGAATAATAAAACTTGGGATTGTGAGGAAAAACTGGTATCAGAAATTGGATTTCCTCAAAAAGATGTGATATATTCAGAAAGAAAGGAACACGGCATGAGCAAGTTTTTACAATGTGTTGGAGCAATAAGTCTAGAAAGAAACATTTATAGACTTAAGTGAGAAGCATGTAGGACTGGGTGATATATCAGTATTTTTATTTATATCAGGATATAAACAGAGCGGGATACGGGTTGAGGCGATATATCTATTTTTATCTATATCGGGATATAAAAAGAGCAGGATACATGCTGAGCGATATATTGATATTTATATCTATATCGGGATATAAACAGAGCGGGATAGGGGCTGAGTGATATATCAATATTTAAATCAATATCGGGATATAATCGTAGCAGGATATGGGCTGAGCGATATATCAATATTTATATCTATATTGGTGTATAAACGCTTTTGTCCATCCACACACAGTGACACACAGTGATACAAACCTACACACTTGTGAATTCACACACTAGAGGGCAGTCAGCACACATGCCCAGAGCAGTGGGCAGTCCTATCCACGGCGTACGGGGAGCAGCTGGGCAGTTCAGTGACTTATTCAAGGGGTCTTCGGTTTATTAGACAAGAAAGTATAAAGACTTAAATAATAACACTTTTGTTTACTCAAGCATATATAGACTGCATGAATTATTGTTTGTTTTTATTCATAAACAAAACACCTCAGGTCTGATTGCTTGTTAGACTGAAAAAAGGATAAAATCAGGGATGCAGCCTGTCACAGCATCTGCTCTACATCTCTCCATCTGACAATCCCTTCCACTCCGAAGCCTGAAACAGACTAAAGGTTAGTTCTGACTTTTATTCTAGCGACTGCTTCAGCAATTAACTGGCGTTCCAGAGGAGGGCACAGACTTGCCACAGCCTGTGAAAATGCCATCTGTCATTGAGACACACTTCATGAAATGCTGTGCTCTGCCTCAGTATGACTGTTTCCTTCGGGGAGTTGCTGGGATCGTTCGAATCGAATCGGAAATAAATAAATAACTAAATAAAAATAAATTGTTTGCTGTGGAAAAACAAAAACAAAAAAATAATGGAAGGGGTCAAGTTGCTGTGTGCTCTGAAATGTGGAGGTCCTCTTTCCCGTACAGTGGCTCTGTATAGCTGGCTGAAATCGAATTATACCTTATGATAACAGATGTTGAGCTTATTAATCTGAAACTCTGTAAGTGCAGCATCATCCCGTATCTTTTCTGAAACGTAGAAAGCTGATAGCTGAGCTCTGGTTATATTTGACTTTTATTATTTTTTACTTTTGATTAAATATATATGGTATGTGTTTATTTTAAGAGCACACATCTCAACACATTATGCATTATCTGAAAGCTGGCTGATTAGCCTTTCAGACCGGCGCTAGTTTCCTACCGACAGAAATGCCAGGGTAGATATCACGGGGTTAAAGTTTGCAGTAACCTTCCCCTTACACCAGAATGCCTGTCAACCACAAAGACCGCCTGTGGAAAACCCTCTACACATCAGCACTGTGCCTGATTGAGGAACTGGGAGTAGAATAAATTCTCTTTTTCCTCTTTTTCTTCCAGGATTTGTAATATTTTGCATAAATTTTTGTTCCCAGATAACATGCAATTAGCACGTACTCAGCAGACACTTATATTTTGTGTGATTGCTCAACAAGCAGGAAATAAAATCTCATTACGCACGACTATTTGGAGATATAAATTCGAGAGCTTTGCTTTTATTACAGATAAGAAAAATCATTACAGTAAATTCTGCTTTATGAAACCTCGTGGCAGTGGATTATTAGACAAAAGTGCTTCTTTGCATGTGATTTCACGTCACATTATGTTCTGATTCATAGGATAATCCACACATGAGGGTTCGGAAGGAGACACACAGTGTCTGGCTGATGTCTCCTATATTGTTCCCTTCCTTTGTACCTGTGACAGAAACACTGATGCGCAATTAAATGTGACAAGGATGTTTATAATAGTAAGTTTATTATTACCTGTCAGGGGTCCAAAGAAAATTATATTATTATTATTATTACAAATAATATTACATCATAAAGTACAATTATTTGTAATAATTACATTGACAAGGATATTTAAAATGACAGGTTGTTCAAAATACTTGAAAGTGGTCCAAATAAAATAAAAAAACAGTTGCTTTTATTATTTATGTATCAGTATTAACCCTTGTCAGGACTTTTATTCTAAAATTTGAAGACGGAGTGAGCAATAAAAGAGAGCAAATCGCATTTATTCAAGAACATAATATCTGGGTCAGCGACATAATTAGCCCCACCTCCTCTGACTGATCAGTCAGAGTCTTTACGCAGGTTGGACAGGTGGACAGGTGGACAGGGCAGTAAACATGCACTGGAAGATGCCTGCGGATCGGAAATGCAGGGCCACTGCACAAAACACAAGATGGTTCAACGTGGGGGGAGATACAGGACTGAAACCCAGCATAAATAAATATGTTTCACAAATACTTGCCAGCATATCACGACTTCAGCTCTCAGTATCAGATGTTCAGAGGAGATGCAACACGAAATGTTCACACTCCCTGTTATTATTTCCCATTTTTTAACTTTCATTTTAGGAGTGAAATGATGTCACTGTCGGATTCTGTTTGATGGAAAAGAACTTTTATTAACACCACTATATTTACTATATCTACGTCCCGGCTCTTATCTCTGTGAGCCGTGGCTTTTAAACAGGGCGCCTGATGAGTGTGCTATTAGCAGGTCCTTTACACAGTTTGTGGGATTTGTTGCAGACGTAATAAATCTTCCATTAATTTCAGGCACATCATGATATCATATTGCTGCTGCCTCACGACACATTAGTGCTGCACCACTGGGTAAAGTACATATTGGTTAGTATACTGGGGAGTGTCTTGTCACAAATATTCCTGTCAGTGGAGCAGACCCGTATTTGCAGCAGACCCCTGGAAAGTTTCAGCTCCTCTGTTTAACGTATTAACGGCCGATGCGCGAGATTCTACATCGTCAACAGGTGTTTCACAAAGCCTGCATGCGAGCTCATGCCTTCCTGGTTTGGCAAGCAATCAAATGTGCTTTCTTCTCTTCTCTAACGTTTTCAACCGTCAAGGAGAAAACAGTTCCAGTTTCTAAATCCTTCTTTAACAAAGACAAACTCTCTACAGGTGATTTTCAGAGAGTATCGAGAGAGCTTTCAGTGCTCTGGCCATTTGAATTCCTCGATTACACTTTATAAAAAAAAAAGGAAACATTCATTTAAGTTTTTAATGTGTGTTTTATCTGATATTCTTACACAGATATGAAACCATGACGTTCATAATTAATTTGTATACTTTAGAACCTGAAATACACACTCTGCTGTTTTTTAGGCTTAATAACTCAGGATGAGAGTAATCGAGCTCAGAAAACTGCTCCAAAAAAACTCTGGTTAGTCTTTATAAGTAAATGATTTTATTAAAACTTGGTCACATTCACACAAATATCTAAATTCTGTTAATCAGCATCTTAAATGAAGACATATTTGAAGACATATCTGGCATCTGGCATGTCTCCAATAATTGTTTTGGTGAGTTAAAGTTCATTAAACTATGAAAACATCCAAAAAAAATTGGCCCGAGCGTTCTAAAGGTTAATGTGTGTATTATCTGTTACTTCATAATTAAAAATAAATAATTAAATAAAATAATCAGATATTATACAAAAATCATTCATAAGCAGTTAGTAAATTAACTCTTAGAACCTGAGAGCTGTATCTTCTGGGCAAGTAACATACAGACATACTAGGAATCAATCAATCAAAATGCATTTTTTACAGCCGATGGAGTCACAGAGCGCATTTAAAAAAAACAAAAATAAGTAATCGAACAACACATGAAGCAAAGAATAAAGACATAAGACCCCCGCTGAGCAAAAGGGCGACAGGGGCAAGGAACAACTCCCTCAGAGCTGGAGGCAGAAACCTTGGGAGGAGCCAGGCTCAAAAGGGGGGACTCCTCCTCTGGTCAACTAATAATATAATAGCAAACAGAATTTAGATATTTGTGTGAATGTGACCAAGTTTTAATAAAATCATTTACTTATAAAGACTAACCAGAGTTTTTTTGGAGCAGTTTTCTGAGCTCGATTACTCTCATCCTGTGTTGTTAAGCCTAAAAAACAGCAGGCTGTTGCCTGCAAAGTGTGTATTTCAGGTTCTAAAGTGTACAAATTAATTATGAATGTCATTGTTTCATATCTGTGTCATATCTACTATACATGCTCTATCTAACCATTGTGGTGACTTATCAATGAATAATCCAGCTCAGAAAATTTGAGCTTCCAGTGCATGTTTACTGCTCTGCCCACATGTCCGTGCTCAACCTGCATGCCGACTCTGTGTTATGCAGGAGGTATTTTTTGGACAATTGTTGTCTGCAGAGCTGAAAATCAGTAGGAATGTTGGGAAATTTGAGTTGGATTCTTAGATTGCGTGTTAAGAATATTCACACTATCAATAAATTCACTTTAGATAGCCAGATTGGGACTGCTCATTAGACCATAAGGTGATGGCACAGATAGGCCATGCAACTGAAACTAAGATTTGTTCTAGTCTTATTAAAATTAGGACAAAACAAAGATAACGTGCAACATCCTGCTTTTGTATCTGTATCTTCCGTCCAGGGAGGGCTGGAGCTCTTCACTGAGGATCTGAGCTGAAGTGTTGGGATGCGTACAGACCCTGAGGTATTGTGTTTTAATATCCAGTACTATTACCATATACTGTATGATCCAAAATACTTTATTTATAACTACAAATAGGCAAAATCCAGGCTAGTACAGGAATTTGCATATTCTTAATTCCAAAGCTGCAGCCACATCAGAGCTGGCTATTCTGCATCCTCTGAAGGACAAGCTTTCCTGGACAGGCTGCAGCAGCTGAAGTGAAAAGAGCATGTTGACCGTATGTAGACTAATCATACATTACATCATCATTACTTCACCAGTGTTACATAGTACAGGTCATTGAATTGTCAGCATGATTTTAAGGTAGCTTTATATATAAATAGCATATATTGATAAATAAAGGTGTATGATTCTGTAACAGCTAGTAGACATTTTATAGACTATAGATATTAATAAGAGTTATCAATTTTTCATGCCATTTCAATGACAAGACTGAATGACTTCCCCAGGCCACACAGTGTAACATCTGCACTGGACATTGTGGTTTCATCAAGTCACTGCTCGGATACAGTGCAGCGGGTAATATATCAGAACATCTCATAAAAACAGCCACACAGGTTTGGCTAAGCCTCAGAGTCTAGATATAGGATATCGTAGCTGAATGTCATTATGAAATCTGACAAGACAAATCCATCACTCTTTAGGTGGGATGGGTCAGGGCAATATGACATTCAGGAATGGCGTGATGTGACCGAATCGTGCCTGAAGAACTGCTGACGAGGTGGATGAGATTATGGGTTGACTTATCGTAGGACCTCGGATAAGGTTAGAAAAGCCCTGGACCGTAAGACTAGACGTGGCATCCAGAGGTGATTTACAGAACAAAAAAATGTCAACTAAAATGGTAACGATAATGAATAAAATGATGGAAAAAACATGATATAAACAATAAGAATTTAGAAATTGAAAAAAAAAACAGATTAAATAAAATTATAAAATTTACCAGCGTGGAATGCAAAATAAAAACAAGTAATGCAATAAAATATAACAAATATTTCAATAAATATATATATATATATATATATATATATATATATATATATATATATATATATATACTGTATATATATATAAACAATTATATAAATAAAGACCATACATTTATTATAAAACGCTACATAAATATCAGACTATATAATTATTATAACTATTAAATTTGTATTTACATGTCCACTAGAAGGTTGTTCCACTGGTTTGGAAATGAATGGCTGAAAGCAGCATCACCAAACCATTAAACCACTAAAAGAGAGACATTGGTGTATCAAAAAGAGCTTTGTGGTTCATAAACCAAAAGCATTTTTGAGATATAGTCTGATCACACTACCCAGGGGTAACATATAGATTTAGCAATAATGTTAAAACTCATTTTAACACAATAACTGTGTCCTCTTCCAACCTGAGATCACAGGTTTGGCTAAGCCTCAGTTACGTCCCGGTATGGTGGTCTCATCATTGAGCTGAAATTACCTTGTTGAATTAAATCCCAGTTTAAATGCTGTAGCAGTGATGCAGTGCATGTTTACTGCTCTGTGCACATGTGCTGCTCAACCTGCATGCAGACTCTGACTAATCAGAGAGAGGGGGCGGGGACAAGGATGCCACTGACCCAGATATTAGTATATAGAGGGAAATTAGAGGCTGTTTGCTGTCTTCTTTTGTTGTGCACACAGTGTTCAAATTTCAGAATAAAAGTCATGAGAAGGGATAATACTGATGAATAAATTAAAAAATATATATGTTTCATTTGGATTACTGTCAAACATTTTAAGAACATATTAAATGCTACCATTTTCAACTCAAAAACACTCAGGAAAATGCATTTCAAACTGAATTTGAGATGTAAAATATTTTATAGTCCTCATGAGACAAAACATGGAGGCGCAAGAACGTGTTTTATCAAAACATACAACATTTAAATTCTCTATTTTTACACCTAAGAGGTGTAGTTGCTATATATGACTATAAATACTCCTATAAATACATTTAGGAATATACAACACTGAGCACATTTCTCTGCATTACACTGAAATCTAACAGGATGTGTCTTTGCTATGTCTTGAACATAGTGCTTAATTTTAAATTCACCAATCAGGCATAAGCTCTATAAAAATACATGATAATATGGAGGTAATATAGACTTCAGAATTATGTGCTCCAACATTTTACCCGCTCTTTATGCTTGACTAGAACACTGGTCGTCCTTTTCAGAAGCATGCTCATGCATGCTCATGCAATCCTGCATAACATGCTTATGCGTGCTCATGCATGCCTATGGATGCTCATGCATGCTTATGGATGCTCATGCATGCTTATGGATGCTCATGCATGCTCATGCAATCCTGCATAACTTTATTTCATAGGTGAGGCTGGATTTGACTTGTAAGAGGAAAAGAAAGAACCATATTTGGCCACAGTGCTGTTTTGAATGTCCTGGGTCAGTGAGGTGGTAACATCACAATGTTTAAAACATCTCAAGCTTAGGTCTTGGCTCACATATTCTCACTTTTAGATGGACTGCATACCATCGTCACAGCAGAAGACCCACTGCTTGCAGAGGAGATGAGATACAGGATCATCTGGGACACTGTATGTTTCCATCAATCTGTTCTGGTACCAAACTGGTTTCCTCAGCATCCAATTTTTTCAGTCCAGTACCTCCCAATGTACTGACCATTCCCCACCGAGGAGGCTTTTTTTCAGCATGGCTGTGGAAGGTTTACAACCTCCAGTCTTATGTCAGGATACCCCTCAGTCAAACCATGCAGGAGGTCAGAGACTGTGCAAGGATGGATTCACCAATCAGAAAACCCTGCCCCTGATGACTGTGGGAGAGGATACAGCGTGCGAGGGGGTAAAGGGTTATGGCCAGATCCAGCTGTGTGAAAACATGATGCTGAGGGATTTTTATTCATGCTTTCATTTTTGTCTCCTCTTTGTGCAGTACTGGTGTTACTCGTCTTGTGTGTTTGGATATAACATCAATATTTCAGATGAGAATCAACTCATCAAATCTGCATCTTCAGAAAATCATAAATGTCTGACTGTATGGACTCTGTGCAGCCATGTGGTGACAAAACTGGGTTTTTATCAAATATTATACAGTGTTGAATGAAGGTTTTCAAATTTTCAAAAGATCTGATGTGTTTCGACAAAATGGGGCCTGTTTTCTGAACCTTAATAGTTAACTTTTAGAACTCTGAGCAATTTTATGGGATATTTTTGTAGGTTAAACAAAGTCCTAAACTACAAAAACAATCAAAGTTTTCAATTTTCAATCAAATATTTTCTTGCCTCTAATTTTTATTTATTTATACTTCATTGTCAATATCCAGCCCTCAGAGCAAAAAAAGAGAGCAAGCAGCCCCTCTCATCCCTTCGCATTTTCCTCTATAACCTAATATTTGAGTCAGTGATGCCCCGCCCCCTCTCTCTGATCAGTCAGAGCCTGTATGCAGGTTGAGCATCAGCCCCGCCCCCTCTCTCTGATCAGTCAGAGTCTGTATGCAGGTTGAGCATCAGCCCCGCCCCCTCTCTCTGATCAGTCAGGGCCTGTATGCAGGTTGAGCATCAGCCCCGCCCCCTCTCTCTGATCAGTCAGAGTCTGTATGCAGGTTGAGCATCAGCCCCGCCCCCTCTCTCTGATCAGTCAGAGCCTGTATGCAGGTTGAGCGTCAGCCCCGCCCCCTCTCTCTGATCAGTCAGAGCCTGTATGCAGGTTGAGCGTCAGCCCCGCCCCCACTCTCTGATCAGTCAGAGCCTGTATGCAGGTTGAGCCTCAGCCCCGCCCCCTCTCTCTGATCAGTCAGAGCCTGTATGCAGGTTGAGCGTGCACATGTGGCCAGAGCAGTAAACATGTACTGGAAGCTCCTTTGGCTGGAGCTTAAATTGGGATTTAATCAAGTAACAACATGCTGGATTACTCATAACTCACACCATGATGACGGTAAGGCTTCTAGTTATGTTATGGAAAGTGTGTCATGTCTGTATGTTACTCTGATCCTGAGATATGAAGCCTAGAAAACAGCATCATGGCTTGAAGTATGATTTTCATTTTTACTAAAGTAAAAGTATTTGTGTTTATAGTCAATAAATGACTTCTAATTTCACAATTTTCATGATTCTTCTGTTTTGAGTATCAGATGAACACAGCCAGACACCGAGTGTTAACAATGGTTTATGCTAGAACTGCAGCATCATCTGCAAAATCAGACACATGGCATTTCTATCTTTTCACTTCAGTTTTAACAGTTTTATTCGTTTACTGGTCATGTGGTCAACATAGTGGCGTGTTTAATCTCTTTCCCAGGTATAAATGGGTCTGTGTGTGATATTGAGTTACAGAGCTCTGCTGGTCTCACACTGAGAGGCTTCCGGCTGCACCTGGAAACTACCGGCATCGTTTTGGGCTGTTTTTACGCTTGAGATTCAACTTTGTGATGTTTGGCATGCTCACGTTAGTGTTAGAGTTAGGTTTGCTGTTTTTGAGAAATGTTTGCATCTCATGTGGACAGAGAATGTTCAAAATGCTGCTGGAGACGGAGAGAAAATCCTACATTATTTAATACTGTGTGTGTGTGTGTGTGTGTGTGTGTGTGTGTGTGTGTGTGTGTGTGTGTGTGTTTGACGATGTCTTCTTCACACAGGGCTGGACTGGCAACACAATTTGTTTTGTCGACCGGCTTTCGACCACTTTCCAACCACTTCACCCTCTCAGCAGCCCACACCCATACTGGCCCACTGGGATTTGCTCTGGTCGTCCCAGTGGCCAGTTATTCCCTTTCCTCACTGTAGTTTTAAGTAAGTGGCTGCATAAAAGTGGCCCAAATCCGATCAATTCCATCACATCGGATCCAGATGTTTCATTTGTGTGTGAGAAGGAATGAAAATATCGCACTGAATCTGACGTTTCCAATTCAGATTCGGCTCACTTTCATATGTGGTTTTGAAATCCAATCCATATCGAATTCCTCAAGGTGGCTCAGTCTGAACAGAGATGCTACATTTTTATCAATCTAACTCAGCATTCCTCATAAATGTTCCTGCTGTGTGAACATAACCTTGTAGACTGTGGCTTGTATATCAGCTTTCACACACACTTTCTGTTCTGTTCCTCTCCTGAAAGAGGAATAGTCCAGCCATGTGTGTTAATGTGATATTGGAAGAGAAGCTGCATATAGAGGCTGTTGTATATAACATCATTTTCCATGAAGTATCTTAAGCTACAGGTTTCCACAAAATCATATTGATAACTGCTCTTTGTCCATCGTACTCTGAGGATTATATTAGTAAAGTAAAGGGTAAAATAAAAGCTCAACAGCGTGTTTCACATTACTAACCCAAATGCACAGTAAAGGAGCAGAGTAGCCGAAAGCAAAACCACCCAACTAGGTCAAACCAGCAAAAAAGCAGACTGGGCTAAAGAACAAGGCTGTAAAGTAAAGCTGTAAAAGTTGCAGCCTTCAAAGACTGAACAACCGAATTGATTATTCCGATGCTGAAAAAGTCATGAGACTAAACATGCATTGGTTTCGGAATTGCCCCGTTGTCTTTAAAGCAGACTTACTGAATGCCGGACAGCTAAATATGTTGAAAATACATTAGAGAGATTCAAAAACACACACTCATTCTTGGGAAGAAGGTTCAGAAATAGTCCATGTTCATTCTGGAGGCATTCATATCTTCTACTAGTGCAGCTTAGTGCATTTCAGAGAATTAGAATCCGTCCATATTCTGTACCGATTATTCCTGAATAGGGTCACAGGGAGCCGGTGCCCAGCCGGCAACTAGGCGGGAAACAACCCTACACAGGGCGCTAGTCCATCGTAGGGCGCACACACACACACACACACACACACACACACACACACACACTAAGGGCCACTTTAGAGTCACCAATTCACCTACCATGGTGGTCTGTGGGGGAAACCGGAGTACCCAGAGGAAACCCACACGAACACGGGGAGAACATGCCAACTCCACACAGAAACTTCCCAGGTCGCCCCACCTGGCGATCAAACCCAGGTCCATCTTTCTGTGAGGCTACAGCGCTATCCACTGTGCCACCGTGCCACCATAGAATTAGAATATTTTGAACAAATTTAATTTGTCTCAAAATTTTATTAAAAAAGTACATTTTTATATTTTATTTTTGTATGAACTTTGATTGTGTTTGAATATAAACAAAGTTTTACTAAATATTATCTATTCTGGATAAGATTCTGTTTTCATTTCTGATTTTCATGACTTATAAGCCATTACGATAACAAGAAATTCCTTGAGATGCAGTAGAGAATGCACACAGTCGCATTATTAGTCACATTATTAAGAGCACCTCTGTGTTTCTACAATTGTCATTAAACTCCACTCACCATTATAGTTCCATAATTCCAGACTGTAGTTCATCTGTTTCTCTGCAGACTTTATTCTCCTCCTTTCACCCTGATCTTCAATGATCAGGACCCCACACGACCACCACATGGAGAAACAAGGAGGTGGTCATATAATGTCACTCGACTCTGTACAAGTTGAGATTTGAACTGTATGGATTTGCTATTTGGTGCCTATTCCTGTCATTCCAGAGCAAGTGGACAAGTTCCATACTTGGTAACAATGTGGAGGTTGAGCTGTCCAGTGCTGAAAACTATGGCCTAGACTGATATGTTGTCCCTTCATTGCAATGTGAAAGGTAGGTGTTCGTCAACCCCAGCAACACACCCGTGACATATCCACGATGGAGAGCCAACATAGCAGACATCCGTCCTTTCATTACCTTGGAAGGCATAGGTGATGACAGTTCTGACAATGTACTGAAAACAAATGCAGAGAAAACAGCAACTCACAGCGCACTCAGTCTTTATCAGCGGCAAACTGAAGTGCGGCAGCTTGAAGAACATCAACCTTGATTTATGTTCGGTACAGCGCCACATGAAAGGACGGAAGTATGGAAGCATTTTATCAACACGTGCATTTGACTACAGTGAGACTGAAAGATTTGATGCAAAGACTTATTTTCTTGGCAGATGAAAGAAACAGGCACAGAAACACAGTATGAGACGCGCAACAATGAGTCAGAGGAGGTGGAAATTATGCACAAGTCGACCAGCTAGATCGTATCACCACTAGCTCTGTAAATAATCGAAGACCTGCACAAACACACAGGTCCAGTGGATGAATTCAAGGGTTCCTCCCAGGGTAACGAATGCAGGATAATACAACACAGAGCAGTGGGGCTTCAAAGAGAGAAAATATAAATCAATACACCTAAAGTACAGCTCACAAACAAGCCTAAGCACTATATTGATTTCTGAGGGTGTTTACGTGACGACAGCGGAAAAGCAGATTTTGTCAGTTGTCCGATCAACACATTTACATGCATTTCGGTGATCAGATCATGAGAAAACTCCAGGTTTATATGAATAAGGCAATAATCAGATTTCTACTTTGCAATCAGCCAATAAAATCACAGACGTATGTGAATGAGGTGGGATTAACTCTTAGAACCCGAGACCCACAGTTTGTGGGGAACTTACATGCTGTGTTCTAAGCTTCATGTCTCAGGATCTGAGTAACCTACATTTGTCCGTGAGTTATCGAGCTCAGAACACAGCAAAGAATCACTCATTTCTAATCCAATTAAATCCCAGTTTAAATGCCAAAGAAGGTTTCCGGTGCATGTTTACTGGTCTGTTTACATGAACATGCTCAACCTGCATGCAGACTCTGACTGAAGAGCAAGAGGGGTGGGGCTGATGACATCACTGACCCACATGTTGGAGGAACAGTGGAAACCACATTTCGCTCACATGGTGTTAAAGTTCAGAATAAAGTTCCTGAGAAAGCATAATATTGATACATGACAACATAATAAAGGACATTTATGTGTGTGTTTTTTTTTTGGACCAAGTATTTTGAAGAACAACATAAATATCCTTGTTAATCTATTCATTACAAATGATTAATGGACATTTTCAACTCAGAAACACACAGAATGATCAGTGAAATAATGAAGATATCAAAACCTATCTTTCTTATTTATTTATTTATTTGTTTGTTTGTTTGTTTGTTTGTTTGTTTGTTTGTTTATTCAGCCATCCATCCATTTAACACATGAGGAAAAGTGTCTATAATGGAAACTAATATGTAGGATGCACACACACACACACACACACACACACACACACACACATACACACACACAGATGTATTACCTAACCTAATGAATACATAATTCCAATAAATAAATGAATGAATGAATGAATGAATAAATAACTAAATAAATAAATAAATAAATAAATAAATGGTACTAAAAGAGTTTGTTTTGGACTGGGAGCTTTGGTGCTGATGAGCAGAGTAACAGGTGTGAGTACTCTGGGGAGAGTGTTGAATGGCACAAAGCAAGGTAAGCCTTGAGTATATTTCCATAACAGTGGATGTGGAGAGAATGTTTGAATAAGAGAGGCGTTAGATGTTTGTTTTAATCCAAAACAAATGCCTCGTCTGTCTAATCCAAGCTTTCCTGGATGGCATTTAAATATTTGAAGTAGCTAAAGAACATAATCCCATGCAAATTATACAATCATCCTCAAAAACACCATTCGATTGAGGTGCACGGCTGCAATGGCGGCAGGTCATCTTCAGTGCCAAGTCTCCCTTTTGTCTTGTTGGACACAACCAATGAATCAATGTGTGGAGGCACCATGGTCAGCACCAAGATCAACAATTTGTTGTACAATGGCCGATCACCTTTGGTCTTCATTACAGACACTTTAACAGCCCAGCGTTACGTTAATGAGGTCCTGCAACCAGTGGTTCTACCTTTTCTGCACACAGTCTGGTGCTCTGTTCCAACAGGACGATGCTCGTCCACATACTTCAAGATCTCATCTTGAAGACACAGATACTACACCGTGGTCGGTCTCATCTCCAGACCTGTCCCTGATTGAAAATGTGTGGGATGCTATTGGACGCTCTATCAACACTCCACCCCTACCACACCATCTGCAGAACTGAGTGAGAACATTCAAGCTGCATGGGATGGATCATCACAGGACACCATTAGGAACCTCTACAACTCCATGCAGAGACGCCTGGCATGTTGCGTTAAACCCGACGCCGTACTGAGAGACACCACTTCTGTATGTGCAGATCATTAAATATTGATCAGATCTTCCTTCCCAACAGCTCTGCAATCCCACACGTCCTTCTGGGTGCAAAACAATAATGACAAATTAATTTTTCTTGTTACCCTGTTCTGAAATTCAGAAGATGTATAAGGCTGTGTTTTTTTTAAGGTGTACACTTACACCAGCCAGCCATAACTGTTGCAACATACATATTACAGAGCAAATCTCTATATTCCAAAATGAGCCAAACTTCGAAAGCTAGATGAATCAGAGCATCTTCAAATCCTGGGTCTGCAGTGGTCAGTACCTACCAAGAGCCCTACCAATGAGGGAGAGACATGGTGACAAGCTCATAGGCACTCAAGGCTCATTTGTCCAATCCATGGAAGCTTAACTTACAGGACTTAGGATCTGATGCTAATATATTGGTGCCAGATACTTTCAGACACCTTCAGAGGCCTTGTAAAGTCCAATAATCATCGAGTGAGAGCTGTTTCAGCAGCAGATAATATAAGGGAGGTGGTTTTAATGTAATGGTTGATCAGAGTGAGTATATATATATATATATATATACAGTGCTTTCCTGGAACCTCATGACCTGGGAAAAGCAAAGTCATATGGTCAGTGCGGTCAGCTACCTCAGAGCAGATGGTGTCTTCAGCACATGATCCTTCTTCTGACCCTTTTCAAGGAGAATGTTCCATCAGTTGGACTCATATCGCTTTTCAAGTGAAGTTAGTGTTGCATCATTTGTTTCATAAGTGTCCAAGAAACCAACAGCATTTAAAGCAGCTGTAACAGATTTTCATCAGGCTGAACCTCAATTCATCTGTCCTCCTTTCGAAGAAGAGGCTGCTGTAAGGCAATGAGCACTTACAGGTAATGATATTTTGAGTGGAAGACGTATAACATCGTTTTAATTGTGGACTGTTATTTAAAGCTATTTTAATGAACAAATCATCATCCATTTCTCCTAAAGTGCTTTTCAATGGGCTCACTTACCTTGTCAAACAATAGCAATAGAGGGGCTTTCTACTGTCCATTGTCCTTTATTCAGAGTCGTTCCTTTCATGCTGAAGGATGAACACGTTCTTGAGATTAGAACCAGAAGAAGTGCGATCATTTATCTGATTCTTTTTACCCAAATAATACTAAAGCCATCATTTTACATGATTTAAAAGCAGTAACATGCTGTTTTCTAAGCTTCATATCTCAGGATCAGAGTAGCCAACAGGCAGGATACACATATCATACCAAACCAGACGATCACATCATTGTGTGGTGAACTATCTATGGGTAAACAAACTTGGTAAACAGCTAAAAAACATTTGTGTTCCAACTGAGTTAAATCCCAGTTTAAATGCCAAAGAGAGGGGGCGGGGCTGATGCTCAACCTGCATACAGACTCTGTGACTGATCAGAGAGAGGGGGCGGGGCTGATGCTCAACCTGCATACAGACTCTGACTGATCAGAGAGAGGGGGCGGGGCTGACTCTCAACCTGCATACAGACCCTGACTGATCAGAGAGAGGGGGCGGGGCTGATGCTTTACCTGCATACAGACTCTGACTGATCAGAGAGAGGGGGCGGGGCTGATGCTTTACCTGCATACAGGGGTTTCTCTCTCCTTCTTTGCTAAGACAGTGATCTCAGAATATAAATCCTGAGAAAGGTTAATACTGATACATATATAAATGAAAATAAATAAATAAATAAATAAATAATTAAAAGTACACACTTTTATTTTTATTTGGACCAGTGTCAAGTATTTTTTTAAGTATTTTAATTAACTCAATCACAATTAAAATTAAAATTATTACTCAAAACACTCTGGATGACCAAGAGGATTTCTGACAAAGTTTTTTAGTCCTTTTAAACAAAATAAATTGTAAGTGCAAGTAAATATTTGAGCAAAACATTGTCAAATTAATAGAAATATTTAAATTCTGTTTAAATTTACATAGTAAATGAAGATATAATTGAGTAGCCTGAGTTCACCTGAAATAATATTATCTCCTATATGACTTTATTGGAGTGGCCTGGAATCCCTTTTGGATGGATGGTGGGCAAAGCATTTACCTACACCACCTTTCCCACAGGCTGGCTCTGCTTTTCATTTACACATTTACGCATGTATGAATGGAGTGTTCATACATGATAATGAGATGCAAATATACACGTACTAAACTCACCCATTCTGTGATGATTTCATTGCCATACAGATGCCAGAGTTTCATCACTCATAAGACGTGTAAATTGCTTACTACAGCCGTTCCCCTGATACACGAATCCAGTCTGAATAGGGAATGGATTAACACAATGCAGTGTTACGTCTAGGTGACTGGCCTAATTTCACTTATTACAGCTTTACCATATCATTTTATTTTTATGCTTGGGATCATTTTAGGATATTCATTATGCTGGAACAAGCTCACTGAAAATGCCATACCACTCATTACATGTATATGACCAGTTATCCCTTCCCCCTGGATGAGATAAAGCTGCCGTTACACTGAGCACAGAAAGTGACATTTGGAGTTGCACATCCTTGCGTTTGTGACAGAATTCAAAGCAGCAGGGGAGATCCGCTAACATTCTGTAGAAATAAACCTGCCCCCCAGTGGAATTTGTGATATTTTATTCTTTTTTCCCCCTCTCTCACTTTCACTGGCCCTCTTTCACACACAAAGGGCAGAACTGTGTCCTCATTTAAGTATGAAAACACATTTACTGCCATTCACTTCAAAGTTAAGGTGTCTGGAATTTTAATATCCTGATAAAGAGGCAGCCGTTTCCGTCTTTGCAGTGTGGCTGTCGAAGCTAAAATGAAAGAGGTCTCGGTCACTCAAAGACATTTGTGGTGAAGGATCCAGGACAGCACAAGTGCTCCTGTTCATGGGAACATTGGATTTGTTCCTCCTTATTTTGGTTTAATGATTTGACTTTCAGGCCAATTTTGTGGGATGTTTTCATAGTTGAATGTACTTTTATTCACAATAAAGTTAGAAAAGTATTTGTAGGAGACACTCATACAAACCAGATATTGTTAGTTTCAGGAGATCATGGGCTATTTATCTTCATTGGATGTAAAAATTAAGATAATGTAAATATTTCTATGAATTTGACCATGGTTTTATTAAAAATGCATTTACACCTTCATTTATTTGTTTGTTTTTTTGTTTGTTAGTGTGTTTGTTTATTCCTTACTTACTAATAAGGAAAAAAAAAATCCAAATCCAAAGTCCTGTTGGAATTTAATCATCCAGAGTTTTTTGAGCTAAAATTGCAAGATTTATTTGTAATAATTTGATTGCCACACATATTTATAATAATACATGTAAAATATTTTATAATAAAAGATGAATAACCTTTTTAAATTTATTTATGCATCAGTTTTTTCATGACTTTATTCTGAAATTTGAACAATGTGTACATCAAACAGCCCATTCCTTTTCATTTTCCCCTATAACCCAATATTAGGGTCAGTGAAATCAGTAGCCCCGCCCCCTCTCTTTGATTAGTCAGAGTCTGTATGCAGGTTGAGCATCAGCCCCGCCCCCTCTCTCTGATCAGTCAAAGTCTGTATGCAGGTTGAGCATCAGCCCCGCCCCCTCTCTCTGATCAGTCAGAGTCTGTATGCAGGTTGATCATGTTCACGTGGACAGAGCAGTAAACATGCACTGGAAGCTACTTTGGCATTTAAACTGGGATTTAATTTAATACAGTTAGTTTATGATATGTGTATCGTGCCTGTAGGCTATTCTGATCCTGAGCAATGAAGCCTGAAGCCATCGGTTTTAAGAGTTAATGGCGTTATTTTATTCTGAGGCAAAAATAATGTAAATCCTGTCCTGTCATTTGTTTATTCCCAACACTTTTTTTTTCATCACTCTTCACTGTAGAGTCTTCAAACTGAGTTCAAAGCATTTAAACATTCATACTCTAAACTATCTACTGAAAAAATCCCAGACTCTTTGCAGTGGCTACTGCTGACCACAACCCAACAATAGAGTTATAAACAAGGTTTTAATTTTTTTGAAAGGTCCATAATTGCAGACAAATTATCAGACCATTTGCTTTAGTCTCCTCCTTTGTGGAATTTGAACGGAGGGTTAAAATGGCTAATTGCACTAAAGGGCTTACCATTTATAAAGGGACGCACATTATTCGGAGTACAGTGGAGATCTGAATGGTGCGGTCAGAGACAAAAAGGAGGCTGTTAATGTGTGTCGATGCGAGGTTCACTCCCGTCTTATAATTTTCTGATAACATTGAGTTTGTTCCTGCTGCTTTTTGCTTTGGAAGAGAGAGAAATAGAGTCCTGGCAGAGCAGGAATCCAGTCACCACAATATATTGTGAAGGTGTGTGTGTGTGTGTGTGTGTGTGTGTGTGTGTGTGTGTAAGTGGGAGAGAGAGAGAGAGACAGAAAGGGAGAGAGAGAAAGAGTCTGCCTCTGAGAGATAAACCGACAGGAGGTGACAAATTCATAACGGCTTTGTGTTCTCACAATTCCGAGGGATTCAGAGGTTGGCCTCAAATAAGGTGACATAGCTGACAGGGATTTCATCTTCCAGAAACTTGAGATGCTGCCACAAAAAGACAACTTCTGACAAGATGTCTTGAGGAAAGTTAAATGTAAAAGAATGTTTTGTCGCCACTTTGAGATAAGGCTTTTCAGAGAGGTCTCACAGACCGGTATTAAGCAGGTGCTCGATAATTACGAGGATTAAAAGGTCATTTCAGGAGCAGCGAGCAAGTACGGTATCACCGCGTTCTCTGTGTTTGTTAAAAGCCGGGATTATGTACGGCAAGTGCGTTAATAAGAGGTTTGGGAAATATTATAACTACTTATTTACTCATGAAAACAACAGAATTGACATATTCCTTGAGCACACTGTTGAAAGGACAAGATCACTGAAGAACATTTGGAGGTTCTTCAGTAGGAAGCTGTGGATGAACCTACAGATGTGATACACATAACAAACTGCAAGGCTTATCCGACATAATCATGACTTTTCATTGAGTGATGAATCATCTTCGAGTAATCCATCTGAGAATCTGCTAAACTTCATTCATTTCCACATTAATCCCAGTTTAAATGCCTAAGGAGCTTCCAGTGCATGTTTACTGCTCAGCCTGCATCCAGACTGATGACATCACCGACCAAGATATTGAATTAATCATTAATAACGATTCCATTTGTACACAATCTGTCTGACTGTGGATCCGAGGAGTCCAAACAACCTTACAGATGTTTGTACCCTTTTCCAGCCAGATGAGCATCAACAGCTCTTCTTCTGAGCTCTTCAGAAATCCAATTTGTTCGAGCCCTGATAGACATCCACAAACATTCGTTGTGAAGATCAGACTTTGATGGATCTCTGTTCTTTAAATAAAGCAGGCCACGCCCACTCACACCTGATTGTCTCCCATTGATGGAAAACACCTGACTCTAATTTCACCTTCAGGTCTTCTGATCCTACAGGACCACATACCAAACACTGGATCATCTTCTCAATAAATAAACAAGCGTGATAATTGGCTCCCGTCTATTTGATTTGGTTCTCCTTATTCACGTATAGTCTTCGTTTTGGATAAACGCAAAAATTAAGAATACATTTTCAAGCACCACCGCTTCACCTTCTGCTTTCATTCATTCATCTTCTTTCTTCTGGGGTCTACCTGGAATCATTAAGTGCAAAACAGGAATATCCCCTGGACAGGGCAGGATGCCACACTATTCACTCACCCACTCACACCTAGGGGCAGTTTACATAACCAGTTCACCTAGCAGTTGTGTTGTGGGACGAAACCAGAGCAGTTCCAGGAAACCCACACAGACATGGGAAAACAAAACAAACTCCTCACAGACAGTGACCAGAGCGAGAATTGAACCCATAGCCCCAGGCGCCTTGAGCAGCACTGGGCACACACTACCTATACCAACCCTTATTGCTTCCAGAAAAACACAAACAAAACCATTGCTCTCCAATCCCCCCAACACACACACACACACAAACACAAACACACACACACACACACACAGACACACACACACACACACACACACACACACACAAACACACACACACACACACACACACACACACACACACACACATCTGTATGACTTGGATGAACAAGAATAAAGCCTCTAGTCTTTACAGTAAATATTTTTATGGATATTTTTAAACATAATCAGGTAGTAACTTAGGTTTCATAAAAAACGTACCATAAATATGACCAGATTTCTAATGACATGATTATTTTGTTGCACCCAGAAGGAAGTAAGGGGCTGCAATGCTGTCGGGAAAGAAGATAAAGGTTAACCAGAATAATTCATGATCAAAAATACAGAACGAGTGTCCTTCACTATGATGAATGGAGATGTAGAGGTTCCTAATGGTGTCCTGTGACAACAAATCCCAAGCAGCTTGAAATTTTGCACTCAGTTCCTGCAGTTTGCAATAGCATCCCACACATTTTCAATCAGAGACAGGTCTGGCGATATGACTGGCCACGGCGTAGTATCTGTGTCTTCAAGGCGAGATCTTGAGACGGCAGCAGTGTGTGGACGAGTTAAAATGGAGTTCATGGAAATCAGAACTTTGAATAAGTTACTAATCAGCCAGTATTAACATTAAAATAGAGGTTGAAATGTTACTCTACATTTAAAAAATATAATATTTTTTACAATATTCTAATAGTTTAAAAACATCAAAATGACAATAGACATAAAAATTAATATAAAAACATGTATAAAGTGAAACTATTTTATTCTAAGCAAGCAGGTTTGTTTGTGTAGCGCCTTTCATACACAGTGGGAATTCAAAGTTGTTTACACAACACCTCGGGGAAGGAAGAAATAAGATTAAAGGAAATTGAAAAGGAAGAGTAAGATGAGTATTTTGTTCATAAAATTCATTATGAAATGTTCCAACATCTGGTCAAAATAATCAGATCAGACCAGCTAAATTTGTTTATGCTAGTCTGGTTGGTTGGTGTTTGTAATTAATTAATTTATTTTTAAGCTGTGCGTAAAAGATAGATGACTTTTTTTAAATTATGAAAGAAACAAAAAACATAATAATAGAGGGAAAGTTTTCATGATTTCAACAACAATATTTATATGTGATAATACTATTAGTAGTATATATATATATATATATATATATATATAGTTATATATATATATATATATATATATATATATATATATATATATTTCATTAATATATATAAAACTAGTTGTGGTTTTATATATATATATATATATATATATATATATATATATATATATATATATATATATATATATATATATATCCATATATATCCATATATATATCCAGCAGTCTGTGCAGCATGTCTATGTGGCGAGTCTTCAAGGGTTTCTTTAAATTGGATCTTTTGAAGCAGAGAGAATCTTCAATTCTGGATTATCCAGCAGTGCTGCTGTTACACTTAACCAGCTCCATGTCATTAAAAAACTCAATCATTTGATTCCAAACAAACAAACAAACATGATAAGAACGATTCTGCTTCAGCTGTATAATAATTCTGCTTGTAATCACTTTATTTTTTAATAGTAGTCAGAATTCAATTACATATTCATTCAGTAAACTTATGGGTTACAGTTGTGGTTCCAGGTGAACTGTGGTATGTAACAGAGCTTTCATGGGTCCAGAAGGGCCAATCGCACGTAAATCTGATGAGGGAAATTTATAAAACCAAAAGATACAAGAAGAAAGTGTGGGGATTCATGAAAGAGTCTGCACCAGCTGACTTTTCCCCGTTGAACTAGAAGGCATAACGGCCCACAAGAAAACACAAACCAACTTTATGAAATTGTGTTTGCCTTTTCACATCATATCAGGGTCTGGGTTGGACTTGCGGATAATTTCTTTGTGTTTTCTGAGGAACAGTGTCACCATTCTGTCTGCTTCTCTGATTCGCTAAAGCTCCACCATCTGAAGACCCTGTTGGATCCTAAGAACAGAACATTTGAAGACTGGAATAACAGTCTGGTCTGATGAATCTCAAGACAAACAGATGAAAGGGACAAAATGTTTGTACTGTAAATCGTGGCTTGAATGTCACAGCCATTTCCATTGTTGTTGCTGATCATGTGCATCTCCTCAAATCTTGTAATGTTGTGTGATATTTAGAGAGCAAACGTATTATTAATAACAGCCTTCTGCTCAAAGTCACTCCAGTAAATTCCCACTGAGAAGGTCATTATAGGATGCTTAATTTCCCCCCCTCGTAATTGCAGTATTAGAGATTTTTGAATCCAGCACAGCAGGCAACCCTAGTGTGAACATCTACTTTCATGTAGTTATTCACTGAAAAAAAAAGGTTAATTAATTTAATCTTGTCAAAAAGAAGAAAAAAAAAACAGCAGCAAAGGACTCTGATTGACATTTTCTCAGTCTTGCGCTTGTCTTACATTGTAGGGAAAGAGTGTCTTTCATTCTACAGGGATATTCATTGACTCTGAGTTTAGTGCTTCTGGGATTAGGGATGTGACTGAAGAAGAACACAGTTTTGAGCAGATAATGTCTTCTAACAAGGTCCAATATACAAAAAAATGGCTTTGTTTGTCTGTTTCTTCGATTGCTAATGTGCTGACCTGAATGTTTTGACCTAAACCTCAGTTGCGAAAGCATGACACTGATCACCACCTGCCGAAAAGTGAGTTTTTTCCCCTTGTGTGACCACAGAAGACCTGATCATTCCAGGCGTGACTTCACAAGAGCTCTGAAGGTGTCCTGTGGTATCTGGAGCAAAGATGAAATATATATTTAAAAATAAAAATAATGAAAACATTAATATACTTATAGTAAAAATATACTATATACGGTGTCTTGTCCTACATACATGAGTTCCCACCTGCTGAAAGAAGTGCGTGGGTGGTACGTTTCAAAATGGAACGGACTCCAACACCTGCAAACAGAGTACGAAAGTCACCCTGGTGGTCCGAGCACTAGAGAGCTTACTTAGCTAAACTTTATCAGAGCATCTAACTACCCCACACTACGCTGTTAACTCGCTGTTAAGATGCATGCCAGCTTCTAAGCTTCATAACTCAGGATCAGAGTAACCTACAGACACACTACAGACTTACCTTAGCCAACCATTGTCCACCATCTACATCATTGTGTCACTATGTCCTTGTTGCAAGGAACCAGCCTTGTGAGAGAAGTGCCGTCGCATTTAATTCTGAACTGGCTGGATATGATTGAAGAGCCATCCCTAATCCACCAACTGCCCTCAGGTGCCATGGATAGGGCTGCCGTACTACTGGGCATGTTTGGCCACTGCCCTAGTGTGAATAGTGTGCATGTGTGCGTACATGTGCATGTTTTTGTTTATCACAGAGTAATCCAGCTCAGAAAACAGCTAAAATGAAGTTTAAATGCCAAAGGAGCTTCCAGTGCATGTTTAATGCTCTGTCCACGTGTACATGATCAACTCCCATGCTGCACTCTGACCGGATCAGAGAAAGGGGCGATGCCTCAACCTGCATACAGACTCTGACCTGATCAGAGAGAGGGGGCGGCTGATGCTCAACCTGCACATACAGACTCTGGACTGGATCAGAGAGAGGGGGCGGGCTGAGCTCAACCTGCATACAGACTCTGACTGATCAGAGAGAGGGGGCGGGGCCGATGCCCAACCTGCATACAGACTCTGACTGATCAGAGAGAGGGGGCGGGGCTGATGCTCAACCTGCATACAGACTCTGGGACTGATCAGGAGAGAGGGGGCGGGCTGATGCTCAACCTGCATACAGACTCTGACTGATCAGAGAGAGGGGGCGGGCTGATGCTCAACCTGCATACAGACTCTGACTGATCAGAGAGAGGGGCGGGCTGATCACTGATCTAGAAATTGCACCAAAAATTAAAATGATTGAATTTAAAATCAAAACACTTCTAGATGATGAAGTTTCAAATAGCATTTCTGACATAGAAAGTTTATTTATTTATTTATTTATTTTCGCAGAATAAAATAAACTAAAGGTTTTGCATTCACATTAATATTACATTATTTCACTTAAAATAAGTAAATTTACATTCAGAAAACAAAAATTATGTTACAATCATGTTACTTTTGTAAAAAAAAGCCTGGAATAAACTTTCCTTTATAGAACTGAAAACGAGCTCTCAGAACAATAGCGGAACTCTTTAATGAGTTATTTATTTATTTATATATTTATTTATAAAGGATCAATGTATGAAAGTAATTTATCCAGGCAAATAACTATTCCGACTTCCATCATAGTTCTAGAACCAGGACCTCCAAAGAAACCAGCTAATGGGTCCACCTCAAAGACCCAGCCCAGAAGAAAAATTAAAAAAGCATCTGAGGACACTGGAGTGTAACTGTCTCAAAAAAGTCTCACTTTCGTGTAGGCAAATCCAGGAATGCTTTCTTTAAGCTTTTTGAGGATCTGAATGCTCTTCAGAATTGTGTTTGGATTTCCCTGAGGGTAAGTGAAGAAAATCTAGTGCTTTCTTATCCAGAATCTGAATGAAGACTTTAAAGATTCAGATCCAAATATATCTAAAGAGTACTGAACCTACTTCATTGAGAAGTAGGATTTTTACTGGAATACAATATTTTAATAATTAATAACTAAAGTAAGAGTAAAATAAGTTATTAATGGCAAACATTTTGAGTTGTTTATGTCTGTTATTCATGCTGAGGTATGAAAGTTTGTAAACCTTTAGAATTTTCTACATTTCTGCCTCAAACCCTTGAAAGGAGAACCAAATCAAACAAATGAGACCAAAATATTACACGTGTATTCATTTATAGATGCTAATGAGCCAATATTCCATAGCTGTGAATTATATTCTGCTCATATCTATGTATAGAGGGTGGGCAAAAAATAAGTAACCCACCTTTCAACAGTGATGCTGCAGATAGGCCTACTTTTTCATGGTATACCCTGTATTTTCACAATCGAGTAACTAAAACGTGGTGTTTTATCTGTTGGCCACCTAGTGGCTAATTTGGCCAGCAAATTTAAATTTTGACTGTATTTCCACTAAATCTCTGACCAGAGGAGATATAATGAATGCATATTTTGGTACAGCGGTTTATAAAAGGGAGGTTAATAATAATGTTCAATAATCTGTTAATGTTCTCTACTATGTGTTCAGTTGCAAATGTAAATATATGAGGGCTTCACTCCCCTTCCAGGTTTAAACATTATAAACATTATGTTTGGTTCTCCTTTAATCAGGGAGCTAATAAAACTAGAACAGTGCTTACTCATGTTCCTATTATGGGGTGTGTTTCCTGTTTCCTGGTTTTATGCATTATTAAACGTCTGAATAATGACAATTTCCTGTATATTGTCCCTGCTTTGTACCACATGTTGAGTTTAGAAATCACATTGTTATTATTATTATTATTATATTATTATTATTATTATTATTATTAACACAAAATGTAAGATGTTCCTTGTAGATTTATGTTTATAATAAGGACTAATTTGAAAGACATCTTTTCATTGGCTGAGAAAACTGCAAATGCACATTTGTGCAGACAGCACTCGAGTCTCTGTGCTTCCTTCATGATGTGTTGAGCTCATTCAGGAGATCTTGAGTTTATCTGCTTTTGGGGGATATTTTTAAAAAAAAATTGAGGCCTCTCTATCCCTACAGGCCATGCTTTGTGCATTATCACCTCTGTGGATGAACATATTTAATAGAATTTATTATTAATTTACCAACATCACATGCTCAACCTGCATGACTGGATCAGCAAGAGTGGGTGGGGCTAATGGCATTGTTGATCTTTGGTGACTCAGTATTAGAGGAAACAGAGAAGGAGGGACTGTTTGCTTCTTTCTTTGCTCACACAGAGTTTAAATTTCAAAATAAAAGTCCTGAGAAGGGATTATACTGATACATACAAACATAAGTAACAAAAATAATAAAGAACGTTCAGGTTGATTTTATCTATTTTATTCTGTGAAAATAACTGGTGTGTGTGACTTTTATTTTTTGGTGAATCGAAGTAGGTCAATCCATGAAATCGTCCTGCACCTAGGGGTTTTCCAAACAATGGTTAAACAACCCCCCACCCACCCACCCCGATAAATATCTTAAACTACTTTTACATCCTATTGTTCGGGGTGAAACCTGAGAAGCTTTTGGTCTAATATCCCAATCATACTCCCATTTAATTTCTTTACGATCTGAATCAGTCTCTTCCCACATATACATCACTGCACGCAGCATCAAGTGACTTTACCCTCACCCTCAACCCCTACCCCACCCTCGCCCATTTGTTGTATTAAACTCCTCCGCATTTTTACCTCACTGCCAACTGTGATGGAATAATTCTACCACTTCTGCTATTGGAGTCATTAGCTGAGCAATTGCAATCAGATCTAGTCTCTCTGGCAGAGGGGGACACTGGAGTTACCTCTCGAAAATACACAACAATGAACCTCAGTCGTGACATTTCTATGTGTGGGCATTCAGGCGTATATATATGTGTTTTCATTTGCTGTGAGCCTGCAGACCAAAACCAAAAACATAATTCTCGCACTCTGGGAATTTCACACAACTCCCAGTCACCCACATGGGCATTGCCTTTGGGAATAGCGTTATTTATTTATTTATTTATTTATCTAAAGCAAAGGTCCAGACGCTTGGGAACACCACTTTTAATGATGCCTTCAGCTACTTTAAGTTGCACCCATTGTTGATACAGATGTGCAAATGCACACACAGCTTGTTCAGTCCCTTTAGTGAAGTACTGCCAATAGAATAAGACCTCTGGAGTACATAAACATGAAACATGGAACCATGTTTGGCTGATGATAAGCTCTCAGACAAAAATAATGGTTCACTCATGCTTAGGTGCAATAATTCTCTCTGCCTGCAGATAACACCACAATGTTGATTTAGCTATAAATACTCAGTGGTGTGTGATGGATTCATTGATCTGTTAGACGAGGTGGTAAATTGCAGTGAACATCTCGTTTGATGTTATAATGGCTGGCTGAAAGGAGTGATTGTGAGGGCACAGTGTGAGGAAGGAGCTGGATTTGCAGGTGTTTGGGAAGTGATACTGTCACAAACACCAGGTGCAGAACCTAGTCTACAGGAAATTCTCCACATAACTGTGGACAGGGACCACCAGCATGATTCATAGCTTGTGATTGAGTCACTTTACTTCCAGGAACGAAATGCTTCTAGAAGTCAATGCAGGTCCTTCACAACCAAGGGAACTGCAGACCTTCAGACCTTCAAACAGTCAATGCCACTCTGACGAATGTCCGTGGATCAATTTCTGCTACTGCTGCTAGACCTGCACTTCCTGCATGATTTCATGAATACAGATGAACCCCTGTCACACGCTTCCAATATGTTCATGGCCTGACAGAAATGCCATCTGTAGAGCCTAAAGTTATTCTACCCACATCCAGTACCTTTGGAATGAGTTGAGAGTTGTACTGTGTGGTGTGACATCATCATCCAAAATTTGATCTCAGTGCAATGTTCTTTTTGTTAGACACTGTATGCAATCAACCATCGCAGAAGAACCAGAATAAAGTCGTTTTAATCCTTTGATTTGAATAACAATGAGTGGTGTCCTAAATACTTTTGCCCATATGGTTGATATATAACACTGTGCACTATACAGTCACATTTTGAAAATGTTACTTCCTGCCCTCTAAGTCTGTCCTCTCCCCTTCTTCACCTGCAAGTGGAAGCACGTCATCAAAGACACGAACGCCTCCCGTAGTCACAAGACGTCTTTGAAATTTCTGCTCATCGCATTTTTAATGAATAGTACCGAAGCTTGTGCATATTTTATGGGACTTGCAGTTTGGCCAGTGATTTCCAGAAAGCCGTCTTCTCTCTGCTGGGTTGCTAATAAACAAGGCAGATGAGAAGACTGCATGGTCGCTGTTGGGAAAAAATGATCCCGAGATGAATGACTTTGCATCTAATTTGACGGTTTGTTACTGCAGGTACAGCTATAAGCAACATCACGGGAGGAACTACATACTAGTCAACGTAGTTGAGTCGGAAACAAGTAAGTGTGGACTACTTTCTGAAAACGAAAAAGAAAATCCCACCCGTACTCCTCCTTCCAGTCCCCCTAAACACACAAACACAGTGCCTGTGTGTGTTTGTGTGTGTGTGTGTGTGTGTGTGTGTAGCATGGTCCGTCATGATATCTAATTTGTTGGACAATATAGCTGTCCCCAAAATAATAGTGATAAAATGATATTATTAACATTTAAGACCATGTTTTATCTATGAAGTAATATTGTAATAATAATAATAATAATAATAATAAATAATAATAATAATACATTTGTATAATAAGTTGTTCAAGCTTAGTTAACTTTGTCAAAACATAAATATTCTACACAATGAAATATTAATGTTAAATTTTATTATAAGCAAAGTCAAAGTCCAATGCTAAACATTATTATTATTATTATTATTATTATTATTATTATTATTATTATTATTATTATTATTATTATTATTATTACTTATTATTATTATTATTATTATTATTACTTTATTATTACATATTATTATTATTGTTATTATTATTATTATTACTTTTATTGTTATTATTATTATTATTATTATTATTATTATTATTATTATTATTATTATTATTATTATTATTATTATTATTATTATTATTATTATTATTATTGTTATTATTATTATTATTAAGAGTTATGCAGCTTTGAATGTTTCATATGGGTGTTCAGAGCATGAATCTCAATCTGTAGTGAACTGCAGGAGGAAAGCACTTGTCATACTCTCCTCAAGCACTCCCTTTGACTTTCATTCTGTCTGCCACATTCATTGATTAAAGCCTTTGACGATTATGGTGGGAAGCTTGAGCAATGAAGACCACCTGTGAGATTTTATTATTTCGCTCTGCTGGGCAATCTCACTCCTGGATATCTGATTGCTGTGTGACTCTACGAGAATTTCCAGTTCTGTCCTTAAATTATTTTTATCCTACGAGCATTTTTTCCCCTCCCTTATTTCCTCCTTTCATTCTGAAGGACTCTGGAAAGGGCACCTTGGTGTGCTTCACCTAGAGGCTGAACAGGCTGTCACTTTGTTGCCAGGAGCAAAAAGGACCCTCGCGTGTTGTTGAGTTGGGCTGACTTGCCCATGAGCCAGATGTTTATGAATGTTTACGACGGCTCATACTAACACCCATCATCAGTCTACAGGAGCTCTGGAGGGTGATCCAAAGGACTGGCTGCTACTTAGAGCTGTGCTGTGTAAAGTTTGGATGTTTTAAACTCTAAAACTGGTTTGTGATGAACTGTCTGAAGGCTTCATGCAATCCTTTCCAAACGTTGGTCTCTGGTTTAGACCTTGACTGCAGCTTGACCTGGCCTGTTTAATGATGGGGCATTCAGAATGACCTTTGTCCAGTGGTGCTGCCCGACTGTTTCATTCCCTTCCTTTTCACACATTTCAGTGCTCATCCTTATTCATATCAGTATCCTGGAATCCGAGGTGAAGTGTTCGCTGGAGCACAAAGTGGCAGAAATGGCAGGAATTACATGATTTCTCTAAAGACTGCTGGAGTCAGTGAAACGGAAAAATCCCAACACATCGAGTCCTCGTGTACTTTGTCCTGTTTACTTTATGCTCACTTATGTATTTATTTGTGGGGGCACTGTGGCACAGCAGAGTGTGTGTGCTGCATGGCTCCAGGGGCCTGGGCTTGTAGGTTGGATCCCTGCTCCGGTCTCTGTCTGGGAGGAATTCGCTGTGCTCCCCAGATTCACGTCTGTCTGCTTTTCTTCCTGGAAACCTGGTAAGTGGATTGGATACATTTCTCCTGGGTTCGAGTGAATGAGCATGTGATTCCTACTTCTGCTGCCACTGCCTCCCTTCATACTTCTACTACTACTATTACTACTTTGGTTACTACTAATAGTTCTACTACTGCCACTACTACTTTTACTGTTACTAATATTATTATTATTATTATTATTATTATTATTATTATTATTATTATTATTATTATTATTATTATTAATATTACTTTTACTGGTAATATTAATACTACTACTACTAATAATAATACTACTACTATTTCTTACTATTACTACTTTTACTGGTAATAATTCTACTACTGTTACTAATAACATTACTACTGATATTATTATTATTATTATTATTATTATTATTATTATTATTATTATTATTATTATTATTATTATTATTATTACTTTTGGTAATATTACTACTACTACTACTATGTCTACTACTACTACTAATACTACTACTACTATTACTACTACTACTACTACTATTACTACTACTATTACTACTACTAATACTACTATTATTACTACTACTACTACTATTACTACTACTACTAATACTACTACTACTATTACTATTACTACTACTACTACTAATAATACTACTACTACTTCTACTACTACTACTAATACTACTACTACTACTACTACTACTACTACTAATAATAATAATAATAATAATAATACTATTACTACTACTATTACTATTACTACTACTACTAATACTACTACTACTATTACTACTACTACTACTACTACTACTACTACTATTACTATTACTACTACTACTACTACTAATACTACTACTACTTCTACTACTACTACTACTACTACTAATACTACTACTACTATTACTACTACTATTACTATTACTACTACTACTACTACTACTACTACTTACTATTACTTATCATTATTACTTTTACTGCTAATAATTCTACTTCTGTTAGTATTTACATTACTTCTAATATTATTACTACATTTACTGGTAATACGAATACTACTACTACCACTAATAATAATAATAATAATAATAATAATAATAATAATAATAATACTGCTACTATTACTTACTGTTGCTCATCAATATTACTATTACTACTTTTATTGGTAAGATTACTACTGCTACTACTAACATTACTACTACTACTCCTACAACTACAACTACTGTTACATATTATTACTTATTATTATTGCTATTACTACTTCTATTGGTAATATTACTACTACTGATACTACTGATATTTCTACTTCTACAATTACTTATTACTGCTTATTACTATTACTATTGCTTCTTTAATTTTTAATATTACTACTACTGTTACCACTACCTTTACTGGTAACATTCTACTACTGTTACTACTAAAAGTACCACTAATATTAATACTACTACTTTTAATACTATTACTGCTACCACCATTACTACTGCTATCTATCTATCTATCTATCTATCTATCTATCTATCTATCTATCTATCTATCTATCTATCTATCTATCTATCTATCTATCTATCTATCTGTTAATTATATGTAGTGTAACTGTTCTAATCATTTATAAGAATTTTTCAGAAACATTTGTAAGAGTTTTAGCTCATTTGCGATGCATGTACACAGTGTCATTTGACAGACTATGAAATAAATAAATAAACAAACATAACATGACACGGCATAACATGTTCATAGCAAATAATAAATAGTGAGTATCTGTCCCTTAAGGGGCAATCTTTAATCTCTTGAGTAATTTCCGTTATGTGGAGTGCAGGTATGCATGCAGATGAGCGCATTCCTTACCAAGCCTTTGAAAGTCTGCAGAACCTGTGCCGTGTTGAGCGGCTATTATTTCGTGATTCATCAAACTGATTGAGCTGTAATTTAACAGTCTTGCCTTGTGAAGCTTGACCTCCTGATAACGTGCCTAAGATATGCAGACCTAGCATTTGCAAACTGTCACCATGCGTAATTACTGAAGGATCTCTCCAGAGCAGTTTCATGGTGCTTTGAAAAACCTATTCAATTCTGCGTTCAATAGGTATTGAGCTTAACGTGGATCTTTGAGAATGGTCAGGAGAAATTTGGACTGTCTGAGACTGTAGCAAAGCCGATCAAACGAAAATTAATCTTAATTATGAGATTGTATTGCTGCTATAATGCCATTCAGGGCCTGGAACATTGTTGCACATGGCTGCTTTTAAAGGGTGCTTAGCTGCTCTATTTGTGCATCGGGGCATGCAATGTACAAGCAAGGACAGGAGCATTAGCCTTGCCTTTTGTTGCTACACCTCCCTCATCACAGAGACATTTCAAACCGGGGTAATACACGCAGCAATTCTGTGAGTTCTGTCTCAAAGGGGGTGTTTTGGAGGTTAATGAGGGCAGATTGGACTCCCAAAGGCACAGACATTGAGTAATCACTCTTTCAGTCAGTCTAGGATATGGATCACATGTTGCAGCTCTTATCAAAATTGCAGGTCAGAACCACACTTTTATCCTTCAGAACCCTGGACCAAACTTTAATTCTTACTTTAATTCACCAAACAATGTATTTTTAGGAGACAGTCACAGTCAGATATATATTCAGGAAAATCTAGACAACTCACATGTATCTTCATTTAAAATGTAAAAGAGAATTTAAATCTTTGTATGAATTTGGCCATGTTTTGATCAAATAAAATGTACATTTTACCCTAAAAAGAGTAAAATATCCTAAAAAACTAAAAAAATCTGAAATCCTGTTGGACGAATCCAGGACCAACCCATTATTCACAATGATTACATTGGCATGGATATTTATAATAATAAATTTTTCAAAATATTTGACACTGATCCAGATTAAATAATGAAAAATAAAATAAATGTCCTTTATTATTTATATATATATACACAAGTCCTTCTCTGGACCTCTTTTGGACTATTCTGAATTTTGAGACTGTGTGAACAAAGAAAGCAAACAGCCCCTCCCTTCTCATTTTCCTCTGTAACCGAATATCTGGGTCAGTGATGTCATTAGCCCCGCCCCCTCTCTCTGATCAGTCAGAGTCTGTATGCAGGTTGAACATCAGCCCCGCCCCCTCTCTCTGATCAGTCAGAGTCTGTATGCAGGTTGAGCATCAGCCCCGCCCCCTCTCTCTGATCAGTCAGAGTCTGTATGCAGGTTGAGCATGTACATGTGGACAGAGCAGTAAACATGCACTGCAAGCTCATTTAAAGTGGTATTTCATTGAATTGTAGCTTTTTTTCCAAACTGAATTGCCTGCTGATCACACAATATTGAGACCACAGGGGTTAGATAGTGTAAGTCTTATAATGTAACTGCTCAAAAAGTGCAGCTCTTGGGTTGAATGAATTAATAGTTACTACAAAATATACAGAATACTGAATTATAATGATGAGTTTCTTATATTTGATTTATTTTTCCAGTCTATTGACTCCCTGAAACAATTCCAAGTAATCGCTGCATGTTATAATCATACTGTGTTTCCATACAGTGCATTATGCATCTGTTTCATGCATGAACGAAAGAATGAGGGGGCAAACTGTTCTAATAATACAATGTAAATGAACCTACTCATCCATTAAATCATATAAGGATTATGGAAAAGACTGAGACAAATATTTTGCTTTAAAATACACTGAGCTCTACTCGTATTCACCATAAACGGGTGTTACACATTCTCAGCTTACAAACTGACACTGAGATCACAACAACGTGGAAGGCTGATAATGAACATCATTTCAGAGTGGCTGTACGGTGCAGCAGAAGAAGCAGAAGGTACAGATAGGTATGACTGATGGAACTTGACTTTTTGCCATCAGAGTACAGACAAGAGAACAATTAATCAGACAGAGGTCTACAGGCCATGGGCTCCAGGTGATGACATATTGTGGAGGTGTTGGAGGGGATTGGGTGGAACCTATAGGAAGAATGGCCAGAGTGAGGTAATATGGTGGACGATGAACTGGTAGGAGATGGAACAGAGGAGAGCCATAGATGGGATGAGGGCATAGACCACTGTACCCTAGGGGGAAAAAAGACAGGTACAGGAAGAGCTGGCTGGAGGCTGGAGGTCACTGTGGAGATGGGAAGCTAAAGGTTGACCCTACTATGATGCACACCTGGGGAAAATAGGGTATTGTTAGAGCAGTACAGACGGGAAAATGGCCCACAAAACAGATGTAAATGATTGGCTAAAAGGGATGATGGAATTTGGGCGACCTTCCAGTCACAAGGCTGGTTCCCTAACCAGCGTGAGCTCATAAAGGTCTACCAGCAGTGGCAGAAATCCCTGTCTACAGGAACTTCTGCCCAGAATTGTGGGTTAAAGACGAAACTGACAAACAGGGACTGCCGTCGTCATTGACGGCTTGTGAAGGAAAATCACTTCACTTCCAGGCAGGAATTGCTTCTAGAAGTCAATGTATGTCCTTCACATCCAAGTTCAGTTCTTCAAAAAATACAGTGTTGGGATTGATGACCTTTAGCTTTGATTTCATGTTAACCTTGAAATGCACACACTGTTGATACCACCCATCATATCATTTACATATAAACTATACATTTAATAACATTATATATATATATTAGGAAACTATTGGGTGGATATTTCTGCTTGGTGGACTGTTCTCCAGCAGTGACACTTCAGCAGTGAGGGGTTTAAACACTCCAGCAGCACTGCTGTGTCTGATCCCCTCGTACCAGTGCAACACACTATAGTGAAAAAGTGTGGAGAAACCAGGAGGTTACAATGTTATGGCTGATCAGTGACCACATTTTCCCATTTATATGAATATAGTGTCAGTGCACTTATATCCCTGCAAGTGTCTGAAGAAGGGAAGGAGTGAAGACGCTGGTGTCTTCACTCCACTGTGCTGGTGTGTAACTGTGTTTTCTCCACGTTACAGCCTCCTAGCTACAACGTTCTGAACTGCTATTAATGCAACCTTAAGAAATCTTAAGACTGAAGACATTGAATGACTTGGTGGTTCCATACTGTTAGAGTTTATATAGAGTTTATATAGTTTTATATAGTAATGTCCTACAAAGGATCAATATCCAGAAAGAAAATGTGGCTTTTAAAGTCCATCGAAATGCTTTAAAATCAAAACAGGTTGAACTGAGGCTTCGTAAATGATAAACAGCCAAACTGTGTCACCATTTAAATGGTTCAGACCTATGACTCTGTTGGTGTTTTTATGTTTTGTGTCTGTGTTTTTGAATATAATCTTGTTTTTTCTTGTCTGGTTCACACTTCTGTCGTTAGGTTCACGGCTGTGGGTAAAATCTACACAGGAGTGACAACTTTAGTCACAAAGACATTTTGCATTTTTTTTTTTTCTGACACAAACATTTGCTCCTTCTTTGTGGCATGAAAACAGCTCCCAGAGCAGAATATTGTGAGGGAAAATGCTTGCCAGAATAACACCTTACTTCAAAGGTGCATTTTGTAGGTAGACAACATCTAGTTGATTTCCCTGGGCACTGCAGCTGAACATTCCAGCCCGTGTAAAATGACAAACAAAAAAGACTTTTGGGTCCCATCTGAATAGCGCACAAACGCGACTATGATAAAAACTCATTTTGCCCAAGGCAGTCCTCACCTGTCTCAAACCGGTGCCATAAATTGGTAGAAATCTTCAAACAGAGCTCGTTTTTGAATCCTACAGTAAATATATTGCCATAGGGACACTCCTATTCCACCAGGACCACTGAAAATATCAGCAAGGTCCTCTATTTACATTACTGTAACAAATACAAATGTCAGCCAGTTAAATTCCGTGGCAGCACTGAGGCCTAAAGGACCTTCAGAGGACAAATGCAATGTTATTCAAATTCGTTTATAATTTTGTAATATCGATACAACCGCATAGCAAAATTTACTCATTACTCATTTAGCTCAGGCAAAGAAAAACAGGACACAGGACACAGCGCCGGACTACCGACATTAAATGGTCAATAAAAAAACAAAGTAAATAACTTCCCCAGTTGATGAATTTCGTTGCTGTAATTTGTGATTCATGAAGCAGAGAACAACATTACTGAGGAGTGGAAAAGCAGCCAGAATGAGCAGCTTAATGGCGAACGCTGTTTGAACAGTTCCAGGGAAAATTTAGGTCAGTGGGGATTAATTAGCTTTCCGAGACCTACACACCAGATGTCAAGGTAATCTTGGAATGCAGGCAGCAGAGGTCAGTGCAATATCCCACAGCTGAAGATGAGCAGAGATCCTCCAGAATCTACTGAGCAGACATCAGGGCCTCCATTCTTTACACCAAGTCCAAATCAGTGAATGATGACTCTCCGCTTAGAAATGACCCCATTACTCTGTAAAAGCTATATAATCAGGTCAGTTTGAGAACTGCAGCATCATGCAAGTGGTCAAGGCTGAGTAAAGGGTCACTTTTTTTCATTTGTATCGAAAGCTTGGTGTGGTAATATTTTCTTCACAGCCAATAAATCTGGATTTCTGGGAAGCATTCATTTTCATATTCAGAAAAGGCCAAATATCTTATGGTTTTGGGGAAACACTGTAATTTAGTTCTACCACTGTAACATTTTTTTAATATATCAAATCCTCATTTGTCTTCCATTGTATTCGTTATTATTTTTATGTTTATCTTTCTATTTTTAGATTTTATATAGATCGGTGCAGATGTAAGAATTTGCAATTTCCTTCTTAAAGATTAAAAAGTCGTTCTGATTCTGATTCTGAACATGATCGTTTATCTGTCAGATGCAATGGTAACACTTACAATAAGGGTGCATTAATTGACAGTACTCATGGCACTGTTAAGCATTAATAAATGGTTTATTAATGTCATAATTGATCATGAAGTGACACTATGTATGCATTGAGTCGTACAATTTTTGAGAAAGTATTTGGACGCCTGTCCATGGAGGTCATAGAGATCTGAGGTTTAGCACAACGTGTATCTTTTGTTCATTATAAAAAGGCAGGAGTCCCCCGTGATCATGTTGTTGAACTACAACAGAGGTATGGATCAGGGACAACACTTGGGGCTATTGGTAAAAGACCTGGGGCTTTAGCCTCATAGCTCAGGCCTAATACTGCCCCTGGTCCTGATTGTAAAGCAACCTTGGGTATCTGAAAGGTGCCATTTAAGAGTATCTTCATACAATCATTACTCAAATATTTAACACACTTCTTTATATGATTAGTAAATATTAAAATTGAATTCTTTTTGAACGTTATACACAAACATGCCAAAAGTCATGGGATATCAGCATGTTATGGATAATAAAGTGGTGTCACCTCAGGGGACGGCTTGGGAACAACCACAGCTGTATAAGGTTTAAGGGTTTTTCTTGTGAGTGAGGCTGAACACTGAGCGAGGCCGGATGACTGACGATGACATTAAAACGATTAAAAATCTAAAATGAAGGTGAATTTTCTTAAAATATGATTTTATATTACACGTTTTTCTGTTTATTTATTTGTTTGTTTGTTTGTTTGTTTTATGTTGTCCCACTTTCTGTTTGCAGTCTTCCACTGGTTTCCAGAAAACATGCTGTGGATTTTAAGGAAGACAGATGCTTGTTGCGTCTAGGCTGCTTTCCCAACTTGCTCTCTAAACCCCACTGACTGACCAAATGCCACCACGCGGAATTCCAGGATTATTCTGATACATATTAGAATTTCTGAATCATCGCACACTGATGGAAATATTAGGAGATATTTCTTACTGTAATAGAATTAAAAAGTAAAAATTCAAAAATCAGCTGTGACTCAGTTTAACCGTTAGAACTTTAGGCCAATTTTGTGGTATGCAGGTTGATCATCAGCCCCGCCCCCTCTCTCTGATCAGTCAGAGTCTGTATGCAGGTTGATCATTAGCCCCGCCCCCTCTCTCTGATCAGTCAGAGTCTGTATGCAGGTTGATCATCAGCCCCGCCCCCTCTCTCTGATCAGTCAGAGTCTGTATGCAGGTTGATCATGTTCACGTGGACAGAGCAGTAAACATGCACTGGAAGCTGCTTTTGCTGTTCAACTGATTAAATTCAGTTGGAAACGAGTGAATTTTATGTGTTTCTGAGGTGAATTACTCTCTAATAATCACACAATATGATGGTTATATCGGATAAGACTTGTAGTGTATCTTGATATGTGTTTCACATCTGTAGCTCACTCTGATCCTGAGATATGATGCCTGGGTGGAATATAATAGCCCACAAAGAATGCACCTGAGGTTTTTAAGAGTTAAAGATGAAATGCTGTCTGTGTACTCCTAAAATTAGCTTTCATGTTTAAAGCGTCTTTAAGGAGTTTCATTTCCAGTCAGAATGACCAATGAAGAATGGTAATGAGGAATTTACTTATTTACTGAAGACCCCCGCAGAGATCTGCTGCCTGTGCCCAGCGCAGGGTCTGCATTGGGGTGGTTTCACTGCTGGAAAGAGACGGAGGGATGATTTCAAAAGTAAATTCTAATTTGAAGTCATATTTAATTTAATAAGTACGTCAATCAAAGCAGTATTTCATCAATTCTTTTGAGGAATCAAGAAAAATGTTTTGTTTGTTTGTTTGTTTGTTTGTTTTTCTGGAGCTCAGTAAGACAGAGTAAAGTTACCAAAGCAAATATCCAGCAAGTTTATCTCAAGGGCATGTCGAGAGTGAAGTTTCAGGATGTTTCTTACTGATAAAACTGTAACTTATGCAGTAAAAAAAAAATCTTAATTCCTGTTCATTCTGTATTTGTTTATATACCTTTGATATATAAATAAACACATACCATTGAAAAAACAAAACATCATTTGCAAAATTAATAAAAATGAAGGGATAAACAAAGCTGGTATCTCCACCTTTGTATGAAATAATGCCAGTTAGATGCCTCCTATAACCAGCTACCCTCTCTGACTTTAACTCCTCCATGCAGAATTATTTCAGCTGTGTGAAGTTTTAGTCTTACATTCTCCTCAAGCCCACTCTGAAGATCTCACAAAGATAAATAAAGACAATAAAGATCTCATAGTGGTTTCTATGATGGAGAGATCTCCAGGCCCTGCTGCAGCAAAGAAACCCCAAACCGTGGCGCTTCCACCACCATGTTTCAAAGCTGGTATGAGGTTCTTGTGCTCAAAATGCTGTGTTTGGTTTGTGTCAGACATGTCTTCTGTGCCCAAATACTTCAGTTTTGGATCCATCTGTCCAAAGCACATTGTTTCAGTAGTCCTACTGTGTGTCTACATGTTCTCTGGAGAACTTTAGTCTTGGTCTGACGTTTCTGTATTTGGTTTTTTGTTTTTTTTTTACATAAAGGCTTTCCTCCTTGCACACCTCCCATAAAACACTTATTTGATTTCTGATGGTAGATGCTGCACTTTGAAGTCCACTAATGCAAAAGCCACCAGTTGGTCAGGTGATGACATTTTATGACTGTTGGAGACATATCTTACAGCCTGATCTTGGGCTGAACCTTCTAGGACGGCCTAAACTGGTTGTTTTGGCAATAGTTTTAATTGTTCCTCATTTTTTAATCCCTTCCCAGACTGATATGTATCCACAACCTTCACTTTGAAGACCTCGGAGAGCTCTTGTTGAATTGTTCTGTGGTGCCACTCACTTCAGCAATCAAGAGCAAACCGTACTAATGTCTGAGGTTTAAGTAATAGTGGTACATTTTCTTAAACTACAGACAAAGCTCTTCAGTTCTCTCTCAAAGACAAGAACAATTAGAGACTAAAAATACAGAGACAGCTCCATTATCAGCTATAGAGTGTAGATACATTTTTTTTTACTGTCCATATTAGTATAAAATGTGTTGCACCGTCTTTCTGCAGCTCGACCCTGCTGCAGAGTGAGGTCATTAGGCTCTTCGGTGGCACGCTGCTAATGATTCAGAAAATGCAGCCAGACACTTTCTCTCCACAGGAGGCCTGCTATGGCCGCCATTAACATTCTCTCTGCTCTGGTTAATAAGCAGCTTGGCCACTTAAAATTCAGGCCTCATCAAATCCACCAATTAATTTGTTTAGTGTAACCTTGATGGGAAACATTTATTCTAATAAAAACATCTCCCTCAAAGGCATGAAGACAGGGGCTACTTTACAGCAGTAAAAAAAAAAACACTCCTCAAATTCAGCAACTTTTTACAGCATTAAACATAAAATATAAAATGTGGGTGAAAAAAGAAAGAAAAGAAATAATGAATTGCATGAATGGTGGTGATTAGAGCACCATTAGCATGTGTGCTTTTGATCACAGAGATGAAAAGAAAAGGTTTTCTGCCAGTGTGTTACTATTTTATGTGGTGGTGGCAGTTTGGTGATTCATGCTTTTTAATGGGATGTTATTTTCAGCTCACTTGGGAAATGTCATGTCCATCTTCCGACTGCTTAAGAGCTCCTTACACCCAAACACTTCTACTGAGAGGTGACCTGTCAAGCTAAAACTTCCAGCTCTCTGTGATAACACAATCAATAAAATGGTGGACCCATTTCTTTTCCTGCTCTCGGAGAGCGCTGTGGTGCGATATAACCCATTGGACAGTGACACAATGACTAATTACCTTTACCCTAAAATATAACGTTCTCCAGCAAAACAAAATCCCCCAGACCATCAGAGCAGGGCAAACTTCGCTGTCCTTCAGCTGAAAGTGGCAGCTAAACCATGCCACAAGTAATCACTAGAAATTGCAACTGGGAGTCAGTAGGGAACAATGGCACTGTACTGCAGCACCGTCTCAGTCACTATATGAAAGCCTCGTGATTTTACCTGAAATGTTTTAGGTATTTTATGCAACACTTACCTTTTGGACAGTTTTTGGGATGTTTTTGTAGTTTGACTTTTATTTATAGGAGATTGCAGTATTTGAGCTGAAAATAAATAAATAAATAAATGAATAAATGAATTAGAAATGAATAAATATTAGTAATAATAATAATAATAATAATAATAATAATAATAATAATAATAATAATAATAATAATAATCCTTTTGTAATTTGTGTATGAATCAATATGATCCCTTCTCAGGACTTTTATTCTGGAATTTGAACATTGTGTGGTTAGAGAGTGTTATGTTATTTATATCATGTCTGTGGATTGCTCTGATCCTGATATATGAAACCTAGAAAATGGCATATAATTGCCCACGAAGTGTGGATCTTAGTAAGTAATAAGTCATTAACATGGTTATTAAATGTGTAATTAAACAAGTACATTTCAAAAATACAGGCAAGTCAAAGTAACTCCTCCAGATTTCTGTGTTTAATGTAGTGCATTTGCATAACCGCACTTCAAAGCTGCATCCTGTTTATTCTGCTTCATTCAGGTTGACCGGACTTTATCATCCCCATACAGATGGCCTGTTTGCCCCATTATTACAAAAGCCATGCCAACTTCTTCCTGATATCTGAAAACACATTAGGCTAATGCCAGACTCAATGCCAGGCTTATGAGGAAACCTCACGGGACAGTGATTTGTGGCCTTTTTACAACAAGGTGCTCCCCACACATTTTCTCACCTCTGATTTCAACAACTCTCCAGTCCACTGAACAGAGAACTGAAAAAATGAGGCCAAGGACAATGGAAGGATAAAAGGACATTAAAGCGACTTTATTATCTTTATATATATATATATATATATATATATATATATATATATATATATATATATTCATTGCTCTTTTAATTTAATCTATTCGTTTATTTTCTAACATTTTGAGATTCTGTATTTCTGTTTTTCATGAGCTATAAGCTGATCTGATCAATAGTAAAACAAACAAAATGGAAAACAAAAGGCTTGAAACATCACTTGACATGTAATGAATATAAAACATGACACTTTACCGTTTTAAATGAAATTGTTTTCTGAGCTTTTTAATGAGATTCACTTTTTTAATGCACTGTTATATAAATAAACAAACAAACAAATAAATAAATAAACAAATAAATGAAAACTCCTACATCCTGGTGAAGGCCTGAGTAGGTGGCATTTGGCACAACTTATCAGCCCTGGCACTATTTAACTCTTGCCCATATACTGCACTTCAGTGCATTTACTACTCTCAGTAAAACACATTATCTTAAGATATTTAAATAGAATTTTGCCTTGTCTACTGAAAATTCTGCAGTGATTCTAGGGACTAAAGAGCCTTGGCATAGAGTTGCCACTGTTTTCCACTTCAAACAACCTAATGAATCCTTGATAGACCATTAATATTCACAGAGACGTATCTAGGACTCTCAGAAAGCCAAGAGTGATGATTATTTAGGCCAAAACAGGTCCCATCTATTAGATATGAAAACTGATAAATATGACTCGCTGATTCTTTAATCATTTTTATTTTCTAATTATGCTGGTCGTTCGTGCACACAATGTATCTTTAATCACACTTCTGAGGTTCTAACTAGTGCAGGACATAGCTTGACTGTATAGACATCATGTTCTGAGTGGGTCTTATTATAATTACATTTGTGTTTTAAGAATTTTACCAACATTTAGGAACTTAGAAACTGTTTAAATCAGGAAACATGATGAAATAAAATAAAGGTTTGGGAAATAATTTAGCCTTCACTGAAGATGTGGAAGACCATGAAGATTCTTCTCTGCTCATGTGTATCACTATTAAAACAACACTGCAGGTTTTATTTATTTATTTATTTTTTTTCTGACTGCCAGTGTCTGTCTGGCAGGCTCAACCTGCATACAGACTCTGACTAATCAGAGAGAGGGGGCGGGGCTGATGCTCAACCTGCATACAGACTCTGACTGATCAGAGAGAGGGGGCGGGGCTGATGCTCAACCTGCATACAGACTCTGACTGATCAGAGAGAGGGGGCGGGGCTGATGCTCAACCTGCATACAGACTCTGACTCAGATACTGTTCAGTGTTCAAAATTCATAATTAAAGTCACGAGAACAGAACATACTGATACATACATAAAGAACAATTATATATGAATTTTATAAATATCCGTATATATTTCCTTATAATTCTTATGCATTTTTTATACCTTATAAGCAAAATAGGACAATACATTTAGGCACAACATAACAATAATAATAATAATAATAATAATAATAATAATAATAATAATAATAATAACAATAATAATTGTCTAGAAATTAAATTCAACCTTATTTATTACAAAAAAATCATGTCTCATCTAAGGGGTCCATACTGGCACAGAACGAAACCTCAGTAACCGTTTGGCTCAGCAGTGGAAAGGAGCCCATAGATTTCCTCCGATGTGGTGGAGTTATGGTTTCCATTTAAACAAACAAGCAGCTGAGATGATACGTGCTTAGAATTCATGTAACTTACTTATGATTCACTTGTACATCATACCTCATTTGTGCCCTGTGTATTAATAACAGTCACACATATTTATAGCAGTATTATGTTACTTATGCTCCCTGTTTACTTCTAATTCCCTTGTTCTTTCTAACCCAGCAGCCTCGCTGTAGAAAAGAAGCTTAAACACAGATTAGGTCTTTTAAAACTGGAGTCTGATTTACTGACCTCGGAAAACTTTCATTCAAAGGCAATGCATTCATTATGAATAAGGATTAGTTTGTCCTTCAGCAAAGATCTATCAGACCAAGACCTGCATGCCATCTAATGCTTGGTTCTGAAACAAATCACATCTTAATCGTCTCCTTAACACAGATTAACAAATTCGTCCTCAAAAGGATTCCCACCACATAAGTACAGTCAGTATTTATGTTTCAAAGTCAAAAGCTCTTTTCTTTTTGACTTAAGTAGACTATATGGAGAGGTACGTTTGAAAGAAGCTTAACCTGCACTTTGAGGATCTAAAAGCTAAAATTCACTCGTTTCCAGCTGAATTAAATCCCAGTTTTAATACCAAAGGAGCTTCCAGTGCATGTTTACTGCTCTGTCCACGTGAACATGGTCAACCTGCTCACAGACTCTGACTGATCAGAGAGAAGGGGCGGGGATAATCACTGACCCAGATATTGGGTTACAGAAGAAAATCAGAAGGGAGGGGCTAATTGAATATTTTAGAATAAAAGTCCTAAGAAGGTATAAAACTGATACATATGTAAATAATCAAAAATGATAAAGGATAGGTTAGTTATTCTTTTTATATATCATGGGCAGCTTATTATTATAAATATGCTTATCAATCTAATCATTTCCAATAATTTATCAAAACAAATTCATGGAAATAATAATATCTTGTCCAAAATTAGACTAAAGTTTTAAAGATTAAATCTTTTTTTTATAAGACATTTGCATTATGTTCTTTGAAACGTCCCAGAAAGCAAGTGGATGGTGGACAAATGTTGGTCCACCGATGGCAAAATTGGTCGCCTGCTGGATCTGCTCAAACAAAATGTTACTTTTTATCACTCAGTTTATTATTTATTCGTTTAATTATCTTCCTTTCTTTCATGTCTGCTGTAAATTGGTTTATTCAATCTTTTTCATCCAGCACAGCATCAACAACATTTTTGTTGAAAGGGTTTATTTCAGACCTAGTCATTATTTTTCCTCTCAGTTGTTTGTCATATTTATGTTGGAAATTAAAAGTCTCACTGCACATGAAATGTGTTTATAGGAAATTATAAACTAGTCAGGTTTTGGGTGCAGGAGAACATTTGGGTGGTTCCAGGGGAGACAAGTAGTTATTTTTTTAGCTTGGAGGAAGGTCTAGAACCAGCAGGGATTCCACCATCTTGGATCTCCCAGCTAATTGATTTTGTTTGTTTGCTTGTTTATTTATTGTTTTAAAGCAGAAATCTGATTATTGATGCATGTAAACAAACAAATTGTCTGATTATGATTCTAGCTAAAATAATCTGTATGGTTAATTCATGACCCAGACCGTTCACTGTTCCAGGTAGGTTTGAACTCGCTGAGATCACTCCAGTGACTCAGACATTGAGCTGCTGTCACATTTTGTGGCTTTCTCTGTAGAACCACACATGTGACGAGACTGTTTTGACATCAAATCACAAAAGGCAAAAAGAGTCACACTGTTGTGGAGAGAAAGAGACTGTGCTCCTGTTAAGCTTTTATAACAGAATATAAATATCATTATAATATAATATTGTGACCTTCAAGTCAATTTGGGGGATTTCTGTGTATGTTTGGATGTCTAGGGTGTCTTGCCAAATACAATTTGTTGAAAGCATGTATTTGTATGTACATATTTGTATGTGTGACATAATAAATAAATAGTAATATTTAAATTTAATTTTGTATATTGTAATTTTTTGTCTTAAGACTTACATTTGTTTTTGCAACATAAAAATATTGTGTCCTGCGACAGAAGAATATTATTAAAAAAGCTCACAATTTAATTTAAAAAGTTCATAAAATGGTCAGAAAGGTCATATTTTATATTCATCAAAGTGACTTTCCAAGCCTTTTTTTTTTTTCTTTACTGTTGATTAATTTGGCTTATTGCTCATGAAAACCAGAAATCCAGAGTCTCAAAATCTTAAAAAAAAACAAAAACAAATGAAAGCTTATGAATCAAATTACTTTAATGAATATAAAATTATCATAGTATTACGTTTAATTAAATGATCAAAAACATTTTCACAGTATTCTTATTTGAGATGCACTAGTATATTTATCACTGTTTATATTTACTATTGTAGTTAATTATCATATATTTAATAAGTTGCTTGTAGATGTATGTTTTAAGGCTGTCAAATGAATGTGTTAATTTTAATTACAATGCATTTATAATAACACTAATTAATCACTTTCCTTGGTGCCCTTTGATTAACACTTTTGGTCATGCCCCATTTGTGCTGAGCATGTGCAGTGCAATCATGTGGACAGTGATCATTTTGAAAAAGCAAACCAAGTTAGACAAACATTTCACAGTCTGGCAGTTTAACCTCAGGGATTAACCAATCAGTGAATGAACAAAGTGCATGTTAGATTTAGTCATCAGTGAAAAGTGTCTGTGGCCTACTAATACTAAACATAAACAACCTGTCTAAGGATTTCTACTCATGAACTCTGCCTAATGTTCCATGCATGACATGTACAGGGGTTGGACAATGAAACTGAAACACCTGGTTTTAGACCACAATAATTGATTAGTATGGTGAACTAGGGCCTCCGTTTGCGGCCAATACAGCGCCAGTTAATCTTGGGAAGGACATTTTTTGGATACAACCCGGGTTCACACCCCAACATCCCTTTCAGACAGCTTCCTCTTGCGTCCACAGTTAATCCTGTTGGATGTGGTTGGTCCTTCTTGGTGGTGCTGACATTACCCTGGATACCGTGGCTCTTGATACATCACAAAGACTTGCTGTCTTGGTCACAGATGCGCCAGCAAGACGTGCACCAACAATTTGTCCTCTTTTGAACTCTGGTATGTCCCCCATAATGTTGTGTTCATTGCAATATTTTGAGCAAAACTGTGCTCTTACCTGCTAATTGAACCTTCACACTCTGCTCTTACTGGTGCAATTAATGAAGATTAGCCACAAGGCTGCTCCAATTTAGCCATGAAACCTCCCACAATACAATGACAGGTGTTTCAGTTTCATTGTCCAACCCCTGTATGTGAAACTTGGAATTAATAAATGTACTCTGTACCTGCAAAATACATTACATTTCTAGTCCAAAGTCTCTTTAAAGTATTATGTGAGCAGGTTGGTTTCAACATTAGAAGGATACAACCACAAATTTCCCTGATCAGGTGTACTGGGTCAAATGCACCATGTGACAGCTGCAGTGGTTCTCATCCACTGGCTCACAGCTGCTACCTGATCAATGTCGTTGGGTTAATTGTTTACACAGATCAGACAGGGGATGTGGGAATCACATGCATTTTAATAGTCACCATAAAGGAGCACAAATGTGTCTAAAATTCAGCAACTTTATGATGCAGAAAAGAAAGACTGAAGGGACGAATAATGAAGGGAGATGAATATATCGCACTGGCTGGGGATTTCTGGTCATCAGCTAGCAATCTCAGTTATTTGGCAGAGAACGGAAACTTCTGTCATTTGCATTAACTATAAAAAAATGGACACCAGACACTAAAAGAAAATAAACATGATTAATGTAATTCATTTAGATTCTTTAATCACAGAGCATGTAATTAAATCAAATTCATTTAATTGCAATCTTTTTTTTTCTTGAATTACACTTTTATAGTGATTTTCTAGATTCCTAATTGCAGCACTCAGCTCTCAACCAACACATGCTGACGAGAAAGAGCAGCCAACTGCACACAGTGCAGTCTCTCTCAGAACCTACTGTCCACCTGGAGAACTGCATTGGACACTAAGTACAGAGTGTCAAACCATGTCTGAGCATACAGTCATATATTCACTAACACATACGTTCTCATTTATACTCCAGGGCAATTTAGAGTAGAGTAGCCAATTCACCTGATATCCATGTTTTGTGGAATCTGGAGCCCCTGGAGGAAACCCACTCTGAGAGAGGGAGAATATGGGAACTCCACCCAAATAGGGCCTTGAACCCAAGACCATAGAGCAGGGCGGCAACCATCCCAACCACCAAGCAACCTGGCACCATTTGCATTGAGTTTGTAAATTTTTGGACTGTTAGGTATAATTCTATTAACACTAATGTGGCTGAAAGTCTAATAAAAATGAGTGTTGCACTGATGTTTTTATGGTTGCACCACTCAGGAGCTGCCAGCCTTCTACATTTGGTGTTTTTTTGTGTAATAAAAACTTTATTTTTGATTATTCAAACGTTTAGATGAGATGAGAAGATGAGATTTACAATTCCAGCACTATATTAAGAACTCCTGATTTCATTTCTTTCCGTCTTCACAAAACTTTTTTTTATTAACTTTTAACCCATTTTCTTGGGTTTCCAATGGTCAACATTTTCAGTGTTCCCCACATGATGGTCAGAATGTGACTTGCACCTCACACAACAGGTTCTTATTTTACTGTTATCTCAGGATGGACAGACTTGGCTTCTTTTGCATTTCTTTGCACCTGTATGGAAAGGATCCATTGTTGGTTGGTCAGATGCCCTGCCCTTGACCTTTGCAATGACAGCTGCGGCTGCTGGGTATCGAGTTGGCCTGGCCCGGTTCTGGATCTTGGGAGTGGCGAGTGCTTTGCCTAGTTCTTCCAGGAAAAGTCGACGTTGGTACAGTTTGCTGGCATTCCTCAATCCACAGCACGTTATAGAAAACCACCAAGGGCCAACGGGCAGTCTTACGCTGGCAGCAGTATATTATTGTGACTGTGTCAAGATTGTCAAGTCCTCCTTTGGTGGAGTTGTAATCCAGGATCATTTGCAGCTACATGTCCTCTCTTGGTTTTCATCTGATGAAGGGACACTGGCAGACTCGTCCTCTGAATCCTCCTCATTGTGGGAAAATTGACAATCTGGATCATCTGGTTCTGAATGATCCTCCATCTCTTAAAACAATTCCTCTACATCACTATCCCAGTTCATCAGCTGCAATAAAACATCTTGCAGCCTGCATTTACATCTCATTGTGCACCAGGGTGGAGGACTGTTTGCAGGACCTTATTATTGCAACGTTTGGTTATTAAAATGCCATTAATGAAGAACAAAGGTGATCTGTGTTGTACAAAAGGAAACCCAACACCATGGAACCAGTAGTTCTGGATGTGTGACGTGACAACAAACCATTGATCTTGGTGCCGACCACAGTGCCTCTACTTGTGGATTTGTTGGTCATCTCCACGAAGACATGGGGCGTGATTCATCACAGAAGATGGCTTTCTGCTGTTCTAAGTGACTCTGTGACAGTTTGGCACTATTGCAATCAGTTGAGTGCAAATGTTGTTTGATGATGACTTACGGTTCTTAAGACTTAAGTCTAATGTGTCCAGTGTAATCTACGAGAAGGCATCATTTATCTTGGGAAAAGAATAAATGAATATCACTTTAATTGTAATAAAAATATGACATTTATTTTTGTTTTCCAATTAAGATAAATGCAAAGATTACAGCTCAGGAATGGATTCATAATGACTTTATTGTTTTTATTTATTTTGATTAAACAGGTCCTTCTAATGGATCTGCAACTAATGCAACTAATCAGTTGTTGAAGTCATTGGTCTCATACGAAGGATAATGTCCCATAACTATCCAATAATTTAAGCCACTGAAGGGTAAATTCACGATGATAAAACGTCTCTTTGGACCCAGTGCTGCTAGCCATTATAGCTGTCATGCACGTGCAACCGAAGCTTCATAATCTCCAGATCCATTGCTAAGAGCATCGTTTGTTTGAAGTGCCAGATGCACTTAACATTAAAGACAGTCTTGAGGGCAGAGGCACAGTAGAGATGGTCAAATTTGGTCAAGTCTCAACACTTAGTGACCCAACTGCAATCATTTAGAGTTGTTGTAGAATTAAAGTTTCCTTTCGATGACTCTGCAAAACACAATTTCAGATGTGCTGCAAGAAGCCAGCACAAAAGGAGTGTTTGCATCTTATTGAGAACATTTCTAAACCAGCAGCTTCTTTCAGATTCCCAGACACATGAGCCTGATTTGTACCTGATTTCTGTAGCTTGGTGCCGAACATAATGCATTTTATACAGTTTGTTTCATAGTGAGGTTCATAAGCAAATTTTAGTTGACTCTTTGAATTATAGTTGAAAGTCCACAGTGCAGCCATTATTTCCACTGTGGTGGTGCACTTTGGCAAAATTACAAAATTTGTCACTGACCATATCCACGCATCAGCCATGTCTCTACATTCACTGTCCACTCTATCAGCTCCTCTGACCACACAGGAGCAGTTTGTAGTTCTATAATTACAGACTGTAGCCCATTTGTTTCTCTGCATACTTTGTTCTCCTCCTTTCACCCTGATCTTCAATGATCAGGACCCCACAGGGGTGGTGGGTCATTCTCAGCACTGCAGTCACATTGACATGGTGGTGGTGTGTTAGTCTGTGTTGCACTGTTACAAGTTGATCAGACACTGCAGTGCTGCTGGAGTGTTTGAACACTGTGTCCACTCACTGTCCACTCCTACCAAGTGTCTCCACCTTGTAGATGTAAAGTCAGAGACAGAAGCTCATCTGTTTCTGCACAGTTTGTTTTGGTCGTCCTCTAGACTCTGACTTTACATCTACAAGGTGGAGACACTCGGTAGGAGAGTCTAATAGAGTGGACAGTGAGTGGACGCAGTGTTTAAACACTCCAGCAGCACTGCTGTGTCTGATCCCTTCATACTGGTGCAACATACCACCACCATGTCAGTGTGACTGCAGTGCTGAGAATGACCCACCAACCACATAATAGCTGCTTTGTGGTGGTCCTGTGGGGTCCTGATCATTGAAGATCAGGGTGAAAGGAGGAGAATAAAGTCTGCAGAGATACAGATGGGCTACAGTCTGTAATTATAGTGCTCCTTTATGTGCACATAGCTTAAGAGCATTTTGCAGAACTGTATCAAAATAATGAAAAATTATTGAACTGCAACTCAAAGAATTGCCACAATGAGGCCGAAATGAAAGAGGCCACAAAGTCTTAATCGGCTTTCTCTCATCAGACCGGTTTGCCTAAATAGGCTGGACAAAGACCATAATAGACCCGTTCCACACGTCATATGACAGGCCTACCCATCATTTATCCCCACTGATAGAGAGTGTGAGGAAATACACACCTATAGGACGCATTCTCTTTGGTGTAATTTATCTCGCAGCTCGCACAGATTGCCGGGGGAGCAGATTTAATTTATGAGCTAAACCCTCAGTATATCCTAATACATATTGAAATGTCACAATACTGCAACCCCGGGGCAATCAAGCCATCTCACCAATCCGAATACACCGTAGCAATTCCTGTGCTCTCAAGAGAGACCAAATATATCACGCACATGGACACACACTCACAAGAGCATCGAAAATGAGTGTGGGTGATGAATGTCTGCACATTGTTTTCAGGGATAAATTGATTCACTGAGTTGCCCTGCCTCAGCTCTATATTTCCATTTTCCACAAAGGAAAGGGTGCATGACCAGGACCCAGAAACGGGAAGAACCTGCTGAGAGCCAAATAGTGGTCATTTATTTTGTAATTCTTCTGTTACAATGCTGTAATTTCACACCACGGTTCTTGGACATGTGTGAGGCTTTACGTAAAGAACTTTCACGCTGGTTTAAAATTAGCTGCAGTGTGATCTGATGTACGTCATTTGACCTTTCTTGAACCTTTCGAGCCCTGGACTGATTTTGCGGGACGTTTTTATAGTTTGATGATTATTATTAGAAAGGTATTTATAGGATCCAATCACAAATACCAGATATTGTTTGTTTCAGGAGATCCCAGACTGCTCACATTTGTCTTCGAGGTGTAAAAGTAAAATAATAATAATTTAGATATTTGTATGGATTTAACCTTGTTATTTATACTTTAAAACTCTTTATATATCGTTATAACACTTTAAATGGTGGGAGCAGCCGTGGTCTGGTAGTTAGGCAACCAGTCTTATGACTGGAAAGTCGCCAGTTAGAATCAGCCAGAACTTGTACAACATGAGCGAAAAACTTGAGTGATGCACTGAATTCCCCAGCTGCTCCCCAGGCGCTGAGGATAGGGCTGCTCACTGCCCCCTGGTGTGTGAATTCACTAGTGTGTATGTGTGTCTCTCTGCGTGAGGGTGGGTTAAATGCGGAGGATTAATTCCTGTATGTACACAAAACAGTGGGTTACTCGTACCTCAGTATTATCCATCCTCAAGACTTTTATTCTGTAATTTGAGCACTGTGTGAGAGACGAAAAATAGCAACCCCCTAACAGTCAACGACCCCTCGCTTCTTGTTTTCCTCTGTAAGTCAATATCTGGGTCAGTGACATCATCAGCCCCGCCCCCTCTCTCTGATCGGTCAGAGTCTGTATGCAGGTTGAGCATCAGCCCCGCCCCCTCTCTCTGATCGGTCAGAGTCTGTATGCAGGTTGATCATCAGCCCCGCCCCCTCTCTCTGATCGGTCAGAGTCTGTATGCAGGTTGATCATCAGCCCCGCCCCCTCTCTCTGATCAGTCAGAGTCTGGCACCTTGGCAGACACCTGGCAACTTGCTAGTACTACAGTCTTGACAAATCAAGAATTGACAAGCAGTGCTGGGATGAATTATTGGAGGAAACCCTGCAGTTTTGACTTTTGAAAGGTAAGGTTTAGAATAACTGTTAAGGTTACGTTATGTTTAGGTTAAGGTGTAAAGTTAAGTGTAAGGTAAGGCTAGGCTAGATTTATATCTAGATTAAGGTGTAGATTAAGGTTAGGTTTAGGTGTAGATTATGGTGTTGATTAGGGTGTAGATTAAAGTGTAAATTAGGTTTAAGTTTAGGTGCAGGCTTTAGTGTTGGATTAAGATTGGGTGTAGATGTAGATTAAGGTTTACATTAAGTACATTTTTGCAGTTTGTGCTTGGTTACAGTAACATTGGTCATCAAATCAAGAGACATTCTTTGGTGGGTGTAGTGGGAGACAGTCTTTGGTGGGTGGGAGACAGTCTTTGGTTAGTGTAGTGGGAGAGAGTCTTTGGTGGGTGCAGTGGGAGACACTCTTTGGTGGGTGCAGTGGGAGAGAGTCTTTGGTGGGTGCAGTGGGACAGAGTCTTTGGTGGGTGCAGTGGGAGACAGTCTTTGGTGGGTGCAGTAGGAGAGAGTCTTTGGTGGGTGCGGTGGGAGAGAGTCTTTGGTGGGTGCAGTGGGAGACAGACTTTGGTGGGTGCAGTGGGAGACAGTCTTTGGTGGGTGCGGTGGGAGACAGTCTTTGGTGGGTGCAGTGTAACTATGCAGCTGGTTGCTGCTCCAGAAGTGAGTAAAGTGCAGGTGCAGAAACAGTTTATGTGGTGTGAAGGTGTGAAGGTGTGATGAGGCAGGTGAGATGAGTTGTAATTGGCTGTGGACTGGAACACTGTGTTACTGCCTGTTTAGGAGCCTGATGGCCTGGGGGAAGAAGCTGTCTAGGAACCATCTGGTTCTGGTCCTCATGCTTCTACTACTGGGCGACTTTGAGAACAGGCAGTGGTTTGGATGGGTGGAGTCCTTTATAATCCTCCTGGTCTTCCTCAAACAGTGGCTGGTTTATAAATCAAGAAGGTTTGGGATCTGAAACCCGGTGACGTGCTGGGTGGTGTGCACCACCATCTGCAGAGTTTTCCTCTCGGGACGAGTGCAGATCCTGTACCAAGTGTTGATGCAGCCCGTCAGTATGGTCTTCACAGTGCAGGTGTCTTTTCAGTTCGAGTTGATTCCTTGTTGTGAGTCAAATCTAAGGGTTGGCTGTATTTTCTTTGTCCTTAGATGTCACTTGTCCTCTAAACTTAGCAACGGGTCATTTTACAGGGTAAAAAATGGACAGAAAGTGGACGTTTTCAAAAGGAGATCAGATGTTTTTACAATCCACCTGCCTGTTTCATCAAACAGCCCCTTTGAGTGAATTTGTACTCAAGTAGAGACATTTGATTAAGTTTAAAATAAGCTAGGTTTGAGTAATGTTCACAATAAGTGTCCTTTAAAACTGCTCCAAGCAGATCTGTGTTCCCTGCAAAGTATCAAATGCCCACATGACAGAGACGTGAGCTCTAGATGATGTAAAACGCTAGCAACCAAACATGCTGGAATCTGTTGCAAAACAGGTGGCCTGAGAAACTGCTATTCATTGAAATTGATTCCACAATCTGGAACACCCGCATCATTAATTTCTAATCTTTTTTCTCAATCAATATGACAGCCATATTTAACTAAAACAGTATTGACTTATTCATTCCAGGCATGACTGCCTCATATTTCAGACAGAGAATAATTCTGTTTATGATGCCTTATATTCTGTTTACTATGGGCACCAATGCTCATATTAGGACCCTGTAAATGAAAGTGAAACGTTTTCGATGACCCGTTTACTGCTTTCAGATTTGGATGGGGTGAAAACTTAAAACGACTGCAGGTTCAAAGGTTACATTCAAGAAAACTGAAGCTTGAAATTTGTTCATTTTGAACACCTCAGTGCTTTCTCGTTTCCTTATTAACAATCACTCTTTCTCCAGGCTTATTCACCATTTATTTTAATTAAACCTGACTTTTCCTCTAGACGGACTCTATGCAGTGTAATGAAATGCCACTCCATTCTATTCATGTGCTGTAAATTCCAGTGTTTAAAGTGTTTTTTCATTCTTTAAAAAAAATAATTATATCAATATCTATAATTAATATTGTATGTTATATTTTTATAGATCCATATATCCAGAAGATTGATCTACTCATACAGAAGTGGTGTCTCTCAGTACGGCGTCGGGTTTAACGCAACATGCCAGACGTCTCTGCATGGAGTTGTAGAGGTTCCTAATGGTGTCCTGTGATGATCCATCCCATGCAGCTTGAATGTTCTCCCTCAGTTCTGCAGATGGTGTGGTAGGGGTGGAGTGTTGATAGAGCGTCCAATAGCATCCCTCACATTTTCAATCAGGGACAGGTCTGGAGATGAGACCGACCACGGCGTAGTATCTGTGTCTTCAAGACGAGATCTTGAGACGGCAGCAGTGTGTGGACGAGCGTCGTCCTGGAATAGAGCGCCGGAGTGTGTGTTCAGAAATGGTAGAAACACTGGTTGCAGAACCTTATTAAGGAAACTTTGGGCTGTTAAAGTGTCTGAAATGAAGACCAAAGGTGATCTGTCCTTGTATGAAGTTGGACCTCACACCATCACACCAGGTCCTTCTAGATGTGTGATGTGCAATAACAAACCGTTGACAAGAGTGTGACTCATCACTGAAGATGACCTGCTGTCATTTGGACTTCATGACAGTCTGGCACGAAGCCGTTGCAGTTGTGTATTGCAGTCGGTTTATTCCTTCTGGGTGCATCTATTTATGTGATGATGTGTGATTTGTACAGCAGAATTACGTCCCTGTCTGTCAGTTTTCTCTCAGTACAAAACCCAACACGTCTTACACCAATGAACTGAGCATGCTTTACACAATCACATGAATGGAGACTTTCTGTTACATCACACAAACATTTTAAAAGGTTGTTTAAATGTAAACTTATGTCAATATTTCTCTCTCCTTCAATACTAGTGTATTAAACCTGAGCACTGTGCGAGCACTCTCTTCATTAACAAGGATGTTTATTTGATGTTTCCGTTCAAAGCTCAACCAGACACTGTGACACGTTTACACTATTGGGAGTTCCCCCACGGTGATGAATAATTCTGACTGTTCTAAGCTACACGGTACATAAACGGGCTGTTTTCATGACAAACTACAAATACAATTCATTCAAAGTGGGAATCGCTGACCTACTTCATTAATAACCTGCTAATTAATATAGACATGATGCTCAGTAACGTCCAGATACTGCTGCTGCCTCAAGATCCCACCTTGAAGACAGAGATACTATACTCTGATCAGTCTCATCTCCAGACCTGTCCCTGATTGAAAATGTGAGGGATGCTATTGGACGCTCTATCAACACTCCACCCCTACCACACCATCTGCAGAACTGAGTGAGAACATTCAAGCTGCATGGGATGGATCATCACAGGACACCATTAGGAACCTCTACAACCTTATTCTGCTCCTTTCACCCTGATCTTCAATGATCAGGACCCCACAGGACCACCACAGAGCAGCTATTATAAGACCTGCTCTGTGGTGGTCCGATGAGGTCCTGCCCATTGAAGATCAGGGTGAAAGGAGAATAATGTATGTGGAGGAACAGATGAACTACAGTCTGGAATTATAGAACTACAATGTGCTCCTTTATGGTGACGGGAGCTGTGAACATGAACAGTGAGAGTAGAAACAAGGAGGTGGTCATAATGATATGGTTGATCAGTGTATTAATGCCAGGGTCAAGTTTCCATTTGGCACAATTGTAAGGATACCTATTCATGTCCTGCAGTGGTGCCACATTAGGGTTCCTGGTTTAAAGAATAACGCTGCATTCACAGCAGCAGCAACTTTTTGCTGCTTGTCGCCCAAACTGCTGCTGGGTTTTCACCTCTGAGTGGTTCTGAACTTGAGCTGATGTCTGGTTGCTATGGTTTTATTGAACTGCAGCATGCTGCACTTTACTAGCTACAGAACGTCAAGAAAATCGAATCACAGATGCTTACACCTGGTTTTATTACAAAGCACATGTCCCAACTAAAACAAACAAATCTAGATGGAAAACAGTGCACTATAAAATGCAATCCAATGCTTGTGCAGCAAGTATGAGGAGCAACCTGTCTTCATTACTTACAACATTAAAATACTTTTCCTTTGTTCCATCCATAGTGGGAAACAATACACTATACACCAATCAACCTTAAGATTGTGACCATCTCCTGGCTGTAGTTCTGCAATTACAGTCCGTAGTCCATCTGTATCTCCATACATTGTTAATCTCTTCTGAACCTGATCTTCAATGGTCAGGACCCCACAGGACCATCACAGAGCAGGTATTGTGTGGGTGTTGGGTCAATCTCACATTGCAGTCACACTGACATGGCACAGCAATAGTGCTGGAGTGTTTAAACCCCTCAGCGTCACTGCTGGACTGAGAAAAGTCCACCCACCAGAAATGTCCAGCCGACAGCGTCCTGTGGGCAGCGTCCTGTGAGCACTGATGAAGGACTAGAGGACGACCAACACAAACTGTGCAGAAACAGATGAGCTTCTGTCTCTGACTTTACATCTACAAGGTGGAGATACTCGGTAGGAGAGTCTAATAGAGTGGACAGTGAGTGGACGCAGTGTTTAAACACTCCAGCAGCTGAGAATGACTATGTTGTGTGTTGAGCTCTTTACTTTAGAGAAATTCCAAATAAATCCAGAGTGTGGTGAAGACAGATTCCAAAACCGGCAGAACACTCTGGAGGAACTGAAAAGGTCTGACACTGGAAGAGGTCTGATGCTCAACTACACAACAGCATCAGAAGATGAGTTTCTGAGAGTCAACGGCTTGTGCGGTCAGCAGCTCACACGATGACACCTTGTCTCTCAGCTTAACACCGGAGCAGGTCTCAGTTTCAGCTTTGAAGGAAGGTTTGGAGCTGAAGGTGTGGCAGGTGGAGCACCGGTAAGAAAGTCTTGGGGGGGGGGGGGGGGTGTTCTAAAACTTTTGACTGGTAGTGTATCAGACCTAATGTTTCCCAACCGAATGCTGTGGTGTTCGAGAAGTTACAGAAAGGTGTGTGAAGAGCACATTTAGGATGTGCATTATCTGAGAGAACAAAGTGGATCTCTGTCTGCAGACGTGAGTCTCTGCACCACCCGTCACCTTTCTGCAGAGCCTGTGATGATACTTATGTTCTTGCCGTCTCCCTTCTGTATTTCAAATATCTGTGACCTTTTGAGGCTGCGTTCTCCTGTGAACAGACTGAGCTCTGCTTATGCTCAGTCCAAGACTCCATTCTTCTGAGATAAGCATTCCTCTCATATAACAATGCAGTCGAATTTAAAGGACATTTGTATTGGACGCTGAGTGCACACAGCTGCTGGAATATCTTCCTAGAATTGTCTGTATCTAGTACCGTTACTCATTAATGCTGTGGAGCAATGGACTCTTAAGGGTGACTTGTATTTTTATTGATGTAAAGAGAATTCATCTCCACTGCCATTACTGAGCAGCAATAGTGGTGAAAGAGAATGACACACACACACACACACACACACACACACACACACACACACACTGTAACAGCAATCCATATAAATGTGAACTTTACTACCGTCAGCCATAACATTATGACCACTGTTCACCATCCATGTGATCAGCTCCTGTAATCCATCTGTATCTCCGCATACTTTGCCTTCAATGTTCAGGACCCCACAGTGTCACCACAGAGCACTGCACTCCACCATGTGTGTGTGTCACTGCAGTGCTGAGAATGACCCACCACCCACCTGCTCGGGTGGTGGATCTGTGGGGTCCTGACCGTTGAAGATCAGGGTGAAAGGAGGAGAATAACGTATGCAGAGAAACAGATGGACTGCAGTCTGTAATTGTAGAAGTACAATGTGCTCACGCATGGAAAATTGAGCTGATGAAATGGACAGTGGATCTAATGTTATGGATGAGTGGTGTACGGAGGAGTATTAGAAAAGGCAAGGCAAAAATGGAAAACGCCAGTCCTTAACAACATCAGCCTGGTCTGGTAACTGACAATAGACTCGCGTCAAATAGCCTGTGGTGTCATCATGATTGTCTCATTAGAGAGCAGAATAAATTATTGATTTTGATCCTCCCGTCTCACAGGTCTTCGGGGAGCCGGGATCAAATAGATTTTGTAGAAAATGTTCCCCTCCCCGAAAACGACCTTCCATTATCATATCCTCACTATACGCCTCTGTGTACATGATAAGGGCGAGTCTGGTCATTCTTCCATGTCTCGTTTTTTTTTTTCCCTTTTTTTTTTTGTCTTATCACTTTTTTGCACTTGTGGACAGAACACCTGAAGTGGAAGCACTGATGGAGGACACTGGTACAATGTGCCATGAATCCAGATGGGTCATAAATGACTTCTGAGGCAAGTTAAATTCTCTGATGGGTACATGCTGTACTGGAGGATTGTCTAATAAAAGCTGCTTTTAGAGCCCAGACAAAGGATCCCCAAAGCAATTTTTTGGTAATTTAAGGTACGGCATGAAAGAGTTTCCTACGCGCTGGGACTGATTGAGCTGGATTTGTTTCTATTTGGTCTGCCACCACTCTCCAGCCAAGACCAAGGCTTTAGACTAAACTATGTAATTTAGCTCCACATTATGGGTTTATCAAACATCTTTTTTTCTGGCTTATAAAATGGTAATGGAACTGTGTCATTTAGACATTTTAACTTGATTTTTATGGCCGACGATGGCAGCACTGTAGTAAAAGTCACATATTTAAAACATTTTGAAACATATTTTCACCTTTACAAAAAAGAGCCCACAAAAATAATACATTCAACATGAATTTGGACATATTGGCAGCCTTATTGCTGGCTATATAAGGTCGTCCTGTTTCATGTTTTCAGTCCTGACTCGTGCTATTGTGTTGGTAGCATCCTTTGCAAGTGAAGAGTTTGAGAGGGTCGTATCATAGGACTCCTGGCAGCAGGATTGTGAGCTATACCGGTCAAGTGTATATTACTATAGCACACTGCCTGCAGCAGAGCATAGAAGACGTGCACCATCAACATGGCGGATCTGGAAGACCTACACATACCATAGAGAGGGAGAAGTGATGGATTAACTGACAGACACAATTATTCAGTGAGAAGCACTGCCCACCAGGAGTGATCCTGTTACTGCCAGCACCATTGGCAGATGGCTGCATGTTAGTCTTGATGAAGATGAACGACAAAATGTGTGTGGAGGCACCATGATCAGTGCCACAATGTGACCTGTATCTGATTGAAAATGTGTGGGATGCTATTGGACGCTCTATCAACACTCCACCCCTACCACACCATCTGCAGAACTGAGGGAGAACATTCAAGCTGCATGGGATGGATCATCACAGGACACCATTAGGAACCTCTACAACTCCATACAGAGACGTCCGGCATGATGCGTTGAACCCGACGCCGTACTGAGAGACATCACTTCTGTATGAGTAGATCAATAAATCTACCCATTTTCATGTGAAGGTCTATCTCAGAACTGTCTACAATATCTTAGTGTCTTTGTTTGTCAGTGCAGTGGCTTAAAAATTCCTAAATGCAATTTCATTTCCAGGGTGCTGCTCAGTTCTGGCTCATGTAAATCTGAGGAGACGCAGAGAACAACAGGCCCACTTACTGTTTGTCACATGCTATACGTCTCTGTAAAGCAACAGTTCAGAGTGTCTTCCATCCACTGTCTGTAATGGTATTCTTTGGTAAAGCAATGGGAGGTGCATCCTGGGAATAAAAGATAAACGGCCTCATTCCTCAGACTGTTCATTACGGAAGCTGCTCATCAAACACTTAAGCCTTAAACAGGTGTAGCAGCTGCTCCTCAGGGACTACCTATGCTTCCTCCGTAGGAGTATCTCTATCCTTAACAATTGCATAAGCAAATGTCTTCAAACGAATCACTTTTTCAAGACTGACTGTCCACTCTATCAGCTCCTCTGACCACACAGGAGCACTTTGTAGTTCTATAATTATAGACTGTAGTCCATCTGTTTCTCTGCATACTTCATTCTCCTCCTCTCACCCGGACCTTCAATGGTCAGGACCCCACAGGACCACCACAGAGCAGCTATTATGTGGGTGGTGGGTCATTCTCAGCAGTCACACTGACATGGTGGTGGTGTATTAGTGTGTGTTGCACCAGTACGAGTGGATCAGACACAGCAGTGCTGCTGGAGTGTTTAAACACTGTGTCCACTCACTGTCCACTCTATCAGACACTCCTACCGAGTGTCTCCACCTTGTAGATGTAGTCAGAGACAGAAGCTCATCTGTTTCTGCACAATTTGTGTCGGTCGTCCTCTAATCCTTCATCAGTGCTCACAGGACGGTGCCCACAGGACGCTGCCGGCTGGATATTTTTGGATCATCAAAGTCCTGAGTCTGTAAAATAAATATTTCCTGGCTTTTTTTTTTGTTTATTTATTTTTTTAATACACAATATGACATTGAATATTGTTCAAAATATATCATTCATGATCTAGGATGTATTATTCAGTCACGCTGACATTAGTGTGTGTGTTGTGCTGGTACGAGTGGATCAGACACAGCAGTGCTGCTGGAGTTTTTAAACCCCTCAGTGTCACTAAAAATGCTCAGGACCCCACAGGACCACCACGCGGCATGGATTCTTCTGGGTGGTGGGTCATTCTCAGCACTGCAGCCACAATGACATGGTGGTGTGTAAGTGTGTGTTGCGCTGGTATGAGTGGACCTCTCTCTCTGTCTCTCTCTCTCTCTCTCTCTCTCTCTCTTTCTCCCATTGTCAAGGTGACTTTCATCTCCCAAAATGACCACACTGCTTTCAACATAGCAGTGTCCTTTTATATATATATATATATATATAGATCACATTGCCCTGAATCATCACTACATTTCCTCCTCAAGACTCGTATAAGTTATTCTACATTTTCAAGCACATTTATCTGTAACTGCACCCAATATTATCTTCCTTCTTCTCAATGCAATATTAACAGTGACACTAATCAAAAACCTTTTTGCAGTCTTATCTAATGGGCAGCACTAAATAATTATATCTGGGCCTCATCCCCCAATCCCCCCCAACCACCCCCCCATCACCCTTCTCTGCGGTGTGTGCCATGGAAATCAGCAATCGTGTCAGCAGGTAACATCAGTGATGGTGGATAATGACAGATTCTAATGGGTCATAAAAGTCAAGCTTGATTTGAAGCCACAGAAACCCCACCAAGTGGAAACACTACACAGGTAATAAATTGATGCTAATGTGGGCCTGGTCTGAGAAGCAAAATGCCATCGGTTTGTGCACTGGTGCCTCTTCACAGGCTGCATTGATCTTTCTGTAGAACCTTTTGTTCTTTCAGGTAATAAAGCTCAACATTGATTTATTGGCAGTAGACAGTTACCTTTTGCCTCCTTCTCTGTTCACTTGATTCTTTGTTCCTCCACAAAACCCTCACAAAAACAGCAGCATCGATACAACCATCGTGAGCCACTAAACACACTGCTGATCTCTGAAGCATAAAAGAACGGATATCTACACTTGTTTTGCATTGTATTATTTGCCTCTTGTGATACTTGTGTATAAAATACAGTCACACCAGTTGTAAACATCTCTTTATCCCTTATAATCAAAAATATATTTGTTCCTATTGTTCAAAATATATCATTAATAGTCTAGTTTATTATAACTATTACTCATAATAATGATAACATACAGGAGAAGATTGAGCAGGTCTTATATGGGCAGTGGGTCATTCTTCAGACACAGCAGTGCTGCTGGAGTGTTTAAACCCCTCAGTGTCACTACTGGACTGAGAACAGTCCACCAACCAGAAATATCCAGCCGACAGCGTCCTGTGGGCAGTGTCCTGTGAGCACGGATGAAGGACTAGAGGACGACCAACACAAACTGTGCAGAAACAGATGAGCTTCTGTCTCTGACTGTCTCCCCTGATCATACAGGAGCACTTTGTAGTTCTATAATTCCAGACTGTAGTCCATCCGTTTCTCAGCATACTTTATTCTCCTCCTTCCACCCTGATCTTCAGTGGTCAGGACCCCACAGGATAAGATAAGATAAGATAAGATCGGTTTCTGTCTCTGACTGTACATCTACAAGGTGGAGACACTCGGTAGGAGTGTAAAAAAGAGTGGACAGTGAGTGGACACGGTGTTGAAACACTCCAGCAGCACTGCTGTGTCTGATCCACTCATACCAGCCCAACACACACTAACACACCAACACCATGTCGGTGTGGCTGCAGTGCTGAGAATGACCCACCACCCACATCATAGCTGAAAGGAGGTTAACAAAGTATGGGTTACAGTCTAATATATAGAAGAACCAATTGCTCCTGTACGGTCAGAGGACCTGATAAAATGGACAGTGAATGTAGAAACAAGGAAGTGGTTAATGATATAATGTTATGGCTGATTGGTCAATAAATGTCAACAAAGTAGAATCTCCCCACACAGTCCAAAACCATGAAGATGAAATGAATTGTCTACTTTAAATTGCCCTGGTGCGTGTGCATGTGTGTGCGTGCGTGTGTGTGTGTGTGTGTGAGTGTGTATGTGAATGAGTGTGTATCTATGTGCCCTTCGATGTAAGTGTGTGTTAATGCACTTCAGTGTGAATGAGTGCACGTCTCTGTCCCTGACGCCGTTGTGGAGGTGGATGGCTGTGTCTGGTCAAGACAATGCTGTGTGCAAATTGTCTGCCATCTCTTGCCAGTGTGGGTTCATTGAGTGCTGAGTGTAAAGAATTGTGTTGATTGTTGATTGTAACATCGTCCTCAGACCTTGGATACTAGAAAAAAACATATTTCACATATCATATATATATACATATATATATATATATATATATATATATATGTAAATCATGCATGAATTGACCAAAAATTGGTATTTAAACAGTCCTCCTCATCATGCTGTCCACATTTTGACATCATGAGACCAAGTAGACACCTACCAATTGATCAACAGTACCTCGCCATTGGGATGCTTCAAACAGAGTGTTCTTAAACGGGAGTGACCACTAAGCTTAGAGTGTCACAGAGTGTCATCAGCAGGTTCCAACAGAGATAAAGAGACTGGAAGAGTCACAGAAAGGCATAGAGGTGCACGTCCTTTGGCCACATCCCACACTGATGTTTCATTGTGAACAGTTCCCTGCAGAACCAGATGATGAATGCCAGCCAGAGAAATCCAGGCACATTTAAGACAGGTGAGAGGCACCCACGTGACCATTTGAAACTGTTTACATCAGCGTGGTCTGTGTGGTAGATGATCTGACCGCACCACCGGGCGTAAGCATCGTCATCTTGCATGGGTCAGGGAGCATTTCCGCTGAGGAAGGACCAGTGGGGTTCAGTGCTTTTCACTGATGGAAGCTGATTCACACTGAGCAGAAATGACGGCCACCAATGATGTTGGGGATGTCAAAGAGGTTTTGGTGGTGGTAGTGATACAGTGTGGACAGACGTGGACATCCTTAATCCAGTCATTGTGTCTCTGCATGAACAACGCAGGCCTAATTTTATCTTCCTGGACAACAATGTTTGCATTATTATTACCTCAGGTGGAGAGGCTTACGGCTCCTGCAGACCCGAATCCCACAGAAAACCAACGGGATCAGCCGAGTTGCCGTGTAGAGACTCGTAAGTGTGAACCCCAGAACCTCAGTGACCTGAGGGCTGCCCTTCAAGAAGAGTGGGAGGCCACGCATTAAGTCAACTTGTGAACAGCATGAGACATTGTTGTTAAGCTGTAATTGATCACAAAGGGAGCACTGACCAGATCTCCTGATTCTCCAGTCATATCAAGACTCTGTGTCCATATGCCAGCGGATTTTTTTTGGATGCACTGTATGTATGTACCTTACTGTGCAAAAGTTTTAGTCCCCCTGTGTAAATGAGAATGTTACTCTTATCTGGGCAGTAAAACACTAATATTAGAATAAACACTAATAACATTCCTACAGAAAGTCCTGGTTTTAAATCACTGTGGCCAACCCTGTGAGACCTAGGCCCTCACAGTGAGGGCAAAATCACACCTTGTCCTCTCGTACAGTTAGTGATGTCATCATGGTGTATTAAATCATGTGTAATTAACTGTGGAAAACTGTGATTTTATAATAATAGTAACTGTTTTTATAAGCTGCTGTTAGTAAAATCCAGTATAATAAAGCAGTTTTTATTACCTGAGATGTTGGCCAAATTGGCCCTGAACTAAATACTCCAGGGCTTGGTCTGCTGTGACCAGCATTTTTAGAAATCAGGATCTTCAAGGAAAAGAAATCGGCCTGATTATATATATTTTGTCACAATAATAAGCCATAAAGTAACGTATCAACATGTTTACATTCTCAACGTTACAGATATCCAACTGTAACATTCTGTAACAAAAAGAAAAGGAAAAAAGAAAATATTGTTAATATTGTTAAACCTCTGTTAATATTTACATATTTGAGAGGCCGAAGTCCTTTCATAAAGATATCAACATATGACATGTGACTGTCTCATATAATAACTATGTTATTAAAATAAAAAAAGGGTCCAAATCTCTCCTCATGGGAGTCCAGTATTATTTATATTCTCATGAACACCTGCTTTGGCGAATCAGTGCTTGGTGATCAGGTCAGGTGTGCTGCTGATGGAATTGAACACATCTAAGGTGCTGGTTGGGGGTGTCCAGAAGAAATCTGGAACCATTTTTCTTCAAACTAGCTGCATCTGTTCTAACAGGGTCTGGAGTTTCTACATGAATCGCTCTTATTAAACTAAAACGTCACATTCCAAACCGTAACACTCATTTTAACATCAGCACACGATGGAAACAGTGAACCTGCAGAAAAGGTGGAATGCCAACACTGACGTCTCCAGCTTAGTTTTCATGTATGAGCTGCTTCACGGAGATAAATGGAATTTTCTGAAACTATAATAAACAATGTTCACACCTTCTTTTATTCCAAGAACTCACATGCTGCTGTTGTCTCACTTTCTAAGACAGTGCAGGTTGCATCTTACCATTCGTGTGATGTTAATAATCAGCCAGATGTGCACAGATCTAGATTTGAAATTAGGTGGGTGACTCTCCATCTGCCAAAGTACTGAACAATTATTTATATAAGCAATGCATTTACCTGAATTAGACCGTGCATATCTTATTTAGGTAACAATTGATCAACTATAAGTGTAAAGTGGGATGACTATGCATTCCAAATCAAAGAATTCCAATTAGGTGTGATTCCCAAAACCTTCCCATTTAATACAATGTGGGATTTCATGGCATTGTTTGCTTTGATATTTAAAACAAAGTGATGGATTGTTTTTGTCAGACCAAGAAAAAGACTGATTGCCTCTGTAATGTTTGGCTATTTCTTACTGTCATATTTGCCATTACGACAACAAATGTTAACTCATCTTGGCATTGCTGACAAGCACTCATTTCGTAGGCTCCCTGTGCAGCATGCAGGTTATTTGTTGGTTTGTATATGAGTGATTATCCCATGCAGGAATGACGGAATGCTGTTCGTGGGAAAGTGTTGGGAAAAATCCTGAAAAAACCCAGAACACTGCAGCAGCTTGCAAGACACCACCAAAAGCATCTACAGTGAACCGAACTGTTAGCGCATCCACAGACTGTATGTGATATTTCCGTCGAGCCTCGTGATACACGCTCCAGCATTTTCATCATTCACATCGCAACAGTGTTGACCTTTACATTATCCGATCTGTGCTATCCAATCTGTAGGCAAAATGGGGAAATATGCAGCTCTGTAAAAAATCAAATACATCATACAGTGTGGGGACTAAGAGGATTGATGAGAACATCAAACCTCCATTATCTGTTGATGGACAACCAACGAAAGGTCAGAGATCTTCATATCAGTCAACATGAACTCAGCCGTGCTCTCTGTTTCAAAGAGGTCATACAGAAAAAGGAATGGGAAACTAAGTCACTTTGTGTGTTTAAAGCTCCTACAGATGATGCTGCATGAGGATGAATATAGGCTATAAATACCTGCGGGGTGTGCAGGTGGGATTCGTAGATTGAGAAGAGGTAAGACAGTGCAGTGAATGTCTTGCTGGATGTGTAGAAAAGGGGTCACGAAGCAGGTATTAATGACTGGCTTAAAGCAGGGATTTATGGCCATAGTGTTTCTAGGTACCCGAGGATGCTTTACAGTCAGCAGTCGTGACAGTCACACTCAAGCACTCAGCACTCAGCCAACACACACTGGTCAAAAGTGGCAGGCAATTGTGCGTGTACCTGGAGCGACTGTCTACCTAGAGGACTGCATTGAGCTCTTGGGGGTGTTCACCCTGCATTGAGCACAAGGGAGTGTTCAGGACAGAGTGTCATTCACACACAGGGTAATTTATAGAAGCCAATTCACCTGGCATCCATGTTTTTCTATGTTTTATCTTTTAAATGGGAGGAAACTGAAACAGAGGTGAGCATGTAAACCCACACAGGGCCTTGAACCTGAGACCCCAGCACTGGGAGACATACCTGCTTAGCCACAGCTGAAGTTGTAGGTGTATTGAAGCATAACTGAATGATGAAACGAAGAAAAGGCCTCGTGCATGCTACCCTACACCCTACACATCCATCAATTATAGCTGTATTATACTGTAGCAGGGGTTTCCTTTCAGCCAATCATGACCCATTTACTACACATCGAACGAGACATTCAACTCATCTCAATCTACGACTCCCACTGCACACCCCGCATGTATTTACAACATTGGTATCCTTGCGCGATTCCATCTGCAGGAGACCGACGTGCACAAGGTGCCTATATTTTTCCTGTCTGGTGAGCTTGTTTACAGCCTGCAAGACTGCAGGTTATGAGGAAAAACATAATATATGTAACTGCACGACAGATTGTTAAAGATAGTAATTACGTGTGCCTACCGGGGGTTATTGTTTTTGTTTTTTTTTTGGTACCTGAGAGACAGAAGATGCATTTCTGGAATTAACAGTCTGTATAACGTCCTTGCTGTAATACTGAAATCCAGGAGGAAACACCTCCATCTGTACCGGATGGCACTTAGTGAAACACACAAGGCTGTTTTATTGTGCTAATTTATGAAAGACAATGTGCAAACACATTAATAGGTAATTGGCATGTCTTTGCTTGGGTGTTAATGTACTGTGTCAATATTGGGAAGATCTGGCTGATGCAGACCAATAAGCATTTAGATACCATTTAGAAGCTATAATGCATTGAAAGACATGATGAAGCAAAGAACGTAAAAATGATATTTGACACGGATCAAAACAACTGAAGGCAACAGCCCTGCTTGCAAAAGCGTACAGTATGGAACTCTGGGACACGTTCACAAAGGCACTATGGATCCCATCATGTCTGTCATACTTGGGCATGTTTTACCACTCGAGTGTGAACTTAACATTCAGTCCGAGGCTGCATTGTAATTGTGGACTTCTTTGAACATGATCTGAATAAATGGGCTGCTAATATAGCCGTGGACCTCAGAAAGTCCTACCACAATTACACAACCCGAAGGACACAAGAAAGAAAAAAGAACAGAACACACCTCAGAATAAGAAAGAAAGAGTGCTGGCACAGACGGGAATACAAAACCTAGTATGCACCATTTTCAGGAGAACAAAGGAGGGGTCATCTTTGTTGATTTTGGGCAGAACTTTAGGCACCACAACAGATCAATTGATATACATATCAGTGTATCATATGAAGGTGCTGCAAATGGTTCTCTGAGTGATTCCATAGATGAACCGCTTTTGGTCCTATAAAGAACCATTTTGTAATGGAGCTATGGAGATGTGTTTACTTCACATGATGTAAAGGTTCTTTACCCTCACATATCTTCATTGCAAACATGGTTCTCGAATGGCACCAAAGAGGTTCTTTTATAGCATTGCACAAAAGAACCATTTATACAAACACCAGATGAAGAGATCAGCGTTATAAGACACCATTTATAAGACCGTTATAAGACATCTGTTGACTCATGTGTGTGTGTGTGTGTGTGTGTGTGTGTGTGTGTGTGTGTGTGTGTGTGTGTGTGTGTGTGTGTGACTGGCATGATGCATTCGAGCAGGACAACAATCACCAGGAACCTTCTGTAAAAATGACCCCACCTCCCCATGTCACACTAATCCCCTCCAAACAGGGCTATACTCAGGCAGATTTGAGGGGAGATGTATTCACCAGGTTGGGTTTGTACCTGATGCTCTTCAGTGTCAGCGGCATTCTCTTCCTCCATGAGGGGTCAAACCAGCTGGGGTAAATCCCTGCTAATGTAGATGGGTCAACCTCAAGATGACGGTCAGCCCTCCGCAGGAGGTACTGCTGATTCTGCATGTTTAACATCACGGTGGTTGTGATCTTCATCAACAGATCCGCCGGCACACGGGAAGCTTTGCACAAAAGCAGTCGAAACAAACTCTTGAAAGTGGATGTGGTGAAATAAGGTGACTAAAGTAGCCACCTCCTCCAATTCAATCTGAAAATCCCATTAACACATCTTACAGCACCTTATTCCACTAAAGCACCTTATTCTCACAGCCCCCACTCTGAACTTAAGTTTAAAAGGATATAATAACTGCCCAACTCCATCTCACTTTCCTTTGGATCTGTGAAAGGCCACAAATGAAAGCATGAAATGACTGTAAGGGTCAAAGCAGTGCAACACAGCTATTCCCTTGACGATGAAAAAATAAGCTTAAAAAGAACGATGCACAAATGCACTTCATGAGGAGAAAAGAACATCCGGCACTTCCAGTTCGCTGCAGAATTCCCACATTCAGGGGTTAAATGAGCAGACTGGGAGGCCTCTGACTAATCCTCTCAAATTAAATATGAATTTCATCATAAAAAGACAGCATAGCTTAGCAAGCGGTAATGTAATTGTGTTAATGAATCTGTTTCATTATTATTTTATCAAGCTCCTACGTCATGTTTAATTGCATTTACAATCTCACTAAGTGGCCTTTCTTTCACATAGAGAAAGTGTTTGCCGTTGCACTGTGGCGTACAACACACAGCTCTGGGAAATTAAGAGACCCCACATTTCGTTTTTTCTTAAATCAGCTTCTCTACACGACTGGCAGCCGTTTCTTTCCAGCCATTCCATCATATAAGGCTAAGGTGTTGGATTTTCTGTGGCAGAAAATGGCAAAAAGTCACCCAACAGCACTGTTATCGATCATAAGGGTTATTTCACCAAATATTGATTTTTGAATTCTCATAAAGTTATGAAATATGAATAATAACTGGATTTGTTTGCATCGTTCTAGGTGCTGCTATAATCACAGCAGATGTCATTTGTCCCAAGAAATGCTCTAAATATCAATAATTGTGTCTGGAATTTGGGAGAAATGTTGTAAACAGTGATTTTTATTTATTTATTTATTTATTTATTTATTACTCAAACACATGGTTGTAAACAGTAAAACCAGAGAAACTGATCACGCAGATTGGTCTATCTTCTTCCAGAGCTGTAGACAATGCAAAGAATTCCAGTTCATAATCATATCTAAACAACACCATGCAAATGTTTTAACTTTGAGAGAACTGAGGAATCACTATTTGGTGAAATAACCTTGTCAATCACAGCTTTCATGTCTAGGGCTGTGAATCAATATTAAATGCATCATGATACAGGGGTCATGATTTGATATGTTGTAATAAATTGCAATACTGTTAGCAAATCAATATATTGCAATGTTTTTTTACTAAATTGGTACATTTTGAAAAGATGTTTTGATCCTTTCACGTACATTTATTCACCTGAAACTACTTTAGAAAAGATTCTAAGATAAATATTCTATGCTACTCTAATTTGACTTTAAGGTCTAGCTACAGAGTTAAGATATTAGCAATATTATTGAATTGCTCTAGTGTGTGTGTGTGTGTGTGTGTGTGTGTGTGTGTGTGTGTGTGTGTGTGTGTGTGTGTGTGTTTTAGCAGTTTTCCAAGCTTAGTTATTCACTGAATGTTGACGACAGGACGATGGCGCCATACTGGTTAGACAGGGTAGATTCTGTTTGATACGGTATGTGTATCATGTCTATAGGTTACTCTGATCCTGAGTTGTGAAGCTTACCAGCACGAACCTGCCCAGAAACTATAGTGTACAATGTGTGAGCACCATGTTTAAAGTGTAATACTCTGAGAATCATACTGTGATGCTGAAGTGTCTCATTGTTGTCTCACAACCCTACTCTCCAATAGTCCTTCAAACTGTTGCTGTGTGACTTCACGCCATTTCCGGCACAGAAAACCAAGACGCCCAGCTTCTTAAAGAAAGGACTGAAATAAAACTGGCGCCATTTCGTGCAGAGAGGATGAATCAAAAACAGGCGAACCAATAAGAAAACAGCTAACAAATAATGCACCAATGGTTATATTACATGATGTTTTAATAGCAATTTATCTACAAAACGTACTGACATCACTGTATTCTGTCCAAGGAAAGTGCACAGTCACTGAAGCAATATAACATAGAAAAATTACAAACAATCATACCATATATGTAAAAGGTCCCTGTCCCTCCTCATGATCTTAGTGCGGCACCATACAAGAAAATGACTCTTTTGTCTTGAGAACAATGGTCTATTTGTCGATGGGGAGTTTGTAAGATATCTGTATGGATGATTCAATTAGTTGAGAGTGAATCCACCACGTTCCTTTCTAGTTGCTGCTTTGACTCATGCACAGTCTTGTCTGTGTGTGAAGGTATTTTACAGCTGTCTGGACTTCTAGCTGTTAGCTACAAAGTTTAGTTGTCTCATAGTCAAGAGAGTTTGGGAGTCGGGCACTGAAGGCCTGGAGAGAAGAGTGGATGCGCACCACTTCATTGGCTGTGAGTTTGAGGCGGTGGCGCAGTAAGCAAGAGAAGAGGTCAAGAGGCTGCTGCCCTGGTGGAGAAAGCCTGTTCACGCGGTCTCGGATCTCCAGCAGCTGCAGCAGAGCCGAGTCCTGGGAACCCTGCGTATACGGGTAATCCAGCTGCAAGATCAAATCCCGGATCGCCTCCGGGTCAAAATGCATACTATAGCCAAACACTTGGATGCTGTTGATCTTCATGTAGCCCAAGTTCCGTGAAGGGTCTGTCATTTCCAGAGGTTCCAGGTAAACGCTCTCGTTGACGCCAGTCCCTAACGTTTTGATGCGGCTCCTCAGATAAATGTGAATGGTCTCAAAGAAGGTCTTCCACTTGTTGCCTAGAGTCAAAGTCCAGTTAAAACATTCTAGCGGAAGGTCCAGCTTGGTGGACTGCCAGTCTGGGAAACTGTTCTCACTCACAGGGATCAACCAGCTCTCAGAGTGGCTTCCGCCAAAGGGGTTGATGAACAGAGTAAGGGCTGGTTCCAGGGTGCTATTCTTAGTAAGGCAGATTTGAAGGGAGATTCCCAAGAGCATGTGCACCAGGTTGGATTTGTACTTGTTGCTCTTGAGGGTGAGCAGCATTCTCTTCCTCCACGAGGGGTCAAACCAGCTGTTGAGGCGCATATCGTTGCTAATGAAGATGGCATGGACTTCAAGACGACGATCAGCCCTCTGCAGGAGGTACCGTAGCTCCAGGTCCTGCAGGTCAGTCTCAAAACCCAGGTAGTTCTCCGTGGAATCAGCCACCATGGGTCGACAGGCTCCCTGACTTAACATGTAGCCAGGGTTGCAGCTGCCACAGCGTGTGTGGTTGTCACTGGCACAGGCAGCACATGCTGAACCTTCTCCTATGGAGCACGGAGTGGGCACCTGGCATGAGTTCTGGTCATATGCACATATGCAGGTGTGTAACTCCTCTGAGAAGAAACCCAGCTGGTTGCTTTCTGAGCAGTAGAGTAATGACTGGAAGTAGTTCAGCCAGTATGAGCGTGGCCTACATTTGAAGAGAGAGGGGGTGGGATTCAGTAAGCGTGTTTTAACATGCCTAAAGTAGAGCTCCAGACCATATGTGTGGCCGTATGCCAGAGGTAGGCTCTGTCACACAGCAGGGTTAAAGTGAATGCAGTACAAAATAATTATTCTTAATGATCACAGCAGCAGCACTTGCTTTAGGGAGAAATTTACAGTACCATTGGAGAGCGTAATTTACTGTTAATTAAGCTGACTCCTTTTCCAAATTTAGCACTTGTACCTTGTTGTGAAGCTAAACAGAGGGTTTGGATCTACTGATTACGGAAAAGCAAATACAAGCAAATCATTTGCAGCGGCACGCAAAAGCACTCCTCGTCAAAAACACTGCTGTTGAAATTACAAAATTACCACTATGTTGAAGATGAAAGGATAAAGTTAAAGATGAAACACTCTTCAATGTTTTAAGCAATTAAAATAATATTTTGGATTTATACAATTTTAGAGACTATGTCTCTCGGCTGGCGTGGGAATGCCTCGGGGTCCCTCCCGGGATGCTGGCTGAGGTGTCGGGGGAGAGGGAAGTCTGGGAATCCCTGCTGAGACTGCTGCCCCCACGACCTGGCCTCGGATAAGCGGAAGAAGACGACAACGATTTTAGAGAGAAAAAAGGATAATATGGGAACCATAAGAGATCCCAGTGCTCAGAAATCTTTGACCAAAGTCAAAAATCATAATTAGCTACTTAGGGTTATGGCTTGTTCACAGTTATTACTGGGAAAGGCCCGGTGATGCAAATTTCAAAGCTTTGTAAAAACCCAGACTCCAACAAAAACAACAAAAAAACCTATGGGTTCTTCTAAGCAGCTGCCTAGCACTGTTCAGTTTGAAGTGTAATTAAGAAACAGCAGTGGAGGTCAAGACAAGGTCTACAAGACCAAGAAAACAAACTAGAGACAGCTGCTTGTAGGATTTGTAGAAAGAACCCTACTTGACAAAAGACTTTCATGAAGATTTATTTCCAGACTCGGGAGTTATGGTACATTATTCATCTGTTCAGGGAAGACAACTTCTCCTGCATCCTCACCACAAAATTCAGCAGTTTTGCATAATAACATTAAGCTTAATGCTTTTTGGAAACGAATGCTGTGGACTGATGAGGTTAAAATAGAACTCTTTGGCTGCAATAAGCAAAGTATGTTTTAAGACAAAAAGGTAAAGAATTTAATGAAAAGAACACCGTTCCAACTGTTAAGCATGGAGTGGATCAAACATGCTTTGGTGTTGTGTTGCAGCCAATGGCACAGAGAATATTTCATGGGTAAATGGATAAAGGTCCTAAACAAACCTCAAAATCCCCTAAACACCTCAAACTGTGGCCCTCACAGATCCCTGATCTGAACATGTGAAAAGAGTAGTGCGTGCAAGACGGCCCAGGAATCTCACAGTGATACTTGCCAAAGGGGGAGGTACTAGGTACTAACCGTGCAGGGTGCTCATGGGCCCTTTTTTATGTTATTTTGAAAATGTAAAAAATACAGTTACTTAAAATACAATGTTTCATCTTTAATGTTATGCTTATTGGAGATCTTGTCATCTTCAACTTGCTTCAATGTTCACAGTCATTTTGAACAGGAGAGCCCGAATGTTTGCATGCCACAGCATTTATTTAACTGCTCTTGTAATATTGAAAAATGGCATCTAGTCAGATAAAAGCATTTCTCAGGGCACATTGAACAGCAGAGCACATGTACTACATCTACACATTTCCACACTTTATTTAACAACATGATTTAGCATGAAGTTTGACTGCAGGATTTTTGGGATTCATTTGTTCATAATTAGACATTTTCCACCAAAATAACTGGCTCTTAAACTGGATCTGTTCAAGCTTATGAGATCATTGGTGTTTTTTCTTGTGAACCATCCTGCATTTTCACCATTTTTGGTGGAGCTGAGGATATGTCAGAATACATCACCAACAGAGGGCGCTGCGCAGCATCAGAAAATGCAGTAAAGTGAGAAGATGGTAGCACATATAGACTACCTATGAGTGTTTGTGCTACTACAGATGTTTGTTTTTATCCCAAAAAACAATTTTTTCAAAACAAATTTTGTCAATAAGATGATGTACAAAACTGTACAAGACGAAGAGTATGTTGTTACTCCTCTATGCCTAGACTCAGCCCTAGTGGTTCAAGCTGAACCTAGCTAGTAATTTTTGGTTCCTGCTGCGAATAAAATGTTCAGGTTCTAAAACCTATTTTTTTGGGTGGAAATGCACTTAATAGTTCACAATTATGTTCACGACCTGGAACGGAACCCTATCAATGTAGGTGGATAAGGCCTAGATGTGAAACTGGTTGAAACAATCACGTGTGGCTTGTCTGCATGAAAAGCTCCAAACGTGTCCGTTTCCAATCCTTTGAAGACACACTAACGTGGGCCACGTTCGTTTACCTGCTATAATTTACTTCCAAACTGTTTGGGGAACTCCCTCCACTAATACAGAGAATGAGAGACATTATCCAATTTCTAAATTAGCCATCAGCCTACTCGCTGGATTCTCAATGACAAGATAACAAGGTTGTTGTGCTCACCTTTCACGCGGTAAGTTGATGAGGGGCTGCTTTTGACACCTCTTGCTCAGGCTGAAGAGCTTGTACACAACTCGCTGGGCCCTCCTGAAGAGGCCCTTCATGCTGCTCTCCAGCAGCTCATAACGCCGCTGAAACATGCCATCCAGTAGCCACAAGTGCTGGATGGTAGAGGTGTTGAGGAAGAAGTTCTGCGGCAGCCTCATCAGGAATGACTTGAACTCATCTGGTGGAAATGAGAGGAAAGAAAATAGAAAATAAATTCTCTCTTTCTTAACCTTTCATTTGTCTTCCAGCCAAATATGAAGATTCCTCTCTGAAAATCTAATTATCATGAGCTTCCATTATAAACAGATTTATCCACACAGGGCATCAGAATGCAAACATTACTGTATTAATTCAGATCATTTCTGTAAATTATTAGTTTATTTTAACTTTAGTGTGTAAAATGGGTTCGGACAGACGACATCAAATACACACTGTTCCTCTCCCACACACTTATAAGGATCTGTGGAATCCAGGCTGAAAGCTTTTGTACCACTACTAAAAAACTTAAATGGGTTCAAAACAAATAGTTGTATTTATTTGTTTGTTTGTTTATTTGGTTTTAATTATTTATTTATTTATTTATTTATTTTTATCAGTTATGTGACCCCAGATCAATGAGACCTACAGGAAGTTCAACACATGGGTATCAGTTTATTTGGACACTTTAAAGCTATATTATTAATTTTCAAACAAATGTCACTTTTAGTCCAGTTAACCCTTAGAACCTATATTGTGGGTTGTTTTTGTAGTTGGATGTACTTTTATTTGCCAAAATATCAAAAAAACGATAGGAGACAGTCACACATACCAGATATTGTTGTTGCTACATTTGTCTTCATTTGAGATGTTATTAAGATGAAAAAACATTTGAAATTCATCATCCAAAACATTTTTGAGCTGAAAATGCAATAATTTTGATGAGTTATTAAGTTAATATTATATTTTTATAGTCTAAATAATTTTTAAAAATGTTCTTTTGTCATTTTTGATGTATCAGTAATATCCCATTTTAGGACTTTTAATTGAACACTGTCAGAGTCTATATGCAGGTTGATCATCAGCTCCGCCCCCTCTCTCTGATCAGTCAGAGTCTGTATGCAGGTTGATCATCAGCCCCGCCCCCTCTCTCTGATCAGTCAGAGTTGGTATACAGGTTGATCATCAGCCCCGCCCCCTCTCTCTGATCAGTCAGAGTCTGTATGCAGGTTGATCATAAACACATGGTCAGAGCAGTAAACCTGCACTGGAAGCTCCATTGACATTTAAACTGAGATTTAATTCAGTTGGAAACGAGAGGATTTTAGATATTTTCTGAGATGAATTACTTACTGATCATCACAAAGATGAAGCCACAGTGATGAGACCATTGCTAGACTGTTAATCATGTAGTTTGTTATGATATGTGTATCACGTGTGTAGGTTCCTCAGATCCTGAGATATGAAGCCTAGAATACAGCAAAGTGCAGATTTCAGGTTGTAAGTGCTAATCACAACCTTATCTAAAGGGTTAGGTTTAGGTTTAGGGTTAAGGTTCGGGATACATGTTGGGTAACATTCGACAAAGAACCATTTACAATCGAGTTACAGTTCAATTACATTTAATAGACATTTATCTAAATGCTAGTTTGGCATCTATGAGGCACCTACAATGCAGGTGAGGTGTCACTTAAACTGGATTCTTATTATTGTCACATTTTTGGGTGTTAATATAGGTATTATTATGGATTCTTAATCATATACTGTAAAATGGGCTGGTTGTTATGGCCTGGGAACACAAAACTAGTTATCATGAAAATGAACAAAACAGCAGGGTTAAGACAGATCCAGTGAGCTGAAATAAACAGGGTGCTTATAGCGACTCGAGCAGCACTTTCCTGTCATTCCCTACAGCTGCAATAAGAGAGAACTATTTCACACGAGAGAGGTAAAGTATGTTTCTTTCCCAACACATTCTCTATGGAGACACTCCCAGCATTTAATTTTAGCTGATGGAGCAGAACACTGAATGTCTTTGATATCCCTCACCAAAGGACACATTTATGATACCTGAGAAACTACTTATGCCTGGCACTTCCTGCACTTTCCTCAAGCTCTTATAACATAAACTGTAAAAGTAATTGCACTCCCCGATATTTCAGGAAAGAAAAATGATTAAGTTAAGGGAGGGAAAAAGAGTAATCCATTTTAATTTCACTCCAGCACCAACGGTCATTGCAGGGGTGACCTAAACAGGCAGTAATATTTAAGCATTATGTTACGCACTGCCATTCATGTGTTGTTACCAATGTGATGGCCAGTGCTGGACTGACAATAAAGGCAGTTTATGGCCACTTCATCTTGCTGGACATATTGCAAACTACCTGACTGCTGATTACTTTTTTTTTTTTTTTCAGTCCTGTCCAGATCTTGATTTGCTGAGAGCACAGACTGCACACAGTGTGTGAAACGCAACAACTCACTAGACGTCACTGTGTTTACTCGGTTTGGCCCGTAAATCACAACTCGCGGAATAGGGCACGTTGTGTCTGTGCTCTCCTTCGCAATTTCCCATTCCGGACAATGAAGTAGAGAAGAATTCTCACCTGAATCTTTAAATTCTTTGTAGAGAAGGTTCCACGATTCAGAGATCCGCAGGAGACTCTCTTCCATGGCTTGAATATCCATGTACGGACAGTTGCATTCCGGGAACTTGGAGTCGCAGTTGCACCAGCAGTCGTTGCCTCGGCAGACAAAGTCTCCTTCTCCATTGCAGGCAATGTAACTAAGAGCTGCTTGGACAAAGGTGTCTTTGAGGTAGTCTGGCAGAATGACCTGCAAACCTTCAGTTACAGAAAGCAGAGAAGTTATGGAGGAAGGAAAATTGCAGGTAAAGAACATAGTCCTTAAAGACACAATAGACACTGATACCAGCACTGGTGACTCACAATCATGGGTACTGTAGGAATGACTGTTACTGTAGCAACAAACATCCAGTCACCTCAAAATAACCACAATGCTTTCATCACAGCTTAATAAACCCAAGACCTTCAGTCAGTAAATCACCCAATATACACTCATAGTTAATAGTTACAGTCAAAATTGCACCCAGAAGGAATTGACCCACAGAAATGGAACGTGGTGGGAGGTTTGACCTTGTGATACATGCAAATAACTCAGATTTCATGCTGCTTTCCATTGCATGTGCATTGGAATACATTCTGACTTGTGCTATTGTGTTGGTAGCATCCTTTTCAAGTAAATCTTGCCCTGGAGTTGAGTTCCAAAGCAATTCCAGCTGTTGGAAGAGTGTCAGAACTCTGGGATGCAGGACGCTCTTATCAATGTGTTGGACACCACACTGGTTGGATTTTGCCACAGAATGCTTTTGGTGGCAGTGCATAGAAGATGGCATGCACCAGGGACACGATGAATCAGGCAGACCTACAAACAACAATGGACAGGGAGAACCAATGGATTGTCCGTAACCTGATAGCCATGATTGTGGACAAAGTGATGCCCTTCAACGGTCATCCCATTAGTGCCAGCACTAGGTGAACACAGACCTTTACAAAGACTGCCCTAAACATCATGTCAACATTGCCAAAGACAGCAATGTCAGAATGGCAGAAGGTCTTCTTAAGTGACAAGTTCTGCTTTTCTCTTGAGGGAGATGACCAACAAATCTGTGTGTGGAGGCAACATGGTCAACACCAAGATCAACAATTTGTAGTCACGTCACATGTCCCAACCAGAAGGCCTGGTGTCTTGGTGAGTCGTTCAATTTTGTACAATGCCAGATCACTTCTTCATTACAGGCACTCTGACAGGCACCACAATCCCACAATTCCTAATGGGTGCAACTACTTTTTGATGATGAGTGCAGCTCCCAATGGTAATTCCCAGAGATGTAGGGCATTCCAGGTTTACTTTGCTTTGATTCTTCTATTCATCCCAGGAAAATTATATGGGATTGAGATCTGTAAACTGGTCAGGGCAGGTCATTACTTTGCTCAAACAGATCATCTTCAGTGCACTTCAGGTTAATATCTGGCAGAAGAATGAGTAGATGCCCAAACAGATGTGTTGTTGATGGACTGGCACACCACTGTGCTATACTATGAGAGATCCACTCCGAGGGGGAAGTACTGAAGTACTGAAGTACTGAAGTACATTGTTGAAGTATATGTACTTTACTTGAGTGTTTCTCTCAGTTATACGCTCTTTTCAGTCTTTTAGTCACGATATTTTCAACACAATATTTAATTCAACTTTTATATTGTGCGGTTGTTAAACATCTACTCAAGCTGTTGTTGTTAGTGAATCTGAATATTAAAGTTTTGGTGTGAAACCGAGCTGAGCTTTGAATCTGCAATCTGACGGAAAATGGAAATGACCGAATTTGACGAATTGCTCTGACCTTTTAGTTCAAGTGCCATTAAAAGTGTGTACTTTTATATTTTTATTCTACACTAGAGTATTTGTACTTTTTCTTAACAGAACTGTCTTCTCTACGAAAAGAACCTGACATAGACTAACAGCTACACTACCGTTGGGCTCCAGAACTGCAGGGATTATTTATTACAAAGCTTCCTTTTATCTTAGTTTTACTTGATTTTGTTTAATTTTATTTATTTGTTATTTAAAGCAGCGTCATTTGTCAAAGAAGGAGTTCACAGACTTTTATGTTTGGGCAGTCTGCCCTTCTCGTGACTCTTCAGTTTCTGAATATCCATTACTGTAACATTCTTATGGATTAATGAGGAGTAATAAACATTGTTGGTGGATTTACTTGTTTATATTGAACTTGTTTTATTAGCTTTTAAAAACGTATAACATACAAGCTTATTACAAAGAATTATATGAAGAATAAATTATAATTCTATAGAATACAGTCAAAGGAGGATCCTGAATCATTTGATACACTTTGCATTGTTCTTTGCATTATGAAAGGGTTCCTCAGATTGATCAAGATTGCACTGTAGATGGTTGTACATAGAACCTTATCAGAAAGGGTTTCATGTCTCTCATCTGTGGTCATGGAGGCACCCCAACCCTTCACATTTTAGAGCTGTCGGTGCTCCCAGCACATCGGATTCAACACGTCTGCTCATTTACAAGCCCTTTTAGAGTTGCAGGATTTTAAAGCATGGAGTTCACAACAGTGTGAAGGGCAGGGGTGCCTCCAGGACCAGGGTTAAGAAGTCAAACTTCTACAGATAGAAGAACCAGTTTTGGTGGTAGAGGGAGTTTTTTTTTTTTTTTTTTTTAAAGTTTGTTGATTTTTTATTTTTATTTTTTGTAATCAGAGCAATTAAAAACCTTTAATCTTGTGATCGATAAAATATAAGCAGATAATAATACAGTGCACTCAATTAAAATCGGGGCAGTGATGCAAATTGAGCAATTTTCAGATGAACAGATTTAACTGTAGAAAACAAATCCTTTCACACTCTTCATTGAGATGCACAACCAAGTGTTTCCACAGTTGACTAATTAAGTTTACTCTGATTTTTCATCTGGATTTTTTTATGTATTTGATCAAATGTTCACCTTTTCTCCCAGTGCAGTTGTGCCAATTAACCCACCCACTCACTAGGACTCCCTACATCACATGCAATGATCCCAACATTAGGAGGGTGAGGACAAGCGCATGTGAAGGCATCAATGGAGCCGTTGCACTCTAAGGAAAAAAAAAAAAACTGGATCCCCAGTTAGATACACCGACTGGCGGCAGGCAAGGCCTGGTGGTTAGGGAACCAGCGTTGTGACTGGAAGGTTGCCAGTTCGAATCCCTGAACTGGCAGGATGTGACTGAAGTGCCCTTAAGCAGGACAAGTAACTCCCCAGATGCTTCTCAGGTGCCATGGATAGGGCTGCCCACCGCTCTGGACATATGTGCTCACTGCCCACTAGTGTGTGTGTTTGTGTATCATTGTGTGTGTATGGCTTTAATGCTGAAGATGAATTCCCCTGTGTGCCTGTGCTGGCTGCATCACAGTGGAAGTGATGGGGAGAGTGCGCCATCTACCCACCCAGAGAGATGCCAGTTGTGCTCATTCGGGCTCCAGCTGCTGATGGCGAGGCAGCACGACACAGTATTTTAACTTTCATTACTCAGAGCCTCTGATTTTATTTAATGCCAACTGTTTCATGACCATTCAGGTTTATAATGTCTATAATCTGTGTTCAGTAATGTAGACCGAGGTAGTAGGTTGTAGGATCGATGCCCCTATATTGAGTGCAAACTGTATCAATAACACCAGTCTTAAACAAAAATACAATGTGACAACCTGTACTTTCTTCATATCCATCATTTCACATACGTACATCAATGTGCAGAAATGCTGTTCAGATGCAAACGATATCAACATGGGAATGAAACAGGAAATGCATACCTTGCAAGTGGACTTTGTTCTCAGGGCTTTGAACCAGCACTGAACTAACAGAATCAAGGTTGTCATAGTTACTGCAACCAAGAGGGCCAGTCCTTGTTTCAGTTACCTGGGCAACAAAAGACAGACCATGGAATTATGGTTTCCAAAATCCAGACAAGGACAATGCATTACTCTGACAAATCAACATGCGATGTATTTCTTAGAGTCGTTTTTGCTTTTTTGCTTTGCCAATCTGTTTCCTTGTTCAGTAGATTGGCTGGAAAGGATGGAAAAAAAAAAAAAAAGATCCTCACTTGATGACCAGTACTTGTGAAGTCAGTGGTGGAAGTCACTTCAGCAGAACGTATGCCTTGATAGGCCACTCAACAATAATGACATTCTTAACATCAGTCAAGAGAGATGGTTGCACACTCATATGGTTGCCCTACTTCCTTCAACTGACTGAGCACTTAATTGATTATCGTACGCGTCTGACATCGTCTTCTGCATCCTTAAAAAAACAACTTCTTATTTAAGGAAGGCTGTGGGGCTTAAGGATGGCAGGAGTGTTTGCTGCCATATTGACTGAGGCATATCAGTTTACCCTTAACTGGCTCCCTCTCTCTCTCTCTCTCTCTCTCTCTCTCTCTCTCTCTCTTGCTCTCTGCATTTACAATATGGGATCATGCTCAGCTTTTTTTCCACCTCTCCTCATCCCTCTCTCTTCATGACACGGTGGAGCACACCTAATTGATTCACATTTTCCTCCTCGTGGTGCTGGCACACTTTTATCAATTCGGTGATCTCTTTCGATTCGGCCTGTCAGATGGTATCTTTTCCAGGCTGACAGTCAGATAAGGTAAGACAAGGCAAGCTCCTGCCACTCCATCACAAACCCAGCGAGGAGTGAGGTGGTAGTAACACAGTCGCACTTCCATGCACAAACGTACACGAGTGTTCGCTTCATGCCACGCCGCATTTTAACCTTTCAAAAATGTGGTACGTTTATCTAATGCAGATACATCGTACAATATCCCTGTCATGCAAAAGTCTTGTATCTTAGTTTTCATCCTGTTATGACATTCAATATGCCTGGCAGTTGTTATTCACGTTGGATTTGAATTCCACGATGAATGGACAAATAGAAATGGTCCAAAATTACTTGGAATGAAATCTTTTTATACTGGCCGCCATTGAACATAAGATCTTTTGTTTTTGGCTTGTAAAGTTGGCATTTGTGAGATTGTTTTTGTTGTTTTTTTTTTTTGCATTGACTATAAATTAGCACATCTGGATCCAGCAATCTTATATTAAATTATAGAAAATCAGAAAAACAGAATTGCACACCATTACAATATTTAAATTCAGGTTTGTCTAAATTATAAATCAGTAAAATTACAAAATCAGTCATAAATAAACAAACAAACAAACAATCAAATAAATAAATATTATTTTTGAATTAAATTATGAACCGAAAATGATTTAATTTTTTAGATGCACTATACAGTGGTGCTCGAAAGTTTGTTAACCCTTTAGACGTTTCAATATTTTTGCATAAACTGGACCTAAAACCTCATCAAAAATGTAATATTGAATCAGTTTCCGCAATAAATAAATGAGCAAGTAATATTTTGGTCTCATTTGTTTGATTTGGTTCCCCTTTGCTTCTTTTAGGACCTGAGAATATGATAAATGCAGCAATTCCTTCTGGGTGCAACAATTTTTATTGATGAGTGTAACAATGAATTCAAAGTGCAGCTTAATTTCTACATGTGAATTAAACTACATGGTGAGGAGTAATGTTTATATATTCTATATAATATGTGTCTATATAAACACAGTTGCATGACTAACACGGGGCTATTTCTGAAGGAGATAAAAGATCTCTATGAATCTGCTTAGATGCATATCTGTGTGAGTCATTTGTGCCATATGAGGCCTCGCATGACAAAGAAAAGTTGAATGATATGCATGCGGAGCTTAATGCCAAGCTGCTCGTCCTACACAAATAACAGCTGTTATTCAAATACATATACATACTGACATGCTGCAAGTGCAAATTACTGTCCACCTGGGTCTGTGTGGCCGTCTGCCTGTCTGCCTTAACATGTGGTATCAACAGGCTGTACCTGATTTTCCAGTCCAGCTGTCTTTAGATCAGACGAATTTCCAGGTTACAGCATTAGAACAATTAAATCTGTTGTGGAGCTGATAAAGCAAAGCCCTAAGTAGCTCCAGATGTCAAAGCAACTGAAACCTGTTATTCTCATAAAGCTCCTTTGTCTCTTTTGTTCCATTGGATTATTAAAGTCACACGAAAGCCTTGCAGGACTGCTCTCCTACAACATCAAATGAGATTTAGCATGGTTGATAAATCGTCTTCTGTGAGTGGAAACAAGCTCCATGAACAATGGATAAAAATACACTCATCATCAAAAAAAAAATAGTTGCACCCAGAAGGAATCAGCCAAATGAATGCCAGCCAGAGTGTCATGGAATCACTCAGAATGCTCACCTTTTGTAGAGACCCACCAGCCTCATAATAGCTGCTCTGTGGTGGTCCTGTGGGGTCCTGATCATGGAAGATCAGGGTGGAAGGAGGAGAATAAAGTCTGCAGAGATACAGATGGACTACAGACTGGAATGATAGAACTACAGAGTTTAGAAAGGAGTTGGTCTTATTGTTATGGCTCGAATTATAACACTCTTATCCTTTACCATCATTTTCTATGTAGATTTTCAATGTATTTTGTCTATTTTTCATTATAAACTAAAAAAATTTGGTTCATACAATCTATTTTAATAATATATGTTTTCCAAGCGTAACGGTCTTCAGTTCAGTGTCCTAAACCTCGTATCAACCCGTCCCTGGACAGAGACTGTTACTCCAGCAGGAAAAACCCTTGATACCCTTGAATACCCTTGATTTCAGAATGAATGAGAAGGTGTCCCGATATTTTTGTCCAGATTTTAATATCAATATCAAAGAAAGTAGCAAAGTTATGGAACCTAGACTGCATTCAGTCAGAGGGTCCAAACTTTCAGCCTGTACTGTACATGTCAGAAATCATGATGCTGATTTGAAAACGGAGTAAAGTTCACAACATTTAACCCAGTTTGCATTTCTGTTCTTAAAGCTGACTTTCATTTAGAAAGTCGACAAAAGCGACGCTTCAGACTAAGCAAAGACTTTGTTTCATGAATGCAAATCAACAAAGCAGTGGGATTGTACGCCCGCTGTTTAGAAGTTCTGTCACAGTTCGTGTTCCAGTAGGCACCGGGGTTACGCCTTCAGTGACAGATTTGCCGAGTGGCAGGGCTGCTTTAGCACTGATTTGGATTTAGGAATTGTCAAATCACAAGCAGAATGATTCCTGCTTTTCCAAAAACAGCTTGAGTCATTCCGCATTAGACAAACACCCTGTGCAGAAGTACGTGGGTGGGACTTGTCTCGACTTTTTGAAGGGTCTTCCGATTTCTGTTATTTTATTTGGTTTTTGGAGCCCCTGAGTCCCCGCACACCAGCCCACTAACAGGCTTTTCCTGCAAAATAGGTTGCTGAATTTCTCCTCCACAGAGCCCAGCGGGGAACACCGCGAGCCTCATCTTGCACTCCAGTTTCATTCAATTTGGAATTCATACAGCAGAACGCTCACTTCTGTTTGTCCCGTGAAATGCAGACATGGGTCAACGCCTCGTGGAAATGATGCGTGTGTCTGAGGGCCCTGCCGCCTCTGCGATTCATTCTCCTCCACTGATGGAGCTGCACCACCCTGCCTCGCAGGTTGCTCCCGTCACTCAGCCAACACTTTGGCTTCTCTCACATGAAAGCGTGCCTCAGCCAGACGAGCAACCTTCAATGAGCAACACACAAACACTCGCCGACAGCTGAGATCTGCTCTCCCAACTGTAATGAAAATGTCTAAGTTCCACACAGTAGTGTGCCGAGGCAAGGCTCTCCGATACGTAATGAAATCGAGGGGATAATGAAGGTTTTGGCCCAGAATCGGAGCATCACTCTTTTAGAGCTGCTGGGACAAAGTAAATGCAGCTGTTTGGAGGAAAAGGAGAGCCTTGCTTGGCCAATTTGCTGGGCTGTAATATTGCAGTCGGCTGCAGGGGGAGTACTCTGGGAACACGTTTAATAAACGAACAATCCCAGTGGTTCTCTCACAACTACAAAACATCCTTTATTGAGACAGATAGTTATTATTCACTTGAGCTTCGATCGCACTGATTGGCTGGTTTTTAAAGCATCCTGAAGGCATGTTAGGATAAATTACACTCTTTAAAATAAAGTTGCAATGGTTCTTTGAGCAATAAAACAGAACACTAGTGTTTAATCCCAGTCCTGGAGTACCACTGTCCTGCTGGTTTTAGAGCTTTCCTGCCATACAGACCCAGTACAGCTCACTGAGGACTCAACGGTTAGTTCATTAGTTGGTTGAGGTTTTGCCGGAACCCAGGCCGTGGTACTCCAGAACCAGGATTGAGAACCACTGATACAGAGAAATGACTTAAATCTTTATCAGGTTCAGTCCCATCAGTGAGATCTGCTGTGACTGGTTCCTGATTGGAATTGTTCAATCAGTGGGATCTGCTGTGACTGGTTTGTGACTGGTACAGTTCCACCAGCGGGATCTGCTGTGCCTGGTTCTTGGTTGGTACAGTTCCACCAGTGGGATCTGCTGTGACTAGTTCGTGACTGGTACAGTTCCACCAGTGGGATCTGCTGTGACTGGTTCTTGACTGGTACAGTTCCACCAGTGGGATCTGCTGTGACTGGTTCCTGACTGGTACAGTTCCACCAGTGGGATCTGCTGTGACTGGTTCCTGACTGGTACAGTTCCACCAGTGGGATCTGCTGTGGCTGGTTCCTGGTTAGTAGAGTCCCAGCAGTGGGATCTGCTGTGGCTGGTTCCTGGTTGGTACAGTTCCACCAGTGGGATCTGCTGTGGCTGGTTCCTGGTTAGTAGAGTCCCAGCAGTGGGATTGGAATGCTCATTGAAGAACAGTTCATTCCACTAGCTCATCTAACCTGCTTCCCCAGCAGTGTCTATCTGTGTCAAATCCCACTGATCTCTCAACAGAGGCAGCTCACTAGGGTTTAAGTCAGATCCCATGTCTCTACATCATTACTGAAACACAGCAACATCTGTCATACTGGTCACACGCTTGCTCATTTCAACTCACTGTGAAAATACTCTCCACATTTCTCTGTTTGATAAAACTATGTGGAAAAGTTGTGTTTTGCTGCTCTGCCTCTGATAATTTATCTCATTACATAACCTCATTACAACCGTTCTGACACTGTAAGGAGACACAGCTGGACTCACAAGGCTGGAGATATTCTCTAGGTGGGTTTGTCTATTCCACCATAAATGGTGCAGAACGTAGTCGCCAGAATGTAATCAGGGTGCTATTTTGAGGTGGAATTCCAGCTTTGTGCTATGATGTAATCATGGAGCAAACATTTTAAACATTAAAATTAGTTTTTTAATTGCATTTAAGTGCTTTTTGATTCGGCAAATGCATAAATCACAGTCAGAAAATGTCACTATTTTATGAAAAACTAAAGAAATAGTAATAATAAAAAATAATAATAATAAGATCCGCCAGATTCCATCCAATCTATGTGCACAGAACTTCACTCTGATTTAATTGCATCCTTTGTGGTCAAATTATATATATATATATATATGTGTGTGTGGGTGTGTGTGTGTGTGTGTGTTAAGATCACAGAATCTCCATATGACTTTTATCTGTGAATCATAATAATGCATGCATTTGCCTGGCATGAGCATTCAGGAGGAATGTGATATCTGCTCACAGTCAGACATGACTAATGGCCCACCTTGATGGCAGTGGAGGCAATCTGGAGGTGGTGCAGCTTGCGCAGTGTGCTCTCTCGGTCTATGAAGTAGGAGGCAGCCAGCTGGTGGAGTGCCTCCAGAGTCACAGCCGTGCTGTTGCTGGTGTAGTCGCTCACCTCTGCCTTCTTACTCAGCTTCCTCTTATCCACAAATATGGTGAGAGCCTCCTCTCCTGAATGAGTAAAGAGGAAATTACAGAAATCAGCCCAGCTGACTATTACAGCTCGAACAAGCCTGATCCGACATTCGGGTTCATTTTTGTGTGTGAACGTGGATAAAGAAATCACTTTGAAATGACTTTGTATAACATACTGCCTGCTGTTATTTGAGTTGTGTGGTTTTATTTAGTTGAGTTACTATAAAAAGCTGAAGATGTAACAACTTTGATCCCAAATGTAAGATATAGTCTATTATACAAAGTATATTACTGCTGCCATGCACAACCCTTGTAACTCCAAAATGGCATGTTTAGGGGAGAAGGAGAAAACCTTAACTTTCAAATGAAGTCAGTGTAAACATCCATCCATCCATCCATCCATCCATCCATCCATCCATCCATCCATCCATCCATCCATCCATCCATCCATCCATCAATAAAAATAAATAAATAAATAGATAAATAACACTCTGCATGTATGACTTTTATTTTGTATTACTATTGATAAGAATCCACCATGGACTGCAGTTTTTGTTGTTGTTGTTGTTGTTGTTGTTGTTGTTGTTGTTTAAACAAATTAAAATGAAAAGAAGACAAAAACGGTTTAACCCCTTAATCTGAGTTGCCTTAGAAACCTGTATGAATCCTTCCTGGTGAGCTGATTTTAGCCTCTTATCTGTAATTAATTACTGTGCATTCAATTTATTACATAACATATGATATGTAACAATTCAGTATTAATTGTATTAATTAATGTAATATAATGTACATATTAGTTTAATAATTATTTTAGATGATCAATTATTTAATCATCACATGTTGCAGAGGTTTAAAAAAAAATCCTGCATCAAATATGGTTAAGAGGGATCAGACGGTTTGTTTGTTTGTTTGTTTGTTTATTAATTCAGTTTTGCCTCCCAAATAAATGTGTTTAAATATAATTTTGCCATATAATAAATAAATAAATAGATAAATAGATCAATAGATAAATAAATAAATAAATAAATAAATAGAGCTATTTCTATGTTTTAATTAGTAGTCTATATAAATGTAAATACTTAATCTACAAACACAGTCATTACACATATACAGTCTGTAAGTCATGGCAGTTACACACCTCGTACTTTACGTTGCACACAAATATGTCCCTATTAAATTAAAAATGTGCATTTCTGAGACGCCTCTGCTACTATTTCCTGATTCTCTAATCTGCAGCTGATGTTTTATGATCGGCCTCATGAAGGCCATGAGCTGCAGTCTAGACTCACACCTTCAGTTTCTATCAGAGACAGCTCTTCGGTTTCACATCCTCGGACACAGTGTTGTTGTTTAAGCCAGAGCGCAGGAGGTCATATCAGTTGCAAACCTCCATGAGTTTTTTATTACATGCAGCCACTTGTAAGTTCAACCTCTAGCAGACTGAGAGCCGAGAGTAATCGACAAGTATGGCTTTTGCAAAGGAATCCTGTTTCAGACGTGATCCTGTGCTTCTTTCTTACCAGAATAATCATGTCACTGCTACACTGAAACTATCTGGCTGCACCTGCCTCCCACTTATCGCTATACACTGGAGTAAATATAGGGTCATGGGAATCAGCGCTTGTCACCAGCTATTTTCACTGGTTTGACACAGAAGCAACTGGAGAAGAAATATGCGTGAGCGCTGTCTATTCTATATCAGGGTGAGGCAGCTTTGGCTGATTCACAACAGAAACTTGCAGCTGGTGCTGCTTAAAGCTTCTCGAAACTGCCTGCAATTATTTACTTTATATCATTTTGTTTATTCATATTATTTCTGTGATGAAACTTGGATTTTGTGCAAAATAAATAAATAAATGAAATAATATAATATAATATAATATAATATAATATAATATAATATAATATAATATAATATAATATAATATAATATAATATGTTTTTACTTATTGTTGGCTCTAATCAACTAAACTAATCTATTTATAATTAAAAAAATCAAATATGAATAATTAAAGATTGATCTATTTATTCTCCACCTGTAATGCATTCTGTAGCATCTAGCTTCAAACACTGCACTGCCCAAATATGAATGAATTTATAATCTCAATTTATATATATATATATATATATATATATATATATAAAACTTTGCACATTTTTAAGGACTATTCAACATATTATCTATAGTAGAAAATCTTATTGAGAATATTATTCTACATCCCCAATTTCAATATCATCCAGTTTCACTGGTCCAACGCTTCACTGTCCAAATATTAATGTTAGCTTGATTATGTTAAACTACACCTGATAAATCATAACAGATATAAAATGAAAGTCATTTGAAAATAATCACATATTCAAAATGTCTTTTGATTTTGAGTGATGTACTACTTTTTCTCATTAGGTTAAATTCCATTTTTATTCATTTTAAGAATGATAATTTAGAAAAAATATTCTACATTTTATTTTTAAAGAAACAAACTTAAAAATAAATAAATAAATAAGGGAACAATAATTTGAACCATCTCTATCTGTTGATTGAAACATAGTAAAGGACAGTAAAAAAAATCATATAAATGTAGTGAAATATGGCAATTTATATTCTCATTATGGAACCATATAACAATGTTCAATGTTTATTCAAAATATGTTTATACATGTTTTCAAATTGGAGGCAATATAATCAATAGAATCCTTGATTTTAATGAATGTTAAAGTGAGAAGAATGTGGTGCTGGTGCTGGCAAAAATTGACATTAATAAAATAAAAAATGTCATGTGTTTTTGTTTTTCTTGATATTTCTGCCGTCTTTATTTCTAATAACAGGGGAACAGTAGTAAAGTATGTGGTGTGGCTACCTCCTAGTGTAGCTGAGAGGAGAAAATGAGTCCCATATTTCTTGATCAGGTTGTCAGTAATTAGCTGGGCGGAGGGTCTGCGCCCCAGGAGTCGAATGTTCCGAATGAATTCGGGGGTGAGAGGTAAAGGGGAGTCCAGGAAATCCCTCCGCTCCACAGCCAGGTTATTCACCTTCCAGCGGCCAAACTCCCTGCAAGAGGATCAGACGTACAGTAAACAAGCCTGGCTCTAATGATCTCTTTTTAGTAACACTCCTCGGCTCCTGCAAGGGAGCAGGAACGTGTGAGTGGAACAGGGCGGATGTAATTGGAGCCGGGACTGCATCATTAGTCTCGGAATTCCAAGAGCAGGTTGCATTTGGAAGATGAATTCCACACAGAGGGAATGCTCTCAGAAGTTAGTGCTGACAGGTGCTGGGCTTTATAAACACATCATAGCTGAAATCCGCACTGACAGGAAGATCCACAGAAGCCTGCCCGGTGATGACACCCACAGCCTTTTATATCAATAAAATAAAGAAGAAGTATTGCTTAAAATTCCCATATGTTCCTTCCAGAACAACGAGGAGCCATGGCTCCATTTCCAGAAATGGTCATCATAGATTTCCTTTGACAGAAATATCCACGGAGAAACCAATTAACTATTTTTACTCTGAAATGGGTGTCTTTTATTGGACTAACTGTGACAGAGGTTCTAATTAAAGTCTGCAACATATTGTTTGCATAAAGACATGATTTGCACTCGGTTTGAGGCAATTAAATTGGCAGACCTTTCTGTTGGCACCTCCATTACGGTATCCCTCCTTATTTCTCCCTCTCACCTCTTCACTTCATCACATGCCTTTGAGAGCAGTCACCCACAAATCAGAGAAGATACCACCATGCACAGAGGGCTTTGCTGATAACCCCCCTCCCCCCCGGCCCTCCCCCCGTGAAACTCTCCGAAAATTCCTCGGGCGACTCGCCGACAACAGCACGTTCCCTCTTGCCTTGAGTCGTCTGAGAAATGGTGGGCAACCTCGTACCCGGGTGATGGATGGAGTTGATGTGGCCTTTTGAGAGGAGATCTATCACATTAAATCAGAAGTAATGACAGAGGCCTCCCGACCAGATGTTTGATTGATTCATTCCAGAAAATACGTTTAATTCCATCTGCTGCTTTGCAATTCGTAAGAGGTAATAACGAATTATGTGGGAATTATGTCGAGAACAAAGCGAACACTGTGGCCCACAGTATGGTCCAAGCTGTTTTCGCTGGACCAAAGTCAGACATCATTTTCAGTCATTTAATGAGCTGTAAATTTATCAACTCTTAAAGCGTCAATATACCTGACATGAGCCATTACATCAGTCAGGATAGAAACTGCTGGCTTTGTGAAATTCCATGATTTATCTCAGTTTCACGTGGATAAGCCACACCCTCGGCAGGCCCGGCGGATGTGGCGTGGGAGCCAGTAGCGAGCGAGCCCTCAGCAGTTCAAAGGTTTCCTGGAACGGAGAGGTAGAGGGAGAAAATCCTCCCTGTCATTCTGTTCCTCAGTTACCGCTGAGCGTGATAAGCTCGCCTTGTCTTATCTTAAACCCTCACAAGGCCTTGTGGCACTGACCCCAGCAGGCAGAGAAAGCAGTTTATTGGCTGCACTCTGAGGTTCCTCCTGGAGCTCTGGATGAGCTACATGAGGTAGTTCTTATCGTAAATATCATCAGTCTCAACGTCTGTGCAAAACATACAACTGCTGCGGCCTTTACACTCACAAATCTAAAGCTTCATTTGAAACTGAACCTTAAAAACCTTCCTTTAAAAAGGTCAGATCGCATTTATTACAAGGTCCATTGAAAGAGAATGGACGAAAAGTGGTTCTTCAATTTCATTGCTCTAAAGAAGAGATTTTTTTGAACTAGTGCATCTAAAAAAAGGTCATTTATGTTCATAATTACTTTAAAACTGATTTTATAGAGTCAGACATTAGATTTTATCAGATTCAAACAAAAAGGACATTTGATCTTCATTTGAACTATAATGAGACATGGAGGTGATACAACCAAACACATAAAACCAAAGAAATGAAATAAAAAAATCCATAATTTGTAAAAAAAGGAAGTATTAAGGAAAAAGTTAGGAGCCCCTTTGTCCTAAAAGCTGCTATGTCCTCTGAAATAGCTGAAATATTGTACTGAAATACTGGTTTTCCTCTATACAGAAGACTTTCAGCTGTATGATGTTTCAGTTTCAGACTGTGCACAGATATCCAGTCCTTAATAATTACATTTTTACAAATTATATATTTTTTATCATTTCTTTTTTTTTTCTTTTCATGGGGCGTCCTAGGTTTTATATCACGGTTTCCAATGCAGGTGAAATAAAACCTCTCACACCCTTTTTTGGTTATTTTAATGTTTATGAGACTCAAAGTGCATGAAAATCAGAAATCCAAAAGATTAATTTTGAATAAATTAAAAAATGGGTTAAAAAAAAAAAAGGTTTGAAATGGACATCAAATATGATATGTTACCCCTTTAAACTAAATTATGAAAAAAAAAAAAACACTATTCTACATTTTTAAGATGCACAGTTGGTGCTTAACGCTCACTTTTTTTTGTCTCAGAAGCGATTTGCTCTCTTTTTTAGTAATTTCCTACCGAAGCAACCTGCTGCAGCAAAAGACAAATGCGTCAAATAAAGCACAGAAAGCTCTGAGTTCAGCTTAGTTCCTACCTTGAGAAGAAAAAGATTAAAAAAGATTAAGAAACTGGAGCGAGTGTCATAAAAAAAAGAGGTAGCATTTTACGACATGACCTTTTAAAAGCAATTTGAAACTAAATTCCCCACTTATGTTATCTGGAGAACTGCGGATATTTTATCTCCGAGCACATCGGTGTCTATGGCAACAGTCCTTTGGCAGAGGGTCAATTAAGCAGGTGGTGCACTGAAACCTCATCTTTGTCTGTTATGGACATCGCATCTTTCTTCAGCAAACACTCTGGCGAATCAACTCAAACAAGAAGGGCCATTTCTGAGAACCAGCTCATTAAAATTCTTTCAAATTCAATCAAGAGGAAAGGTGGAAAATTGAAGGAGGGACGGGATGGTGCACTTCCATTACCCGGACATTGCTATTACACACCACGGTAGCTACTTCTGGTAATTCATCTTTCATGTCATCGGAGATTATTAAAATTTGGCAGAACAACAACGCGGCGCTTGGACTAAAACGCCGCCGTCGAAAATAATGTTGTCACTTTTAATCTTTCCAGGTCTGTTTTGGGCCAAAATGGTTTGTTATTGGCGAGTGGAGCGAGCACAGAGCAGAGATAAAACCCTCTGCTCAGAGGAGCAGAGAGGGATCTACAATGGCATTGAGAAATCACATCCTTGCATTTCATGAGCACAACATGACACTCCTCATACAGAGACACTAAGCTGTAATACCATTATCATGTACTCCATTCTGCATTGCACACACAGAAATGGTGTGACACTCACAGAGACATCAAGCAAATAATTTGGGATTCGACTGCCTTTGATAGCCCGTCTCAATGCCAGCAGGCGACAGCCCCGTCATGGAATGCTCCTCCGGGAATTTTCTGGTGTGTCGAACACAAATATCAATGGCAACCTGCGGAAAACCTTTATTTTTGAAGTGTGAAGAGAGTTCAGCTAATTCCAGCACTTGCTTGCTCTGTGGATTATGGCAAATCTGCTCCTTTAGTACACGCTCAGATAAAAATCGTACAAATCTGTGTGGATATTGAGCATGACTAATGCAAATTTGACTTTTGGGATAAAACACAGCTGGCACCCATGAGGGCCCTGCATGCCGGTCTAATGATCACTGCTCAATGAAGGAGCTGTTGCAAGCTCCCCGGACTCTACCACAGCCTTGCTACTAACAGTACCCTCTCAAGGGAATCGGGATAATGCAGAGTAATAAGTATTATAAGAACTTTCTAATCACTTGGTCACGTGAGGAGGCTATTAATCTTGCAAAGTATGCAATGAAAATCCAACATACAGTGGTTGCCAGCATGCCAAAGAAAAGAAATATCTAAACGTTTTAATGGTGAGCCAATCACAGGCGCCGTAAAGTAGCTCCCACAAATCCATAGCTGTCAACTGAAGCTGCAGTGGCTGGAGGAATATTCAATAGCTGTCCCTGTGATGAAGGATGTGATTTATGATACGCTGCCACTAATTTAGGTGCCAAAGTGTTTGTTCGTGTTATAACAAATCATCCTTTTTACCAAGTGCAAGTCAACACATTTTTTCTGGTCTCAAAGCACAACCTTCAATTTGCTGCAAGGCTCCAATACATAACGTACAGTGCATTATGTGTGGAAAACAATAAAAGTGACTGCAGACAGTAATCGATACGTTTAGTTATTAGACCAGATGATATTAGTTCATATGTGTATGCCAGTCATGAGTTGGGAATTTTCTATATTCCTGCATAAGCTTGAGCTTTAACTTTATCGGAAGGAAGTCTAAAGTTAGACAAATTAGACACAAATATTAATTTTGCTCATTTATTTACAAAGGAAAACGATCCAATATTATATATCTGTGTGTGCTTCAACCCTGTTATCCTACTGGGTTTCCTCCCATAATCTGAACCAGATCCCTTTACAATCAGGACTTTAACTGGGATCAGGACTTTAACTGGGATCAGGACTTTAACTGGGCCAGTCCAAAAAAGTAACTGTCATCTTCTTTAACCGTACTTTGGTCGAACAACGTGTGCACTCGGGGTCATTGTCTTTCTCTGTGACCCACATTTTCTTGGGATTCAGCTCACAGACAGATATTATCCTTTAGAATTTGTTTGTATAATTCAGAATTAAAGTTCAATCAATGATGGCAAGCTGCCATCAACAAAACAGGCCCAATCATAATGGAATATTTTTCATTTTTTAATTTTCATTTTTTTGTTGTTTTGGTTTCTTTATGCTTCTCGTTTAAACCTAAACGATCTATTTTGGTCACATCTGTTCCTGCATTTGTACACAATATGTCTGACTGTGGATCGTTGGAGTCCAAACTCTTTAGAGATTGGTTTTGTAACCTTCTGCAGTCTGATGAGCATCAACAGCTCTTCAGCTCTTCTCACACCTGACTGTCTCCAACTGATTGAGAACACCAGACACTAATTTAAAATCATCTACTGATCCTAAAGTATTACATACGTTCGCCCTCACAGACACACTTCCCTCCAAAAGTATTGGAATAGTGAGGCCACACTATCTCTGCCCTAGAAACCTTGTGGGGTCAAAACCTCTGGGCATCTGGGATCTGATACCCAGTTCAGGACATAGCACCTTTTGTCTGAACTAAACCATTTTTCTTATGAGCAGAAGCTTTGGCTTAATTTCTAGTTGCAAATCCTTTTCTTGCAATAACTGCATCAAGCCTGTGACCACTGACATCAATAAAGTTCTGCATTCCTCTTTTCTGAGGATTTCCAGGCTTTCAATGCAGCCTCCTTCAGGTGGTGTTTGTTTTGGGTGGCGACTCCCTTCAGTCTCCTCTTTAGCAGGTAAAATTCAGCTCTATAGGGCTTAGAGTGACTAGGCTAGTTTAAAACCTTCCCCCTGATCAACTCCTTTGTAGTTCTAGTGGGTTTTGGGTCATTATCTTGCTCCAAAATGAAGGATCACCAAGTTAGTTTCTTTATATTCACAGACAACATGTTTCTATAGAAGTCTGAGTTCACTGTACAGCTGCCATCATGCATGACATCATCAAGGAAGATTAAAGAGCCCACCCCAGAAGAAGCAATGCAAGCCCAAGCCAGGACACTACCTCCACTGTGTTTCACAGATGTGCTCGCATGCTTGGGATAATGGGCCGAGCCTTTCTTACCCCAAATTGTAGCCTTTCCATCACATTCCAACACAACTTTTATATCATCAGTCCATGAAACTTTTTTAAGGCTTGTCTATGTGCAGCCTGGCCTTCCTATTCTACTTGCTAATTAGTGGTTTTCATCTTCTGGTGAAGCCTCTAGACCTTTGTTCATGAAGTCTTCTGCGAACAGTAGATTGTGAGACCATCATCCCAGCCCTCTGGAGGTTGTTGCTGATGTTACTAACAGTGGTTTTAGGTGCTTTCACTGATATGGTTTCTGTCTTCAACAGCTGTTGTTGTCCTTGGTTTACCTGTTCGACCTCTGTCCCTGAGAACACCAGGGACGACTTTCTTCTTCAGGATGTTCCAAACTGTCGCCCTGGCTGTGACCAATATTTGTGCAATGGCTCTAAGTGATTTTCCATCTTCTCTCAGCTTCACAGCTGCTTGTTTTTCACCCACAGACTGCTCTCTTTTCTGCTGGTTACTCCTCAAACCCAAATCTGAAACCGAACACAGACATTCAGCACTATTTATTGTTTGAATAATCAGTGGAGCAGGACACACCTGGGCACCAACACACACCTGTCTGTCACATGTTCCAATACTTTGACTCACAAGAAAGGTGGGTGGGTTCAGACAAAATGTGCTCTTCTGAGCTGTAAACACACAGATGTAAACACCTGGAAATTAAGGCTGAAATGTTGATCTTTTGTTTTCAGTCGACAGCAACAATAAAGGATAAAGCCTCTCAGTTCCAATACCTTTGAAGGGGATTGTATGTAATATTGGATCATTTTTCCCAAGAAATAAATGAGCAAGTGTAATATTCTTGTCTCATTTGTTTGATTTGGTTGTCCTTGTCTATTGAGGATTATTAAAATTTGGCAGGACAGCAATGCCATGTTTGGTGGATAATGATGGCATTAAAAATATTATAACCGTTTTCAGTCTCTCCATGTCTGTTTTGGGTGGGAATCCTTTGTTATTGGCAAATGAGGGGAACAGAACAGTGTTTAAACAGTCTGCTGTTGAGAGAATATGCCATAGAAAGAAAGAGGAGTCTACTGTGGCATTGAGAAATCACATTTTTGACACTTCTCACACTGAGGAGCATCAATGGAGATCATTCTTTTGCATCACTGTGGAATTCTTTCAGCCACTGCTCTCATTCAGCCACACCATAGGGCTTTCAATCATTCACTGCCCATTTAAAGTCCTGCCACGGGATCTGAATGAGGTCAGGACCAGGTCACTCTAAAACAACCATTCTTCTATTATTATACATACCATATTAAATATTCTATATCTATCTATCTATCTATCTATCTATCTATCTATCTATCTATCTATCTATCTATCTATCTGTTGGACAGAAGAACCTTACTTGTTCTGTCTGGATTGTTTTGTAAATTCCTGGATGAACCATCACTTTGTTCTGAATAAACTTGGAAAATTCAGCTACTTTGGGGAGAATTCAGCGCTGTTCCAAGTTTCTCCATGTGGAGATAATGGCTCTTGATGAGCTTTGCTGGAGTCTGAGATTTAGAAATTGTGTAAATCTCTCCAAATTTATTTACAATAACTTTATTTCTTATTTCTTCCAAAATATCTTGTGATTGCAGTGTAATGTGCTGGTTATTGAGAACCTTTGGCTTGGAAATGTCTTCTCAGTAGGGTTGGCATCAGGCCAGGGTGTGACTAGTTTAATTGATCCCAAATATCAAACTGACTTGATTTATTGGTTTATTGAGTCACAAAGGGGGTGATTACTGTTTTACCAACAGGCCTGTTGGTGTTGGATAAATGTTTTCCTACAATATATATATATATATATATATTTGTATTTTGACTGTAACATCACAGTTGCAGATCATCTTCAGTGATGAGACCCACCTTTATCTTGGTGAAGACGGCCAACAGATCTGTTTGTTGCTGCACGTGGCCTGTTCTCATAGTGTGAGGTGCAATTTCGAACAATGCCAGATAACCTTTGGTCACCTTTTGGTCCTACCTTTTATGAACACACACTCTGGTGCTCTATTCCAATATCTGCTCATCCACATACTGCTGCCGTCTCAAGAGCTCGCCTTGAAGACACAGATACTACGCCGTGGTCGGTCTCATCTCCAGACCTGTCCCTGATTGAAAATGTGTGGGATGCTATTGGACGCTCTATCAACACTCCAACCCTACCACACCATCTGCAGAACTGAGTGAGAACATTCAAGCTGCATGGGATGGATCATCACAGGACACCATTAGGAACCTCTACACCTCCATGCAGAGACGTCTGGCATGTTGCGTTAAACCCGACGCCGTACTGAGAGACACCACTTCTGTATGAGTAGATCAATAAATACTGATCAGATCAATCTAAATATTTTATCACCTCCCTTCCAAATAGCACTGCAATCCCACACTTCCTTCTGGGTGCAACTATTTTTTTTGGCATGAATGTACATGATATTTACAGTTAAATGAAGCATCATCATGTTTACGGTACATTATAGGTCCAAATTGTCCATTAACCTTTTGAAAAGCCATCATTATATCAGCAAAATTAGGAAAGAAGTAGAGCATACAATACTATAGACCAAGTGCTGCACTACGGTCTAGACAAGTAGATCAAACAGGCACTTAAATGTTCTTTTTAATTCATATTTATCAGTTGTGGCATTCTAGCAATTTTCCGCAATCCCTCAAAGCACACAGAATGGCTTTCAGACATAAATAAGGGCTAAATAATTGAGCGACTTCTTGACATTTTTATTCATCCTTAAGGGAAAACGTTGATTAGTTGCAACATTTAAACAAACCATTAGTTCACAAATTAGTTCACAAATAATACATTGACAAAAGGAGAGCACAGCAGCATACATAAAAAGGAAGCATGCAAATGTTTGCATGAATCCCACTTTTGGCCTAAGGCTCCGTGCATGGAAGAAGCTTATGAAGCAAATAATAAACTACTTTCCCATTAGCGGAACCCTACATTAAGATCCTGAAATCATACCTGCCGTGCCATGTTACAACCTTGGACTTTGTACACAAGGGCACCTGAACAACCTGCGACTGAAAGTAAGGGATATTGGATCCTGCAGGTCTCTGTGGTGCTCTACAGAACTTTAATGAACTTAACTGGGTTCGACCCTGAGTCGAAAATGAGGTTCTCAATGTGATGCCACTGCTGCTTTACACGGTACATTTTTAAATGTTTACTTGCAATGCAAGACTCCAATGGTCATTCAGGATGGCAACGGGTCATCTTCAGTGAAGAGTCCCACTCTTGTCTTGGTGGAAACCACAAATGAATCTGTGTCAAGGCCAGTCTCATCTCCAGACCTGTCCCTGATTGAAAATGTGTGGGATGCTATTGGACGCTCTATCAACACTCCACCCCTACCGCACCATCTGCAGAACTGAGTGAGAACATTCAAGCTGCATGGGATGGATCATCACAGGACACCATTAGGAACCTCTACAACTCCATGCAGAGACGTCTGGCGTGTTGCGTTAAACCCGACGCCGTCCTGAGAGACACCACTTCTGTATGACTAGATCAATAAATATTGATCAGATCAGACTACAGTTATCAGTTATTGATCCTGATCACCTTCATCTTCCTTCCCAACAGAACTTCAGTCCCACACGTCCTTCTGGGCTATTTGTGCAGCTAAAACTCACCGTATTTTATTGCTTATTATATATGTTTTCTGTTTAACTATTAGAATTTCAGAAATCTAGAACACTTGATAAAGATCAAGGATCATCTCACTGGTTCTATATAAACTATCCTAACTGTGTTTAAACACTCCAGCAGCACTGCTGTGTCTGATCCACTCGTACCAGCAACACACACTAACACACCACCACCATGTCAGAGTCACTACAGCGCTGAGAATGACCCACCACCCACATAATAGCTGCTCAGTCGTGGTCCTGAGGGTTCTGACCATAGGTCAGGCTATAATGTTATGGTTGATCGGTGTAGTTCTGAACAAGTACAGAACCTTTACATTATGATGTTCCTTAAACAAGCTCTTCACATTCCCTCTATCCTTGTTTACAGATATGGATCTGCTGCATATCTGATGAAGATCTGCTCACTGTTTTTTTTTTTTCTGTGGTAACTGTATCCAGTCCATTTCCTGGGGATTTTATCTCCAGAGAAAGTTCATATCCATCACTTCTGGCTCTAATATCCAAATGCCCCTGAAGACTTTTCTTGTCTGAATTGGGTTTGTTAGTGTCTGGTTGGACAGGCAGTGTAAATCACATGCTTTTTCAATGTTCTGATGTCAGCAGGACAGGTTTAGTCAGCAGCCTTACAGAACCTGCCTCAGCTTGACTTCAATACCTGAATATCTGAGTATTAATGATTAAGCCTTTTAGCCTGTTAGTAAAGGTTATTGGCTGACCAGTGTTGCCTTTAACCATGTTCTGTTTGTGCTGTAGTTGAGAAATAAGCTGCAGATTGGCTGCAGCATAAGACGATATGTTAATGAATGTGAATGGTACGCCATGTTTCACCCCGCAGTGCTGCTGGGAAATGTGTGAAACTTTTAAAATTCCACATATTTCTGCACAAATTTGACTTAAAAAATGAGAAATCAAATCAATAAAACAAAAAATATTTCACTTGCTCATTAATTTTTAAGGAAAATGATCTAATATTGCATGTCTGTAAATGGCGATGTATTTAGGCTGGGAAAGAGCCCTAGCTACACAAGCTGTGTGTTTTTGTGTGTTTTTGTAATTTTTTTTGTAATAACACAGTAATTACATGAGATAGTTACATTGCATCTGATGATATCTTTATGGAAGGCCTTTGGCTTCTTAAATATGTAATTACTTGATGTGTACATACATTCAGAAGTTTAATATCTTGATGAAAGTGATGAAGTTGTGATCAAAAATTGCCAAACAATATTTTTTTTTACTTATTTTTGAATGTGGAGACTTCGCATTCAAGATTTAGACTAAATGTCTGAACAGAAAAGTTGGTGTTTATAAGTTGCGAATCAAAAAAAAAGATATGACATTGTAAAATATAGCTTATTAGTGTGATAAAATGTATTCAAAAAATCAGGTGGTCTTAACTTTTTGGCTAATTTTGCCTTTTGGATCCATGCCTATCTCTAAAACTGCTCGTCATAGCAGCCCAAAACTTGAGCAACATCTCAGGTAGTAAAAACTGTTTTATTATATTGGATTTTAATAACATGAGCTTCTAAAAACAGTTATAAATTTTATAAAAGTGATTTTCCACAATGAATTACTCTCAGATGCTTCACTGCACTACAAGATTATCACGACTGTTAGAAAGAGCAGGTTCTGCATGTGGTTTGTGCTGGTGTGTGAAGGAATTCCTGACTTACAAAGCTGAGAACACAAGGTGTGATTCTGCCCTCACAGTGAGGGCTGAGGGCCGAAAGCGCTACGATAAGATATTCGTTCTACCCTTGGGGCCTCCCCCACCTGTCGTGGGCACTTGGCCATGCTGGAGTGTCTGACTCCACCAATCCACTGTCAGACAGATTGTGTACAACTGGAGGAAATTCAAGACCATTATTACCCTCCATGTGTGCTCCACTAACAAAGATCTCACCAAGAACAAGGTGTGTAATAGTCTATGAGCTTCCAAGGGAGCCCACGTGAACTTCTAAGCCTTTCTCACATTGACTAATGTTAATGTTCATGAGTGCACCATCAGGAGAATGGTGTTCATGCCAGGGTTGCAAGGAGGGTTACTTTTCTCCAAGAAGAAAAATGCTGCCCATCTGCAGATCATATGGAGAAAGGAAATCACTGGTTTCCATCATCATAATCTTATCGTGGTGGTAGTATCATGGTTCGGACCTGTTTTACTGCACCTGGGCCAGCATGGCTTGCCATAATTGATGGAAGAACGAATTCTGATTCATACCAATTGAGTCTCAAGAGATCTTTTAGGACTTCTGACAAAGTTTTCGATCAAACTGATGCTCTATGCGACTACAAATCAGATTCGGTCACTTATGACACTTGAAATCTAACACTGTCTCAAAATCGGAGAGAAGGATCACGTCAGGTTTGCACTGCGGTGAAAATAAAACCTGAGGTTTGTGCTGGAAGTACATTCTGCAGGGTGGTAGACCACCAAGACCAGGATTAGGGCAGCCCTGTTTTATGGCATAGCTCCACATAACCCTTTCTATCACCTTTATCTTTTTAAGATAAAGATAAATCAAAATTATAGCAACATCGCAGTGCTGCCGTAACTGCTCTGCATACTGTAGGACCTTTATGCTCCCAAAGCACCTGACTTGAGTCATCAGCTAATTAACAAGCCCTTTATGAGGTTAAACCGGTGTGGGGATCAGGGAACACACACACACACACACACACACACACACACACACACACACACACACACACACACAGTCAGAGAGTGTACTGCAGTAGAATTTCAGGAGTAAGATGGTAAAGCACTGTTCTAGCGGGTTGAGCCTTAATGGCATCTGACTTCTACATACACAACACTTCTTAGGGGTCCGGGTGATTATCTGCCAACACAACTGTCAAACATGCTGCTTCTGCGGAACAAATAACTTGAGGGGAAACATTTAACTTCCCATATAATAATTAACTCGACTGTGCTGTGGGAGATAATCATGTCTCAGTATGAAACTCAATGAATCCAAAGGAATCCAGAAATTTAACATCTACTGAAAAACTGTGCTGTGTTTGAGACCGATTCCCTCACAGTGAGGGCAAAATCAAACTCAGGACTCCGTTCACACACCAGCACAGTACACCGTACATACGGCTAGAAACCGCAGGACCTACCCTTTCAGTGAAGCGTCTGCGAGCAATTAATATCATGACTTTATGATATAATAACTGATTTTATAAGCTGCTGTTAGTAAAATACAGTATACTAAAACAGTTTTTATTAGCTTAGATATGGACCATATTGGCCCTGAATTAAGTACATCAGGGTTTGGCCTGCAGTGGACAGCAGTTTAAGAAATCTGCATGGATCTCAGAGGCGGGATCTTCAAGAAAATGATTTTTTTTACAGTATTAATAAAATATCATTAAAAATGTCAGATTCTCAACTTACAGCCACCCATCTGTAAGCATTTTGAAGAGCGATATAAGGTTTCATTTCATTTTCAGGTCTCTACTTTCAAAAATAAGTAAGTAAAATAAAAAAAAATAAACAAATTGGTCACTTTTGATGAAAACTTGGCCAATTTCATGATATTAAACATCTGTTAACATCTCAAGTAACTACATATTTGAGAAGCCAAAGGCCTCCTGGAAAGATATCAACATATGGCAAGTGACTGTCTCCTATAATTACTATGTTATTACAATGTAAAAAAAAAAAAACAACACATTAAATAGGGCTCGGCCTCTAAGGGTTCATTTACTTGGCTCAGACGTTTACATTTGATGCTTTATTATTATTATTATTATTATAATTATTTCCCCTTTAATTTCCGTTACTGTTGATGTGATGGACATTATTCAGGTGTAAATTCATTTCTAGTCAGTGCATGAACTGCAACCTTCACACAGAAAGCTCTAATGAAGTGGTCACATGGATAACTGCTATAAACCTGATGTTACTTAGGTCAGGACCTCTGATATCTATGATCACTCCCCTCAGCAGCCGTGCACTTCTGTTCAGTATCAGCAGCTTCTAAATATCAGTGCTTTATAATGCCTCATCAGTTGTAGAGCTTCCTAATGGTGTCCTGTGATGATCCATCCCATGCAGCTTGAATGTTCTCACTCAGTTCTGCAGATGGTGTGGTAGGGGTGGAGTGTTGATAGAGCATCCAATAGCATCCACACATTTTCAATCAGGGATAGATCTGGAGATGAGACAGACCACGTAGTATCAGTGTCTTCAAGACGAGATCTTGAGACGGCAGCAGTGTGTGGATGAGCGTCGTCCTTTTGGAATAGAGCACAGGAGTGTGTGTTCAGAAAAGGTAGAACCACTGGTTGCAGAACCTCATTGATGTAACGTTGGTCTGTTAAAGCCTGTAATGAAGACCAAAGATGATCTGGCATCGTACAAAATTGCCCCACACCGTCACACCAGGCCTGACCTCAAACTGTTGAACTAGACACTGACCACAGTGCCTCCACACATGGATTTGTTGGATGTCTCCAGAAAGGCAAAAGCAGGAATCATCACTGAAGATGACCACTGCCATTCTGAGTGACCCCACAACAGTCTGGCACGATACCATTGGTTAAATCCTTCTGGGTGGAGCTAATTTTGATGATGTGTGTACATATATACCGAGGAGCCAATATATTAATACCATCTCCTTTCTTCCACTCTCACTGTCCATTCTATCAGCTCCTCTGACCATACAGGGGCACTTTGCCGTTCTATAATTACAGACTGTCATCCATCTGTTTCTCCACATACTGCCTCTCACCCTATTCTTCAGCCATAACATCGCAGGACCACCACAGAGCAGGTTTAATGTGGTACGAGTGGACACTGCAGTGCTCCCGCTGTGTTTTACCCCCTCAGTGTTACTGCTGGACTAAGAGCAGTCCAGCATACAGAAATATCCAGCCAACAGCATCCTGTGAGCAGCGTCCTGTGAGCACTGATGAAGGACTAAAGGACGACCAACACAAACAGTGCAGAAACAGATGAGCTTCTGTCTCTGACTGTCTCCCCTGATCATACAGGAGCACTTTGTAGTTCTATAATTCCAGACTGTAGTCCATCCGTTTCTCAGCATACGTTATTCTCCTCCTTCCACCCTGATCTTCAGTGGTCAGGACCCCACAGGATAAGATAAGATAAGATAAGATAAGATAAGATAAGATAAGATAAGATAAGATAAGATAAGATAAGATAAGATCAGTTTCTGTCTCTGACTTTACATCTACAAGGTGGAGACACTTGGTAGGAGTGTCTAATAGAGTGGACAATGAGTGGACACAGTGTTTAAACACTCAGCACTGCTGCGTCTGATCCACTCGTACCAGCGTAACACACACTAACACCATGTCAGTGTGACTGCAGTGCTGAGAATGACCCACCACCCACATAATAGGGGTCCTGACCAGTGAAGAGAAACAGATGGAATACAGTCCATAATTATGGGACTGCAAAGTGCTCCTGTATGGTACGATTAGAAACACGTTTAATATGTTTATTTGATGATTATGAAAACAATCCTTCCTCTGAAGTCTGACAGATTTGATTAATCCTTACTGTAGTTAACTGAATATAAAAATAAACTACGAGAGGCAAAAAGAAGGGCAGTCATTACTTCTATTTTCCACTGCAGCCTCACCTCAAGCTGGCCCAGAGCATCTTCCATCAACCGACCAGCCTCATTTGTCTGCGAGAATACTAAAAGGAGCCTGAAACAGTCCTGAAGATATTCATTAAAGCACAGGAAGCACCTGCAACCTGAGTTACCCCTTAAAAACAATGAACATATATATTTTTTTGACGACCGCACATAAAAAAACACCAAATTCCTCACCTGTATATCTTGTATCGGGTGGAAAAGCCTTGTCGGTTCCTCTCCACAAAGTCAGTGTACTCCTGGGAATGGTGGAATGGTCCCTTGTCTGATAGAAGCCAGTCCAGGGGCCCAGCGGGACCATCCTCAGCCAGACTGGCAGAAGCAGCCAGGCAGCAGTGGAGGCCCAGAGACAGCAACAGCTCCCATAGAGCCATGAGGGGGCCAAGCACCGCAGGCTTCAGCAGCACAGACACTAAGGCAACAGCACACTCCACCGCTCAGCACTGCAGATCAGCATGGCCACCTGTCCCCACAAACATCTGGAGAAAGGACAGAACGTACACCTACACACACACACACACACACACACACACACACACACAATATCAAGACACTGAGTCACAGTCACAGCATGCCCCATATGCATTGTATCGGTCACTGTCAGAACAAGAACTTCAACACTTCATCTTTTCAGAACAAGAAAAAAATATTCTTAACTTTTCAGTTCAAGCTTTGAAATAATTGTCCATTCTCTCCATTTCTATTGTCTGAATGAAATGAATTAATAGAAAACTAATGAATAGATTTTCATGCAATATATGTAAAAATACTGGTGATTCACTATTATAGATGTATAATGGCAGATTACAGATAAATAGATTAATAGACTAAAAGTCCATATTTAATCTATAAATATATCTGGTGTTGAATTAAAAGCATTTATCATCACTTTTAAGTGTGAACGCTGTAGCTTCTCTGTACACCAATAGAAATTCTCAAAAATGACTGTTAATAGCTTGTTGGAGATACGTGTGTTTCGCTGGACAGTGAGCGTAGGTAGCATCTGTTACATCTGTAACAGTGAGGACATTTCCAAAGTTACTCATGAGTAATAATGTGTAACTACACACTTCACATATTCAAAAATGGGGCCACAATATATAATGTGAGGGAGAATATGTGCATAAGTAAGTGTCACTAAGTAAAAAACTCATTGTTATATTATACACAGTGGTATATAGAGCACAATTTCAAGATACAGCTATTTTAACCTAGAACCCATTGATTTTACTGATGATGCACATTTGATGGTGCAAAAACAAACAAACAAACAAACAAACAAACAAACAAACAACACCTAAACATAAGTAACTAGGAACCTACAGGTCAATGTGTTCTATGTATCTAATATTGGAGTAAAATCAATTCTATTGGGCAGAAACTGGTAGAGAAAGTGTAATCAGTTATTTTGCATCAACCAGCAAAACAAAAATGTATAAAAATATATATATTGCATGAAATATTGCCATGTTACTTATGTATATACTTATGTATATCACATTGTGATAATGATGCTGAAACGATGTATTGTTCAGTCCTATTTTTAAGCCTAATTTTAAATCTAACCTTAACCTGTGGTGCATTTTGGTTTTTTTCCTGGTTTGCAGATTATCACAGTTTTTCTCAGTCTTCCCTACAAGCTCAATACGCACCCACACACACACACACACACACATACACACACACACACACACACACACAGATGCACACACCAGGCAATTAGCAGAGAACTCTCCTGCCTCCTTAAGGCCATGAAAACTTCATCAGGACCACTGAGAGATCTCATGAAGACTGAGAGGAAAGTGCAGGAAAATTATTCATTATGGGGAATAGTCTACTAATTGTCTGAAAGTGAGAAGAATAAGTATTCACTTAAAATTTTAATGACTGTTCTTTTTTTTCCCTCCCTCTTCTTCGTCCAGAGAGCAAATTGATACGAGATTAACAACGGAAATATGAAGTAAAAGCATCCGTCTCAGCAGCAGAAACGGTGTAAGCCTCGTGCCATCTTCCACTACAGGATTATGCCATTACATCATATCCACCCAAATGACACCACTTATGTAAAATTTCAGAAAATGAGCCCATCTGCAACAAAGCAATGCACACAGTTCTGGCCAACTGGGGACTGAAATCCGCAGCTTCAAATATCGATGCCATGAGCTGCTACAGTGACAAACAAATAATTGCTGCACTTCCAGCACCTCTGTCTAATCCAGCCTCGTTCTCTCGCTCTTCTACCTCTTGTTCTGGTCCTGTTATTATTTCCATATTTTTACCAAGTGCTGTCAATCATTTCCTGCAGCCGTGACTGAAGCAGATGTTGGAAAAGCGTCTCATTACTGTATTATGATGACAATCTGCCAACTGATGTCTGCCATGTGACCAGATGTGTGGGCGGCTCTCAGAAAGCATCTCTCTGGTGTGGTGTAGCATGTATGAGGACACATACAGGGTTTATTAGAAGTGTTAAAACTACAGACGGGGTCTTTTGCGTTTGTTGTTTTTCTGCTGTTGTTGTTTTTTTTTTTTGTCTATGGAGTGACGTTCACGTTGCTGTAGGCATGACAAGTTTCATATTTTTCATTTTTTTCAAAAATGGACTGAATGTAGCCGATTCTGGCGTTCTAGAATGGCTGTTATTCATTCGGGGGGTTAGTGTTTTGGTGGTCTTATTTAATTGATGTCGACTAGACTAGAATTCATTTACATGTAATTTAGAGCTGAAAGCTTCCTGATTACAGGGCTTTTAACTATAGCTAAGCACTAAGTGGCTCGAGCCACAGAATATATCACAAATGGACTAAATAGGATAGGGTACATCAATGCTTGGGTTTCAGCATTAAGGCCATCATTAACAGTATAATCCCTGAGAGGACTATTATAACCACATTTCAATACAAATAAAAAGAACATGTTAATAACACCAAAAAAACCTGTTCAATATCCAAAACTAGAAGCAAAAATTCGGCACCAGAAAGATGTGAATATCATTAATGATCAGCTCTGTTTTTTTATCCTCGCTGGTGCCCCCTTTTTGAATAAATCCAGGCTCTCATCTCCAAAAGCATCCCACAATGTAATCGACTGATAAGCAGATCCATAACAGACTGAACACCGTTCCAGTCTGGACTACAATGCTTCTGCTGTGATTACAGCAGATTTAAAAGCCGGCCTTTTTGCTGCATGACATCTAATTCTTCAACGTAGACGTCCGTGCTCTGCCATGCATAACGATGAGCCGGCTCCTACGGAACACAACAACCTCTCAGCAGGGATTCAACAACGCAATACCACGGTGAGTCGTTGAATAAGGGGGCCTTTCAAATGCCAACTACCTCTGCATTTCAACAGCCACTTGTTCTGGCTTACTGCTCCTCTGTCTTATGCAGGCAATCCAGTGTCCCTCTGCTCTAGTGCCAAATCACTGTTTACACACCGCTCCCGAGAGTCCGGCCTTGTTATTCCATTTTAAGCTTTTACTTGCATTTTTAATGGTTTCTAAATGTTAGTTCTATTAAGGATTTAGCAGTGTCTCAGGAGAAATGCTGGCATGGGTCGAGCAAAAGCAGAAAAATAAATCCTCACTCGCATCACCACCAAATCAACAACTCTTATGGACAGGATTCACAAGATTTCGTATGAAATATATAATAAAAATGCAGTCTGCTGACCAATGGTCTCCAACCTTCCTCCTGGAGAGCTATTCCAGGAGCTCTCAACTGCAACCCAGATCTCAATCAACCAATTAAGGAATTCTAACGGCAGTAACAAGCTGGATCTGGTGGGGGTGATTAGGGTTGGATGGAAATTATTCAAGATTCACACTCGGCCGGGCACATGACTTAAACAGGCCGGGTCTCATCGCTGTACCTGACTGACTATATAAGGTGCTTTCCATTCTGACTCGTGCTGTTGTGTTGGTAGCATCCTTTACAAGCGAGGTATGAAGGGTCCTGTCAAAGAGCCCTGGGAAGTGGGAGGGTCTTACTGACATATCATGTGCCATAAATAACATGTGGTTACATGTGGCAGAAGTGGATGGAAGAAGGTTCTGAGAGACCTAGAAGAACCACGGAGAAGGAAAACTGACAGATCGTCTGACATGCACACAGAGACGCAACAGCCTTCCGGATTACTGATCACTGTTCAAGAAACAGCTACATTTATGAAGAGCAATATTAATGGAACAATTTCAAACACAGAGATGACAACTGACATTTCTGCACTCATTATTTTAAAAACAGCGAAGAAAGAAATTATAGATGAAAACAAAGCCAAGTTTACCGCTCAGCATGCTTGTCTTTTTTGGCATGTTTTGGGAAACTTCTAAATTTCTAAACCTCTGTGACATTAAAACTTTGGCACATAGTTTTATTATTATCCAGTTGGTCCTTTCGCTGTGATTGTGACAATACAGTACCAGTCAAATGGTTGGACAATAAATGAGTTAAAGATTACATGGTGCTACTTTTTGATATTGAAATTAAAATCATATAATTTTAATATTTTAATATTAATTTTAATTATATGAGTGTCATAGAATTGCAATATTCACTATGTAGATAAAAAAATACACTTTCTCATTCCTTGTTTTTATTTGTTTCTTCCAAAATCAAGGATATTGAAAAGTGTTTATTCTGCTTTGGTTGGAGTAACTGTCTCTTTTGTCCAGGAAAGACCTTCTAATAGAACTGACATTTATACATATGTACCGGCCCTGGGGACTGAAAATAGAATCAAAGAGGTTTTCCTTTAACTCTTACAAGCCAAGATCCACATTTACAAGGCAAGTCTATGCCATTTTCTAGGAATCGGAGTAATGTACAGACATGATGCACATAACACTATAGATGTATAATTAAAATATAAAACATACCCATAAAACATCTCATTATCATGGTCTCTTCATTGTGTGATGAATTATCAGAGAGTAATCCAGCTCTGAATTCATCTAAAATTCACTCTTCAAAGGAGCTTCCAGTGCATGTTTACTGCTCTGTCCATATGTACATGTTCAACCTGCATACAGACTCTGACTGATCAGAGAGAGGGGGTGGGGCTGATGACATCACTGACCCAGATATTGGGTTATAGTGGAAAATGAGAAGGGTTTGTATCTTTGCTCACACAATGTTCAGATTTCAGAATAAAACAGACAGAAGGGATAATATCCCCGAAGAGGGCGAATATTCTGATACATAAATAAATAACAAACATATATATAATTTCATATATTTTTGTTTTATTATTTGGGCCACTGTCAAGTATTTTGAAAAAAGCATTGTTATAAATATCCACGTCATCTAATCATTATAAATAAGTCCACTAAATTAGTGCATTTTCAGGCCAAAAACACTCTGGATGATCAAATGCAAAAAAATGTAGCTGTTATAAGCAAAAAAATTATAAAAATAAAAATAAAAATAAAGCATGCACAACTGTAGACATCGTTACTGTTTCCTATAAATACTTTTCTAATTTGTTGGTGAACAAAAGTTTGTGAAATTGGTCTGTAAGTATTTCCAAACTTTAGATAGATAGATAGATAGATAGATAGATAGATAGATAGATAGATAGATAGATAGATAGATCATCAATACAGTACCGACAGAGAAGAAGGTAATAATAAAATAATAATAAATATAGAAGAAATATATATATATATCTGAGAGGCACTAAGTAGACCAGTCATTACTCTTGTTTTTCACTCCAGCCTCACCTAAAGCTTGCCCACAGCATCTGCTTCAAGCTGACCAGCCTGACCTGTGTGTAAGCGAACCCAAAAAAAGTCTGTCAAATTTCTGCAAAGACTCATCAAACCCTGAACAGTCATTCCCGGCCAGGAAAGACAAGAAGAAAGAGAAAACATCATAGTATCGGCTCATACATTCAGCTCTTACCAGCTCTTAACACACTCACAACAATACGGCGCCACTGAATGGACTTATATAAGTCTACAAATTTTACTAACAATCCCATTAAAACCTACAGTCTGAAATGCTTTCTGTTAGAACACTCAGAGCTAATCCCGAGGCAGCCAATGCGCTGTCTCAGCGATTTCCTTGGAATATTCTCAGGGAATAACAGCTCACAAATAAGGCTATTTGCATGATGTAGCTTACATGGTAGAAAACTTCCTCGTGGCATAGCCTCGCACTTCGGCTCACGGTTAAAACGCAGTTTAACTGAGTGTGTAATTATTTATCCATCAACAGCCTCAGTTCCTCTCAGTCTACTCTGCCTCTAAAGCCTGAATATTCAGGAGAATCCCAAACATATGCAACTGGGATCAGGATTATGGATCTACTGTGAGTTAATTAATACCTGGTACAATTCAATACCAGTACTGGCATTCTCCAACAGCCCCTGCAAATCATCCTGAAGTGAATTAATGGAAGGCCAGTGGAACATCTGCAGCAGAGCAGTGTTTTTGTTGTCGTATGTAGAAGCGTGAAGTGCCCTGGTGGATCCGCATACAGATAATTGTGCAAACCAGCAGCCAGAAATACCCGCAGGCTGGGCTGTGCTGCAATAAAAGGGCAATTTTGTTTGTACAATGTTCTGAACAACCAAGAAAACAGTTAAATATGCCTCTGAGTGGGATGAACTGTGGTCTACTTGAACAAAACAACGGATGAAATGGAGGCCTCTGCGCACCAGAAAGAAAGCTGAAAACTGGAGGGATAAAGTAGAACTGCGTTTACCGAGTTTTCGTGTGTGAATGAGCCAGAGACTATTTTTAAGACCAGATTAAAACGGGGGGAAATGTACGCAGAGCGTGAAGCGTCTGGTGAAATTAATGAAGCAACAATTATCTTATCGCCCAACAGATAACATTCGAACTGCAGCAGAGTCGGAGAAATGCCCAGTTTTTAAGGTATCCTCAAGGGTAATTTATGGAGTACAAATTCAAACGACAGAAATGTATGATCATCTTAGCCTTGCTTTATGACACACAATTTTTCATTTTAACTCTGTGTTTCTAAAGCATTTGCGCTCAAACCAGCAAGGTTTCCACTGGCTATAGAAACGCATTGCAATTTGTCATGTAAATGGTAACTATGACAAGGTCCTGTGTACTTTCCTGGAGGGACGAATCATTTTGAGACTACAGCTATTTCTAGTAATAAGAGAGAAGCATTTTGTATAAATGGCTGTCAAAGTGACAAAAAGACAATTTGTTATAAGCACTATACCGTTTTGTTCTGGGAGCGTAATGACTAGTTGCATTCATTAAGTCACACTGTGAGACGTGTTTTTCAGATTAAAGACAGCCTCCGAAAGTTCGGAATTCATCTGGCAGGAGAAAGACTACAAAAGAAGAGAGGATGCTTGGCTGAATTCTTTAATTCATTTATGAGAGAGCATATCTTTGATGTAGTAATGTGTGTTGTATAGAAAGACAGAGCTATAGAGATATAATGTCACAGAAAACTCTGTCGTTTCACTTTATTATATAATTCGAGTTTGTCAGTGGTTCTTTACATTGTGACAGAATCACATGATGATTTATAATCAATAGAAATGCTACAGAACAGTAGGTGGTTTTCTGTCCACAAGGTTTTGGGCAACAAATTTGATAAAAAAGTCATAATATTTAAAAAAAAATTAACATTAAATTTTAGAAAACTAGGCCAATTTTGTGGGATATGTACATAGTTTAACATTTTCTTATTCTTTAAAAAAAAATGGAACGTATTTTTAAGAGTCACACGTCAGAGTTTTGTTTTGTTTTGTTTCATTTTCAGGAGATCCTACAAGTCAAAAGTTTCTTCATTTGAAATGTAAAAAAATAAAAAAAATTTAATATTGGTATGAATTCAACTATGTTTTAAATACGCCTTCACATTTTTGGTGATCACCCAAAGTGATTTGATCTGAAAATACTATATTAATACTATATAAATACTATATTAATTTTATAATATTTCTATACATTCTTCAGAATGCTTGATTGCATAAAATTTAAAAACTATATTTTCTTTATTATTTGATGATCAATTAATTTCATTAAGTGTTTTGTGGTCTAGGATGTTTAATTGTAATTCTAACATATTATAATCTAACATAAAATCTAACATATAATAGTAAAATTATAACAATAATAATAATAATAATAATAATAATAATAATAATAATAATAATAATAATAATAATAATATTTAGCTGTTTTTTCTAAGAGTTAAAGTGACTTTAAGCCTTTATATTATGATCAAAATGCCAAAAGAAAACAGCAGCCTTCTCTGTGCCACTGAAAGAGGGCTTGTATTTTTACAGGAGACAAATATGAGACTCATAATCAAAATGATCAATCCTAAAGGAGTGAACCTCAACGTCACTTCAGCTACTGAGGCCACAAAACCTTACGGCATATGAACCATCAATACCTCAATGAACCAAAACACACATTCATTTCACTGGTTTCATTGGTGGGAGATGACAGACCCTTCAGACGGTCCAGTCATGACACCAAGGTCGCTTTCACATTCTGCACACTGCTCGCCCACAACTGTCTGGTGTGTTTGCACTCCCAGGTGTATGGTGGAAGTCACTGGGGTGAGATTTCAACCCTCGTTAGGAGGGTTCTGCTCATTCTGCCCTTAGAACGTCAAACAATACATCCATAAAGCAAAGACTTGATTTTATGCTGCCCGAACAGTAACCTATGCCATCTAAAGTGCTGTTGTAGAACCCCCTCAGCGTCACTGCTGAACTGAGAACAGTCCACCAACCAGAAATATCCAGCCAAGGGTGTCCTGTGAGCACTGATGAAGGATGACCAACACAAACTGCAGAAAGGTTGGAGTGTCTGATAGAGTGGACAGTGAGTGGACACAGTGTTTAGACCCTTCAGCAGCACTGCTGTGTATGATCCACTCATACTAACACAACACACACTAACGCACCACCACCACGTCAGTGTCACCGCAGTGCTGAGAATGACCCACCACCCACATCACAGCTGAACTACTGTAATTGTAGAACTACAAACTGCCGTATGGTAGGAGGAGCTGACACATTATACATGGTAATATAACCACCATGTCACCCTATTACATTTGAATGAACAGGATTCGGATTCTGACAGCGTTCCCGTGAATAACGACGCTTTGAAATTGCGAACATTACATAAAGCGTGTGGATATTAATAATCAATACAATAATTTAACATGGATTTAGGTCGATCCCTTTTGTGTATGTCTAAATGGGTCAGAGCATTATGGGACTGTGCCTAGTCCTCCTCACTCAATCCATAAAGCACAGCATGCATCATGATTATACACCGAGTCAATTGACAGGTTGCATTGTTTACTGCACCCCACTGCATTCTTAGTGATTCAGGTAACGTGTAAATGTATTCGGTGGTGGAAATGATGAGCGTTAAACCCTCGCTGTGATACACAAGACAAAAAAGGTTATTGACGTCGAAGCCAGGCAGACCGTAATCAAATTTTATGCTGGAAAGACAGTCCACAAACAAGAGTGTATCTCTCTCTTTTGCAGCAGAATCACTGTTGCCCAAAGCTCATCAACTGCTCGGGCCACCCTCAACCTGCCAGCCTCGACTGGGACCGTACCTCAACCCTGCCTTAGACACAAGCGTTGATTCTAGTACCAGACTGAGCGCACGGAAACATATTACTTCTCCAAATGGCCTTAAGAAAGTTCTGATGATGAGATTTGGGAACTCAAACCTGAGTTCTCCAAGGCCTTCCCTCGAATCATAATTAGGGAAGAGGCTGAAGTGTGTGGGGGCAAGTCGGACTCTAAGCATCTGTTCAAGGCTCTCATATGAAAGCCTCGCCACGGTGCAGAACCTCGACTGACTCTGCTGGATGTATGCAAATGACACTACCTTCTTTTTTGTGATATTCCCTTCCTCAAGTATGTCTGAGGAGCGTGGGTGGAGGGCTTTGTGGATGTGTGTGTGTGGGGTGGAGGGGGGGCTGATTAAAAGGTTTCACTGGAACTTCTTCAACAGGATCCAATTTGTAATTCTGCCATTCTGAAGCTTGTCTCCAAGCCATCCCCAAAACCATCTTCAAAGACGGCTCCAGGAAGCACTAAACTTTACATCCTGCCTCCTCTGCTGAGTAATGGGTTTTAGCTCCTAATTAGCTCTCTTATCATCTAGCCCACGACAGTAAACAATACCTTTCATTGGGTGCCAGGGCAATGTGCTCCTTTGTGAAATTATATGACTGCGAGTCATAATTATTTATATATTACAGATGAGTTGGGAAAAAAAAAAAAGAAAGAAAGATATGTACAAAGAGAGACACACGGTGGTAATTTTTTGTAATGTATCAAAGAGAATATTCCAGCAGAAAGGCAATAAAACAAATATGAAGCTGTGTTAATGAACATGGGAGTCAGGAGCCGGAGTGTGAAGCGATGGATAGTGTAGTGGATATTCCGTCTAATCTCGCTGTCGGGAGAAATGGAGAACAGATAACTTCGGAGGGATGATACGTCTCAGAGCACCGAAAAGCAAGAAGGCCAATGAAAATCAAACCATTTAAAAAATTTAAGTGGTCAGTGTCAAAAGCATTCCACAAAACCATGGTTCTCAACTCTGTGCTAGGCTTTTATTCATTTTGTGCCAGATCCCAACACATCTGATCCAACTAATAAGACCATTTGCGATGTGCAGAGCATGCGTAAGGTCTGCCAAAGCTAAGAAAGGGATCTCAAAGAGTTTGGGCTGGAATTCTGGGCAGCTTCTTCTGATGGACTTGAAGCCAGAATCCCATTGCTGGGCAGGGCAGGGGTGGAGGTGGGTGTAGGTTTTCACCATGAGCAGGTGATCAATCCCATTGGTGTATATCTAAATCGACCATTATCACCCTAATGATGGTATACCCCTCATAAATGATCAAATCAAAGTTCATATATCAGAAAAAATGTATGGGTCTCGCACTTTATACAGATGATGGTCAGACAGAAATCAAAAATAAGATGATCAGCACACAAAACAAGTCTTAAAGACAAAAACCTCCGTGAGCAAGACAAAGGACAACAGTGGCAAGGAACGATTTCCTCAGGCTCATGAGAGCCTCCCTCCTCTTATCAAACTACACATACATTATTGATAAGGAGACACTGGACCACCACTTGTCTGCTGAAATGCTCAGGTGATCTGGAGTAATCATGATGCTTTGATGGTGATCATAATAGTAACAGTGGCAGATATTTAGGCTCCATGTCCAGTAGCTGGATGGTGGATGGCAAGTATGAAGGGGTAGAAGGGAGACTGAGGTCCAACTGTAATTAGGATCATGGTTTCAAGGTTGTTTTGTTACATTTATGTGGAATTTAGTTATTCGGCCCAACAGGTTTACATTCTTGTGAAGCTCAACGTGGCATCTGTTTACTGACAAACAAGCCTTTCAGCAAAAAGAGACAATCAGCTTGCTGGTTGATTGCAAATGTGGAAATCTCTCCACCTCAACATGGAGATCTAAAAAAATATTTGGTTGACAGAACCTGGAGAACCTGCAGAACCTGCATATTTGATTGAAGGTGATACATTTAAAGCATCTTTTCACATACGAATCTCCAGTGAAGAGGACATGTCTGGTGCTCATGAAGTTGTGAGGTAAGATTTGTTTGCAGCACAGTGCGTTCATATAGGTTTATAGTCTTTCAGGACGTTCCAAGTCCAGAAACATTTAGGAACCGTAATTCTAAAGATTTGACTCATCCTTGCTGTTCAATCACTCAACACGTTATTAGGAATATTAATATATTAATGATATATAAGGTCACTTTACAATCAGCCTCTGGATTCTTCACAATGCTGAAAACATTCTTTAAGGTTAACTTTCAAGCTGCAAATCTCCTGTTCTACCTTGTTCCAAAGGTGTTCTATCCATTTATTCTGAAGACAACTAAAGAACCCTGATCTCAGGGCTCTGAGCAGCTTTGCTGTCTAATGAGCTAGCACTATGATCTGAGGATCAAGGGTTCGAATCCTGGGTCAGCTGCCTTAAAAACTAGAGAGGAAAAAAAAAAATTGGACAAAAATAGTCTGGTCTCTGCATCACAGAGAGAACACGGCCAGCATCTGCAATGCACTGGGTCTGGGGACCCGGGACTTTCCTCTAAGCACACCGGCTGCCCAGCAATGATGCAACAGCAGCTGGCTTCATGTGATGCATTTAAGTGATTTGTAGTCGGATGAAAATAGACGGAAATAGATTTTTGTCTTACTGAAAATAAATTATGTGAACAATAATGTTTTATCACGTTAGAATCACTGAATCACATGAACTGGAGTATTGTATTTTTGTGTATTTCGACTTACAATAAACGGATGAGCGTGATGTTGACCGTTGCATTTAATTGCATGTATTTGAGCCGGTCGTGCTGTTCTGTACCCTGCTGTCTGTCTGAGACGAGCTGTAAGCAGACAGTGATATCTGGCCACAAGGAAACGAGTGCAGTGGGTTTTTCCGTACACACGGAGCAGAGTAATCCCACAATCCAATTCGACAAACAAGTGAATCACACATAAACAAAGTTTTACTAGAATTGTCTGGAGTACAGTTGCTGTAGTTTGCCATGGACGACTGCTGTTATTGTCTTCCACATCATTTATTAAAGGGTATTCATAGGTCGGTTATGGTCTGTGGGTCAGTTTTAGAGCAAAAACAAGCTGAAAGAGGGTTCTGGACAGTCGTGCACACAGCATCTGACCTCATATGAGGCTGCATCTCTCTATAGGCTCTGAGAGAACACACGTACTGTGGACTGCAGAATTTCACCCCGAACATTTGGATAAATGGACTCGTTTCAAAGCTGTAGTCCAGCTCTGGTGTGGGACCACTTTCTGAATGAGTGAGGAGAGGGCATTAACATGAGTGACCCGGTGGCACTGCACAGCACTGACCCACAATTTTTAATGTTTCCTGTGTTTTTTATTCCCTTGTGGGCAGTACACAATCAGCCCATACTGTTATTAGTTTCTACATACAAAAACAAGGTAATTATCACATTCATTACCTTGTTAATACCCTCAAATTGTCATTTAGGCATCCCACCTTTAAATCTGCTGTAAGTGTTTTATGATACGGTGCTGTTAGTCTATCAGTAGCTTACTTGGCAACCATGAACTGGTGTTTAGGGCACGAGCCATGTGACTGTAAGGTTGCTGGTTCAATTCCCTGAAATGGTAGGGAATGACTGGCAGGCCATGGATACGGCTGCTAACCATTCTGGGCATGTGGGTGAATTCACTAGTGTGTTTCACTACAAATACTGTGGATCTATGTTTACATTTATCTTTAAATACAATACAATACAATACAGTGACACACTCCCACAAGATACCACAACTCATCAGGGAAACAGTCGTTTAATTTATGCAGGATATTTAACTATTATAGGAATTAGATTTACATTATTATACATTTATTATTTTTTACAGTGTGAATCTGCATTATTACAATATCATATTACAGCATAAATGGTCTTAAATGGCAGTATTATCATTTATTGTAATTGTTTCTAGGATCATTTATATCATGTCAGTCCTGTATAAAATGCAAATTATATAAAACTATGATTTATTGAAATAACAACGCATACCTGTCTACTCTTGGAACAACATCTCTAACGGCAGTCGCCATGGCATTTTGTTCCTGACGTGCTACCAAATTGGAATTGAGTAAATATGATATCATGGAGGCATTCATGTGCGCTCATCTCGTAAATACGATATTTCCAACATGACTTTCCACAGCATTAGTCTTCGCCCTCCCAGAGTATTTTATGGAATTGGGGAGAGTCCTGCCGGGGTTGGGTAATTAGGGCAAAATAAATGTGATATTGTGTATATATTGTGACTATGATGGGCTGCACATGGCCAGCATCAATTCTCAGAGGCTGTAGCTGCGCAATGTGAGCTCAAATTAATATCGCAGAAAATTGAATTTATTTACCTTCTGATTATTTGATTTCTGAATTATTTGATATTTGAATTCTGATTATTAAATGATCCGTACTGGAACAGACTGGACAGGCCAACGTATGCGGTAGCATGTTGTTGTGGGTGCACGAATTTGGGCAGAGTGGAGAAAATATTAACAGAATTAAAAACGAAATAATTGAAATCATCAACAAGGGCAAGCTCAAGTTGAGTAGAGGTTCAGTAAATCGGTTTGGATCATCCTTTCATGAATTTTCCAACCCTGGACTGTATCATTAAAGCAAAGATTAGCATTAGCATCCAGTGCTGCTGGATGTTGATTAGCATTAACAGGCTCAACGTCTCGCAGACAAACACTCCCCACACCATAACACCAGCACCAGTCTGAACTGTTGACACAAGGTGTTAATTAAATGAATGCATAGAAGGGTGGGTGTACAAGTGTCATTGTAAAGCACTATATGTAAGGAAAATAATCCGATTTTATGCGAAGGCATCTTACTAATATATTTCAAGGAACCGCCGCCACTTCCTTCATGCTCAACGCAGAACAGTCTGTCTTCCCAGTCATTTATAGCGTGTAATGAACGACTGCGTTTTTGATCTTTAGAAGGATTAGTAAGGTGGTCATTTAGAGGATTACCTGAGTGGCTCTTTGTGAAGATAATCCAGACCGCATCATCTGAAAGTGTCTGTAAATTTACCTTCGTAGCAACTGGTATAAAGACAGTGTATCTGCGTGTAAGGCTTGAGGTTTAGAGAGGATTTCATCAATTAACCGTGACCATTAAACAGAAAGAGGTTATTTAATTAAAACGCGTAAGCCGAATAAAACACAACAAAGAATTGATTACTATTCTATAAAAAGCCCTCTTGAATAGCAGATGGGGGGTAAATGAAAAAGATACCGCTTTAATTATTTCCCTCTCGCTCATAAAATTCTCACTTTTACAGTTTTATTTGGCCACATTTCACTGTGTGGCTTAGAGAAGTGCAAGGGGAAAGCATCTATAAATCTCAGCAAAGCACACACGGGTCCCCTTTCGAATGGGAGCAACAAGACCAAGAGCAAGAGGCCCAGAGGATCCTCCTAAAACAAAGACCATTACGGTTCGTTTGTGACACGCTGGGTATAAATCCAAAACATACTCTTCTGCATGCTGGATGTGTAAACAATGACCCCACAGACTGCGAGTGAAGGGGCAGCAGGGTGTCTGCATGTGTCAGTGGCTCTCAGTCCTGGTCCTGGAGGACCACCGCCCTGCTTGTTTAAGAGGTTTCCTGCTGGAGCACACTTCATTAGTTGGATCAGGTGCTCTGGAATTAGGGGAAATTCTAAAAGCTGTAAGGAGACACTACTCCAGGACCGAGGCTGAGAACCACTGGCATGGATTCGTTTTAGTCCTTGTGTTGTTTTAATGGTTACACATGAAAAAGAAGCTTTGAGGGAACAATGAGAGTTGTTTCCATTTTTCACCATTTCCATGAAAGCTGAACTTCCAGGGAACAAAGGGTCGTAGGGTCATTTTTGACCTGCCAGCTATGAAATCATTTACAATCCCCAAAAACTACAAGATTAGACACACACACACACACACACACACACACACACACACACACACACACACACACACATACACACACACACACACACACATACACATCCTCTCCATCCATGGTAATTGTGAGCCTCTGCAGCAGTTTTGAAAGCTGTTCATGCTTTAAAACTTTAAAATTAAGCTATTTGATTTAAGTGGTTTAGTGAAGGAGAGACTTTTTGACCCTTAGGACATGGGGTGCCTACAAAATATTAAGACAACATTAAAATCTGAATAGGATTAAATCTGAATGTTGCTTTTGGAGTTCTCCCTAGAACCATTAAAATAAAAAAATACTTTAACTGGTAAGAAACATTTACATTAATCGGAGGTTCACATGTCTGATAACTAATATGTGGACTTAAATCGAGGTTCCTGTCATGCAAGGTTCTAGGAAAGACCTCTGATTAGTAAGAAAACCTTTTATCTGATTCTTTATATCAGCAGTCATTAAGGTTTAAAGCCGTTGTACTCCTGAGGGGGAGGGAACAAATTAATCTAATATGTGGTATCACTGTTTTGTGCGACCATCTCTGCAAAGTCTAACAAATTAATTCTATAAACAAAGCTTCTGGTAAATTTCCAAATTTGAATAGCTGTTAAAAGGAAGCTTTTTTCTGCTTTGCAAACCTAAATCAACCATTCGCCACATTTCCTCTATACACAGTGCATAGATGAAAACGAGAAGGGAGGGGTTCTTTGTTCTTTCTTTGCTCACACAGGGTTGAAATTTCAGAATAAAAGTTCTGAGAATGGATAATATTAATGCATACTTGTATATAAATGATAAAATAAGGACATTAAGGTAAAAAAAACTAAGGTAACTATGAAGTAATTATTATAATGCTTGTATATTCAGTTTAAAAACACACAAACAAATTGTAGGTGTTTTTTTTTTGTTTTTTTTTTTCAAATCATGGTGAAATTGACTCAAAAATTTCAATTAAAATTTGAGCCTGGCATGCATCTCCAATAAATACAGTATGTTAACATTGGAAACACTACAGAAGAAATGTCATCAGCTTCTATAGGTTACAAAATGATCCAATTCAACGGTCTTTCAGCAGGACAAAATGGTCCATCCTGGCACCTTTCCTGCTCAAAAACATGGTTATTATTCAGTCACACTAATGACAGTTCAGTGACATCATCTCTTTCCGGGTTCCCACAGCTCCTGTGTTGTGTTTACACACTTATCAAAGTTTGTGGTCAAAGGGCATCTCAGATCTACCTTGCATTAGATTTTTTTTTTTTAATGATGGTGTGATCCTGGAGGTCTCTGTTTTAAAGCTCTAATCAGTGAGTCAATCTCCCTAAGCCCCTCTCTCCTCTCGTATGTCTCGGAAAAGGCCCAGAGTTAGGACGGATTCAGTGATCTGCCAGTTTTGCTCATTATCATAAAATAATGGGCTATGGCTGCTCAGCACAAAGCTTCTCTCATGCCCAGGCCTGTCTGCCTGCTGCATGTTCAACCAATCAGTCACTCGCCCTGGGATTTCTGATGTGTTACAATAGCTGCAGTGGAGCCTTCATGCATGAGTCATTCATTAATCTGAAGACTTGTTAGGGAGCCACTTTACCTGTAGATGGCCATTTGAAGGAAAAGGCCCTACTGAGGCACGGTGTGGCACATTCACTTGACTAAGAGGGGATATTTGTCTGGCTCTCATGGCTTTTGATCTCCGGCTGCATCGTGCATTTGGATGGGCTGAAAGAACCATTGAGGAAAAATAGGCAGCATTAGATACTGATGTTTGTGTGTGCCACTTTAGGGGTCTTTTGTAGCCCTCTAAAGCTAGTGGTTTGGAAATGGCAAAAAAAAAAAAAAAAACAGTGCCAAAGATAAGAGTGATGGGGGAGACAGGGAGTGAGAGAGTGAGCAGAGGGAGAGAGAGAGAGATAGAGACAGAGAGCTGAGTGAGAGCACGCTCGAGATACTCACACACCACAATAAATAATGTGAATAATTCATTTAGCTTCTCCATGCAGTTCATCTTCCTTTATGAAGAAACTATGAAGAACAATAGCGAATGTATCTTGCAGACGTAACTCCCTTGGATTGCCAGAGGACTGGAGGAGATTTAACAAAGAAGGTCCTGCAAAGGCCTGTATAGTGAGGGTCTCTCATAACCCTATCACTGTACGTGGTCTTCTACAACCCTGTGCAAACAGAGCAAACCTTCTGTAGACCTTCTACAAAACAACAAACTCCAACAAAGCCAACCAAACATTACAACCAAATTGCCAAAATGGACCTTCTACAGCTCCCGGCTACTGGTTTGAAATATTACAAATTATTTCAATGCTTACATTTCTGCTCTCACTGTCCATGTTATCATCTAAACTGAACATACAGGAGCACTTCAGATACAGCAGTGCTGCTGGAGTGTTTAAACACTGCGTCCACTCCCTGTCCACTCTATTAGACTCTCCTACCGAGTGTCTCCATCTTGTAGAGGTAAAGTCAGAGACAGAAGCTCCTCTGTTTCCTCTAGTCCTTCATCGGTGCTCACAGGACGCTGCCCACAGGACGCTGCCCACAGGACGCTGTCAGCTGGATATTTCTGGTTGGTGGACTGTTCTCAGTCCAGCAGTGACACTGAGGGGTTTAAACACCCCAGAAGCATGTCAGTGTGACTGCAGTGCTGAGAATGACCCACCACCCATAATAGCTGCTCTGTGGTGGTCCTGTGGGGTCCTGATCATTGAAGATCAGGGTGAAAGGAGGAGAATAAAGTCTGCAGAGAAACAGATGAACTACAGTCTATAATTATAGAACTACAAAGGGCTCCTGTGTGGTCAGTGGAGCTGACAAAAATGTGTACAAAGTGTGGCTGATGGGTGTATTTCTATAATAATGCAATTCAGTCGTAGTGCTCTATAAATAGAGTAGTGTGTGTCAAATTGTAGATTGATTGGCAGTGGCATCATAATGGCTATGTAAACCTCCCCCGTGTCAGTAACAGTGCTGGTGTTGTAAAAGGAAGAGAAGTATATCCAAAATGCTGGCGCTGCAGTTCCATTCTGCCTCCTGTAACGTCTGAATCGTATAAGGCAATACTTCCTTATTTGATCTGTGTTTACATACGAGTTCTGTAGGTTCTACATCCATGCAATATATCTACTCAATTACATGTTCTGCGACCTGCTTGTGATTCGCCATGTCGTCCTCTCCACATGATGCCACTCTTTGCAAACACTTGCATTTCCACAAGCAGGAATCAAAGATTAGTAGGTTTTTCAGCTCGAACCTCTGTGGGCGTGTCGATTTGTACAGGAGCAAGGATGTCACGCATGGTGTCGTCTTCAGTGTCTTCTTGTCACCAAAGGTTGATCTTTTCAGAGAGAAACAAACATCTGTATGTGCAAATGCTCGCAGGTTGTCTATACGCACTTCCATCTTCTTACTTCCGTTTACTGACGCTGTACAGTATTCTGGGACGCATCCTTGGTTCCACTCAAACTGGTGTAAATGTGAGACGGTTCACTAAAAAAGAAACACCAAAACCTGAATGGAACCATTAAATATAACAGGTACATAAGTTTTCACACACTATGCTCAATACTTTAGTTGGAGGTCCTTTGGCAGCAATTACAGCCTCGAGTCTTTTTGAGTTTGATGCTACAAGCTTGGCTTCTGTTCTGGGGAAGGTTCTCCCATTCTTCTTTGCAGAACCTCTCAAGTTATATTAGATTGGATGGGGAGCATCGATGCACAGCTATTTGTAGATATCTCCAGAGATGTTCAGTCAGGTTCAAGTCTTGGCTTTGGCTGGGCCACTCAAGAACTTTCACAGAGTTGTCCCGAAGTTGTCCCGATGTTGTCCTTTTGGAAGATAAACCTCCGTCCCAGTCTGAGGTCCAGAGCACAGAACATGCTGTTCCATCTGCTGTATTAATGACTAGTGCTGGACTGAGTGGTCAGATCGTTGTACTTTTCACACTACACTCCTTATTGTCCTGTAATTGGGAATCATTTAGTCACTGTTTGAACACTTCACTACTGATCAGCAACATGGGGTCATGAAATGCACCAGGAGGAACCCACAACAATCTGCTACCCAAAAACACAGTGAACCTGGTGTGTTTGAGCAGGGAAAGTACTAAAAAGTGCAAACCTTTTGTAGTCTCATTGGCTGTCACTAGTCCTGCAGTAACCTCCAGTCACAACACTGTCCACACTGGATTTAGAACTGCCCACAGGTCCCGATATCAAACATGCTAGATATCTGTCTGGAGCTCGCGAGGCATCGGCTCACTTAGCGGACTCTTGGATCACATCTTTCAGCAATTGACACATATCGACCAAGCCACCACTGAGCTCTGACCTGAGGCTTTAGTCAGTGTTCTCCAAAAAGAGTCAACCACGGAAACACTGGGGCTATAATTGTATAGTGTGAACCTGGCATATCAAGGCATAACAGGATCAGAGTAACCCACAGACATGACATACCCTATTCCACCATGGTGGTGGCATTTACATTACATTTGTGGCATTTAGCAGACGCCCTTATCCAGAGCGACTTACAAAAGTGCTTTGCTGTTTACTTAGAACATCCTTAGCTAGTAGATAAGGCTGGAATCTAGAGATTCCACACATTTAGACCGTGTTGAAACAAGTCTTTATGGAGTTAAGTACTCCTGAAACAGATGAGTCTTCAGTCTGTGTTTGAAGACATTGAGGGACTCGGCTGTTCGGACTCCCAGGGGAAGTTCGTTCCACCATTTTGGTGCCAGAACAGAAAAGAGTCTGGATGCATGTTTACCTTGCATCCTGAGGGATGGTGGGTCAAGCCGAGCTGTACTTGAAGCTCGAAGGGCTCTTGGTGCAGCTCGAGTTTTGACCATTGCCATCATGTATGGAGGGGCTGGTCCATTTTTGGCTTTGTAGGTCAGCATCAAGGTTTTGAATCTGATGCGGGCAGCTACAGGGAGCCAATGAAGGGAGCGCAGCAGAGGAGTTACATGACTGAATTTATGAACATTGAAGACGAGCTGCGCTGCTGCATTCTGGATGAGTTGCAATGGTCTGATGGTCCGCATAGGAAGGCCAGCCAATAGGGAGTTGCAGTAGTCTAGTCTTGAGATGACAAGAGACTGAACAAGCACCTGGGTGGCCTCTCTAGACAGAAAAGGTCGAATTCTCCTAATGTTGTAAAGGAGAAATCTGCAGGACCGAGTCAGATTTGCAACATGAGCTGAGAATGATAACTGGTCATCCACTACTACACCAAGACTGCGTGCTTCAGCAGATGGAGTGACCAGTGAGTTCTCAAGGGAAATGGTAAGGTCAGGATGAGGACCAGTGCTACCAGGAATGAATAGCAGTTCGGTCTTGCTGGGGTTGAGTTTGAGGTGATGGGCTGCCATCCATGATGAGACATCAGAGAGGCAAGCTGAGATGCGGGATGAGACCTGGGTGTCGGAAGGTGGGAAAGAGAGGATGAGTTGAGTGTCATCAGCATAGCAATGGTAAGTAAAACCATGAGAAGATATTACTTTACCAAGAGAAGTAGTGTAGAGCGAAAAGAGAAGAGGACCAAGGACTGACCCTTGAGGAACACCGGTGGATAGTCTGTGTGGAGCTGATGTGGCTCCCTGCCATGTGACCTGGTAAGAACGCTCTTCCAGGTATGATGTAAACCATTGTAATGCAGAACCAGTGATTCCAAGGCTACCGAGGATTGACAGGAGGATCTTGTGATCTACTGTATCAAAGGCTGCAGAGAGGTCGAGGAGAATTACAACAGATGATAGTTTGGCTGATCTAGCAGCATGGAGTTTCTCAGTGACCGCAATGAGAGCAGTCTCTGTTGAGTGTGCCGGTTTGAAGCCAGATTGGTTTGGATCCTGTAGATTGTTTTGATTGAGAAAGAGAGATAGCTGATTGTAGACAGATCGTTCGAGGATTTTTGAGAGGAAGGAGAGCAGTGATATTGGTCTATAATTGCTAATGTTTGAACCATCAAGAGTTGGCTTTTTCAAAATTGGGACCACTCTGGCAGTTTTGAAAGTAGATGGAACATGACCAGATGAAAGAGAGCTGTTTATGATGAAGGTAATGAAAGGAAGGAGGTCAGGAGCAATAGTCTGGAATAGAGAGGAAGGGATAGGGTCAAGGGGACAGGTGGTTGGATTGTTGGATGTGAGAAGATGAAGGATGTCAGCTGTGGAAAGTGGAGAGAAAGAGGAAAGAGATGCAGGAGGAGAAGGGTGCCTGGTGGGAGGAGTAGAAGTTGGTGGAAGGGAGGGTGGGAAGGATTGGCAGATCTTATCAACCTTTTCTTCAAAGAAGGTGACAAAATCTTCTGGGGTGAGGGTGGTTGGAGCAGGGGGGGTAGGAGGGTTTAGGAGAGAAGAGAAGACAGAGAAGAGCTTACGTGGATCAGATGCCGATGCTTCCAGTCTCTCCTTGTAAAAGGATGATTTGGCAGTGGTTACTTCCACTGAAAATCGCGAAAGGAGAGCCCTGTAAGCAGCGAGATCGGATTCCTGTTGCGTTTTCCTCCACTTTCTTTCAGCTAATCTCAACTCTCTTCGGTTGTTGCGCAGAACCTCTGTCAACCACGGGGAAGGTCTGGAGGTTCTTGCAGGTCTTTGAGAGAGAGGACAGAGAAGGTTGACTGAAGAGGAGATGGATGAAAGGAAAGTGTTTGTCGCACTTTCCAGTGGAAGGGAGGAGAAGGAATCAGGATGTGGAAGGGTTGTTAGAATAGTGGAGGTAAGAGAGGATGGGGAGAGAGTGTGGAGGTTGCGATGGGGGGTGGAAGAAGTTGGGGGGACAACATGTGGAAAAGAGGGGAGGGAGAGCATGAAGGACATGAGATGATGGTCAGAAAGGTCAAGGGGAGTAACTGTCAGATCCAAGGCAGGGACAGGTCTGCTAAAGATTAGATCCAATGCGTTGCCTGCCCTGTGCGTTGGACCAGACTGGTTAAAGGTGAGGTCAAAAGAAGAAAGAAGTTGGAGGAGACATGATGACTGCAGTTTCTCAGATGGAAGGTTGAAATCACCAATTAGAATGAGTGAAGTCTCAACAGAAAGACTGCTCAGGAGAGTATCCAATTCATCAATGAAATTGCCCAATGGGCCAGGAGGTCGATACAGAACAATGATGTGGAATTTAGTCGGAAAAGATACTGCAACAGCATGGAATTCAAAGGAGGAAATATCAAGATGTGAGAGTGTGAGG